>NW_023590909.1:434563-815430 GCF_014843425.1 Jatropha curcas
AAAAAAAGGAGAGAGATTACTTAAGCGGTTTTAGAATCAAACCTTTCCTTTCCCTTGGGGGTGGAAAAAACATCTGGGGGAAAAAGGAAAAAGAAAACTATTGAAGCAAAGGTTCCCCCTTCCAACAGTTTTTGTAAATTTTTGGTTGAAATCCATAAGAATGGCAACACTTTTCATGAAATAATAAGAAAACGTTTGAATAAACAAAACAAGCTCGAATTTCTTCTCAAATGGCCAAATATTTTAAACTGCAATATAATGGGACGGAGAGCATCATTAATTTTCCATTTAACACTAGACTTTCTTAACAGAATGAAAAGGAGGTAAAAGAAAAGAAAAGAAATTACAAACAAGGGGGTGTGGATGGATTGCATTTCTATTAACATGAGGTTTTTCATCCCGTAAACAGAGGGAATTTTACAAACGATTTAACGACAAGACTAATGAAAATGATTTATGAAGCAAGTAAACCTTGATTGCTGGACTAGAGCCCAACATCGAGCAATCCATAATATAAGGCAAGAATCATCTCCTACACTCACAAATTCCTGCGACTTCAGCAGAAATACATATTTCGTTAGGGATAAAATTGCCACGCACAATAAATATATTTTTCTCACTATACATAGCTTACGGGAAACTACAATGGCCTGTAAGAAAAATAGATGAATATTGCTTTTTTTTTCCCCTATGATATTTCTGCAATGGGAATAGCTATTTGCTATATGTTTATGATAACTCCCCTGTATGAAAAAGGCCATAGAATCGGAAAGCATGGTACCACACCAAAATTCAACAATTTTAGTGAAATTTAAACTCAATTTGCATTAAACAACAAAAAGATAAAGAGCTAAAACAAGTTATCCATCTGATTTACCATGAAATTTACAACTTCAATTTGAATGCTTCCGTCCAAACATCAGGTGAAACCAATGTTGGAGCTTATCTGCATTTTAACAACTACCCTGCAAGATACCTGGATGGGCAGAATCGCCACATCTCAACCGTATCCTCATCCCTGGTAGATACCTCGTGGTCCTACAGAAGGGTTCAGCAGCTTTTATCATTACCATCCCCAACCTTTTTTAAATGATTGCATCCACCAGATCCTGGAGGACTTGGCTGAGGCTGGATCAGTGGCAGATGCCTGTTCATATGGTCCTGGATTGCTCCCAACAAAACTCACTGACTGTCCTTCCCCTGAATGAAAATCTACCTGCTTAAGAAGAAAATCTTCATAAAGAAAAATCATACAGGTCAGTCAGACAATCGTCACACCCATGAAAGCACAGCAAAACTAGAACATGGCTTTTTGAATACAAAATATACAAAACCCAAAGTTTCATTGTGAACAACATCCAGAGAAGAAACAGATTCCAACATTAACACACACACACACCCCCAAAAAAAAAAAAAAAAGCTATCATGTAATTAATCTACAAAAGGCAATGCTTAACGTTTCCCAACTCCAGAAAGAAAAAGGGTTCAGCTTGGGCACATTCGGCAGAGCAATATTCTGCATTATCTTGCATGTCCAGTCAAAATCTGCAAGAAAAATTCCCGGTTAAAATGGTCTACGACCTCACAAGAAGCAAGAAAAAGCACCAAAAGAACTTGAAAGGACCATAACAGATCTGGAAGCGTAGAATCCTCCAGAAAGAACAAAGGGTTCAGTTGGGCACATTGCAAGAGCAAATTCTGCATTATCTTGATGTCCAGTCAAAATCTGCAAGAAAAATTCCAGGTTAAAATGGTCTACGACCTACAAGAAGCAAGAAAAAGCACCAAAGACTTGAAAGGCCATACCAGATCTGGACGAGAATGATTAGCTCCAAGAACAGCATGGCGATTGGGCTGTGCTTCAACATCCCATATGAGAACCTGATTTTGTCCAGTGTAGGTAATGTTAAACTTGGCCAACCAATAAAAACTATAATAAAATAAAACCAGTGTATCCTCAGCAGCCTGATAAAATAAATCAAAAGGTTCATAAACTCACATCAGGGCTGTCAGTATGAGTGGCCACAATCCTACTATTCTGTGGGAGTTCCCTGATCCTGTTCACCTGCAACAGATACTTGCCATGGGAATCTCATCTTTTTGAGTACAGCAAAGGGGCGTAAGGAGCATTAGGGAGAGTTATTTTGGCAAAAGAATAAATGCCTATTTAAAGAATCTCTTTTCATAACATCTCAATTGAGAAATAAATTTCACAACATCGAATGGACCAGATGAATATAATCAATTTACACAAACACTGAAACACCAAAAATTTTCCTCTTGATATGCCTCTGCAGATTTGTGTATTTATGACAATTTTTTTTGCACACATTCTATTTAATATTCATACCTCTCCAGGATGTATGATGGTCTTGTACTTCTTAACAAATGGAGAACGTGCTTCTTCGTTAAACTACAAAGAAAAGCAACAGATAGGTAATTTTTGAATTGACGGAGAGTTTCACGGATCTAAAAAGTAGAAAAAGGAACAAGAGAGCAAAATACATCAGGTAGTATAAAATCACCTGAGATATATGCTCTGCAGCAGCAACTCTGGGCTTAACAACTTCACAATTTGCAATAACCAAAGTATTTGGAACACTACCATCAGTCTGCTCATATAAAAAGAATGTAAATGAAAAATAAAAATTACCTGAAGACTTGCTAGTTGTAGCACAAGGCAAGGTAATGTTAATTGGCAAGGGATTAATACGAGAACATATCTCAAGTGTAGAAAACAGAGATTTGCAGCACAAAAGTAACAAATACAAAAAACAAAAACAAAACAACAGTAATATGCTGGTTGATTTTAGGCATTTTGTTTGCCATGTAATCTTGCCTGCTCGGAAAGGTATAGACGTTGGCGATTCTTGTAAGTAGCTTGCTCAAGCTGTGGGCCCCATCTGTTCACAACAAGATCAACCATCCCATGAAATGGAGAAAAGTTAAAGCAAAATGAGAACCTAAGCGAAATAGAATCATCCTCAAAAATAGGAGGGAAAATAAAAACAGAAATGGATCATAACAACCAAATCATGCTCTCCCGCTATTGAAAAATAAAAATGGACATGAAGCTGAACATGGCTCAGCTAGGGTTTAAGACTAAAGTATCAAGATACGAGGCTAGATCACCTTTCAGCAGATAGTAGATTGCAAAATAACACGATATAACCGCTAAAACAACTATAGAAGCTTGGTGAGAGTGTTAACAGGTTAACTCTGCTACTAAAACTCAAAAACCCTAAAAATGAGAGTGGAAAAAAAAAGTACCGGCAAGAGAGAGAAGGCCAAACAAGATTATGATTAGCAAGCCAGTCATAGAGAACTGGAACCAAAGACTTCCATTGAGTGTACTTCTCATCGACAGAAGGTTGAGCTTTCTTTCCCTCCTTCATTTTGGAGGCTGCACTCTGATGTTGCTGTTGCAGATCTTTCTCGTCTTTGGGCTTGGGTTTTCGGCCTCTCTTTTTTACCACTTGAGGCTCCATTTGAGAGCTATATCACACTCTCCAAACTCTTATATAGTAAAAAAGAAAAAAAGAAAAATGGCTGAAAAGAGATATGAAAACGAAACACACCGGGACCGGAGTGGACCTACCACCGCACTGTAGATTGTGAAATTTTGGGAGAGAGTAGGTCGCTGTAATCCAATATATTATATATGGTGGTGAATGTAAAAGGAAGGGCGTTAGGAATTCGACGCTCGGTTTAAAGACGGTGGTGAACACGCGTCAGTCGAAACGTTCTTTACAGTCTGTTTCCGCTGCTATGGATTTGTCTCCACCTGGATTTTGGCAATTGATGGCAGCGGTAAAGGCTGCAGCCTGCAGCGTAGTTAGTATCCAAAGTTCCCTGTAATAGGCATAATCGGTAAAAAGATCGGCTAGGGCCGAAAGAGGATTGGAGACGCTTCATTTGGAAATAATGTTCTGTAACAGCGTATTATATACCTGGCATTTTTGGAGCAAAAGTAAATCTTTAGATTATTTGCTTCTATTTCCGCTCTACGTTTTCTTTTTTGGTATTAAAACGCTGAGTTAAGAATAAATCCTGCCTGAACTGGAAGTAAAAACAAGAGTATTTTACTCAGCGTCAAACTACTTATTCTTAACACTTTCCATTAAAAAAATTAAACAAAATGAATTTAAAGTATTAAAACGCTGAGTTAAGAATAAATCCTGCCTGAACTGGAAGTAAAAACAAAAGTATTTTACTCAGCGTCAAACTACTTATTCTTAACACTTTCCATTAGAAAAATTAAACAAAATGAATTTAGAGTATTAAAACGTTAATTGTAGATTCCCTTAAGAAAGGAAAAAAAAAAAAAAAAGTTAATTGTAGATCCCGTTTTAGCTTGGCGAAACAAGCTCTTTGCACCAATATTTACACGCGGATTCGTGAGTAGCTGACGGCGGCGCATTGCTCACCGGAGGCTTTTTTATCAGGGCAGGGTCAGCAGGATAGCGTATGCTAAATTCTGATTGGAGCTTATGTACTTTTTAAACATTTATTTATTGGTGGTTCTGGCCAGCCTTCGTATAATGATATTTCACAAATTAGAATTTCCCGGTCCCCTCCTCCCGCTTTCTAAAATGAAAAACTCACAACTAGGGTTCCCCTTCCTCGTATTAATAATTTAACCTGGGTTAAGAAGTAATGCCTTCCTTTATCATGCCAATTCTAAACAAAATTCAACAAAAAATATTATCTGGGCTTTCTACTATCTAGCCTCACCAGAGGAAAGGGTATGATGGGCTGAAGACGATGCCTATTGACCTAAACAAAGCCCTCAAAAATAATACGGAAATAATGTTTGAATAAGCAGGATCCTTTGAAGTTAGAAACGACTCAAAAAGATTGTAGTTGTAACAGTTCAAGTCCACAGCTCTTAACCAAGAAAAAGAAATTCTATTAAGTAACAATGATCTTGCTTAACATAAACTTTAATTGGTTCTAAATAACCCTACACATAAACGCCAGAAGCAAGTAGCAGGAACAAGGACCCAAAACCCTGCAGTGATGACCATGTTCAACAGTCAAGCAATAATCAAAATTTGTGATAACAAATAGCTAGTGGTGAAGAAACATTAAACAACAAACTATACCAGAAAGAAAGATGCCAATGCTCCTGTTACAAGCTCCTTGGCAAGACTGCGGTTTCGCCTAGATGAGGTTGCTTCATAGCTGTACATGATACTTACAACTGTTATAAACCAAAATGGGGCATTGCATATAAGCTACAATTTCCTATATAAAACGACAAAACCAAGTAACTCTATAAAATAAGCATGATAATAAGGCTGATACTTTCACCATTAACAACACTAACACTTACTATCCATATAGTTTTCAACTAGGGGAAGGAATAAAACCCATATAATCCAATGCAGCACATAACTATGAAATTCAAAAAATATAAAGAAATACTCATCCACACGATGCACAGACAAAACAATTTTGTAGTACCATTACATTATTGAAGCAATAACAGTTTACAAAAAAATGGTCTTATTGAGGTCAACACACATCTGTATAAAATTTGGAGCAACTACCTATTAACAGTTGAACTCAATATAGCATGTTGAAAGTGATCCTTCATATTTCAACAAGAAATATTATGGATAAAGTAGCACTTTGAAAAAACTAAACCCCCTACCTGCCAGGAAGAGGAAGGGGGGTGGGGGTGGGGGGCGGCGCCACTCAACCACAACATGCTAGAAAGCAAGATTTCAAACTTTAACGTGTATTTTGAAACACTGATAAATAAGTGAGTGCGTCTTCACGTTGTCAGTGAACATCCAAAATCCTATGCCAGCATCATAGAAATGCAACAACAAAATAACACATTGAAACTCGAGAAAATTACCTCAGAACAATCAATATTTTGAACAGGAAAAGAAATACATTTCAAGAACCATTACAAATGGATCTAAAGATTAATTTTCTTTTCTTAAGAATTCACATGCATCTTGGGAAAATGCATTTTACATACAAAGGATAAAATGCAAAAGATGTTTTCAAAATTGAGGAGCATATCCCAGCAATGCACAAAGCACAACTATCCAGTAGCTCACAAGAATAAGGCCCTTGAGAAAGCTCCATCACAACAGGTTAAAAGAAATCCCTGAATCTTGAACGTAAATTTAAAGCAAGAAACAGATAAACATCATAAACCAAAGGATCCTTCAACAATTCATGAACATCACATGATGAGGCATCATCCAAATGTTCTAGAAAATAAAGCAAGTCCAGGGGAAATTTAAAATAAAAAATAAAAAATATATAAAAACTCTTTTCCATAGCACCCTCTTATAGTACATTAAAAGTGAGATATGACTAAAAACGACCATATTTGAAAATACATGCAAGAAGTAAAACCAAACGAAAAATATTTAGCAATTCGCATAGACCACTCATGACAATGCTACTTTCCTCTTCTATTAGCTTATGAATGTCATGTAAATATTCAAGTACTAAAGCAACATATTAAAATTCAAACTAACATTTCAAGAACATTCCTAAATTATACTCGAAAAAATGGTACCATTCTACTAATACTACAGAATTAAAACATTTTTATAACATCAGAAGAGCAGGCAAAGCCAATCGCAGGATTTGAATGTGATTTTTGTAATTTTGAAAACATCTTTTCATTCACGACGCAAAATAAAATGGACTTTATCAAGCACTTAGGTAAAGTCAGTGAGCTAGTATGGATGATAAGGACGCCCCTAACCAAAATCATAATTTACCACAAACCTAAAATACCTGATTTTAAAAGCCACGTGAATTTACGAATTCCATAAAAATCAACGAAAATGAAGAGGCAATTAATCATGTAAAATTATCTATTCTACAAAAAAATTCCAGCTCTTGAAATCAGTGTACTGCGAACCTAGATCTATCCAAATACTCGACTAAGAAATGTTCTTATAATCGGATCGAGCTTACATGAAGAAGGAAGCGGTGACCACGAGGCCGATCGCGAGCATGGTCACTGCTAGGGATGGATACCATGTGTCCGGTACTGGACTCGTGATCGGTTTTGGAGCCTTCAAAAGCAGAACAAAATAAACAAGTCAAAGAGAAAATCAAAAACAGTGAAAATGAGTATTTCAGATGATCGACGAAAATGCCGATGCGTAATTGAGATAGGTTTACCATTGGAGGTGGCGGAGAAGGAAGTAGGTGTCTCTGTCTGAGCTCCGGTCTCGATAGCAGAGAGTGTAGCCACGCGCTGGTAATGTCACTAGCCTAATTCCTTTACTGCTTGAGGTTCTGTTTATTATATGACCAAGTGAGTGAACAGAGTCGATACGAATACGATATTACCCTCTGTGTTAATTTGGTATTATTCCCTGCTCTGGCAGCAGATTAAAGTTCTGTGAACTCTCCTTTAGAGAAATCTAAGCCCCTCGTTTAACAGGATTATGGATCTTCAACCATCCATCATGTTGACCATCACAAAAGCGATTAGAGCCGTGTTTGACACTGATTAATTAATTTTGTGCGATTGTGGACTTGTGGCTCCAATATCAGCCCAAGCCCATCCTTGCAAAAACGGGTTGTCGTCCAAGAATTTGTCCAACGACGTCAAGAATTCAAGAAACGACATCAAAGTGCGGCGATCCAATGAAATTTGAGAAAAATTAGTGTTGAAGGACAATTTTTCAAAAAGAATCTCCTTTTCTTTAGATAACGGCTAAAGGTTGGAGCAAATGCAAATTAGAACAAATGTACTACATGAAATTATAAAAAAAAAAATCCTATACATTTGATTTGAGTAACATGGTAATTCCTCTTTCTTTATAAATACATGCAGAAATTGACAAATTTTGAAGCTGCTTCAAGGTTTTACCATCTCATTGTTTCATTACCTCTACTCTGAAAGTAATTTCAATCTAGGACAGAAACTGATGTTCAATATTCTGCAATATTCTGCATAATTCAACAGTTTGATGCTCCGTTAAGTCTTTTGAATCTACTGGAGTGAGCTTCATATTCCTGCAACCCCAGTTGTTAACTTCATTTATTTCACTGCTTGAGGCTCCTGCAAGACTTTGTTTTCTTGTATCCGTGCTGCGGTGGACTAAATCCATGCTT
Organism: Jatropha curcas; assembly: GCF_014843425.1. The sequence continues at coordinate 442,667 of NW_023590909.1, forward strand.
GAAATTAAGAATTTGATTTTTGATATTCAAAAATTGGATGTCAGTATTTACAAAAATGTTCTAATTTTCAATGTGAACCTGGCCATCGTCTGAAGATAACCCTGTGTTCACTAACACTTTCTCCTGCTAAACTCCTCATTCTCTGCCATAACTGTCTGCCTCTCCCAGTTCTCAATGGACCCGAACTAGAGTACCTCCTGAATGATCCGGATGCTTGCCTCCCATACCTGACCGATGTACTGAACAAACCTGTCATTGACAATCCTCTCTCTATGTCTGGCTCAGAATCATAATCAGGTACTAAGGTTTGGTTTTGGAAGGGATCTGGCTGCTGTCCTGAGCCTGCACTGACTGCAGCATCCATATCAACAGAAAAATCCCGGCTGGAACTTCTTGAACCTACTTCTTTTGCCTCGTCACATTCATTACATACTAGCTTCAAGGCCTGTACAACCTCACCCATAAAGGGACGGTGTGATACCTCCGGTTGCACACACATTGAAGCAATTGCTGCTACTTTGGCTACACTGTCAAAAGGGACATCAGGTCCTAGACATGGGTCAATAATTGTTTCCAGCCCATCTTTACTAGTTAAAAGCGGACGAGCCCAGGCAACTAAATTCTCCTGTCCAGGTGGCTGTGACATGTCCACTGGTTTTCTTCCAGTTAAGAGCTCCAGAAGGACTACACCATAGCTATATACATCACTTTTTACAAGAAGATGGCCAGTCATTGCATATTCTGGAGCCACATACCTGACAAAAGTTTACCAGAAAAACAGAAACATCAATTCAAATTACAAGTACAAAATTTGGAACTAGGAACTGAGCAAGTCACTTTTGTCAATTTTGCACATGACCCCCTTCTAAGTTTATGATTTATGTATGAAATGCAACCAACCATGAGTCATGGTCTATGAGGCCACATAGTTAACTTGTGCAACTGATGACGGGATATGACAGAAATAGATACAACCATAACAGAATTCTCACCCAAAAGTTCCCATTACACGGGTTGATATGTGTCTGTTCTCCTCATCCATGGCAGTTCGAGCCAAACCAAAGTCAGAAACTTTTGGTGTGAAATCATGTTCCAACAAGATGTTGCTAGACTTGAAATCCCTGTGTATGACACGAGGACTCGAATCCTCATGTAGATAAGCTAGACCTCGAGCTGCACCAAGTGCTATTTTGATCCGTGCATCCCAATCAAGTGGAGCAGACTCTTTATCAGTCCCTGGCAAGAAATAAATAATCTAGCTTAACCATTTTGTATGAAAGTGACCAATTAAAGAAAAATAAGAAATTCCTGACCCAACATGAATCAACAGAAAAAGCAAAACCAGTACCATGTAAATGAGACTCCACACTGCCATTTGGCATGAGTTCATATACCAAACAGCGCGCACGATCCTCTATGCATATTCCAATCAACTTGACCAGATTTCTGTGATGAAGACGGCTAAGCATTTCTACCTCTGCTAAGAATTCTCGACCACCTTGATGATCATCTCTCTTCAGTACTTTAACTGCCACTTTGGTCCCATCTTCAAGGATACCACTGTAAACACGCCCAAAGCCACCTTCCCCAAGTATTCTAGAAGCAGAAAAGTTATTTGTAGCTCTTTCTATGTCACTTGTATTGAAGGTCTTAGCTGATCCTGCATAAGGTGCAATGCTAGATCCAAATGACAAGGAAGTAGAACTGATACCACTTCCAACCAACGACCCAGTAGTTCCTATAAAAATTTATATTAGTACTTCTCATTTCGAAAAAATACAGAACTCAACAGTACTATAGAATTAGATTCATATAGCTCAAGCAGCATTGAAGACATGTATTTCTGTTTCCTTTTCTAATTTTTCCTTTTATCTGTAACATGATAATAAAAACTTGCTAAATTCAACTACAAAGAATAACTAATCGGTGCAATTCATCTTAAATACTGCATGGTGATAAAAGTACTTATCTACAACAGAATGCACCAGGTTTTACAAACATAGAGATTACCTGATGGCTTTGCAATGGAAGGTGGCAAAGGCTGTAGAGTTCGTGTTGGTTGACTCATGCGTCCTCTATGCCTAACCAGCAAAACCCATGCAACAGCAGAGCATAAAACTAGTGCTACAGAAGCTGATAGGGCAATAATAGCAATCATGCCACCACTGAGCCCATCTTTTTGTTGCCTTTTCTGTACATCAACCCCAAGAGGTTTTATTTTCCTTGCATTGCTGCCAGAATATGGCCCGTCATCTATTATAGAAATGTCAGAAGGCGCTGAAGGCGGAGATGGGGGTAAACCTATAAAACAATAATTCTAGATAAATAACCGCGTAAAAGAATCTACCAAAAGATGAAAAAGGCCTGTGATTAATAATTTACAGACCTGGATACCGCACATATAATACTTCATAATCACCAAAATCCGAAGCTTTTATTACTACTTGTTTATGCCAGAATCTCTGATAAGTCAAAAAGGCAGTTGTGTTGTCAAATCTTTCTCCAAGGGGAACCAAGTCAATGAGGACAATGGTCTTCTCTGGTTGCTGGCTAGCAGCATTAGCACCCATGATTCGAACTTGACTTTGTTTCATGAAAACACCAGCAGCAATTTCTTGAGCAAGCTCTGAAACCAGAGGGAAAAAGGTATATAGTGCAACACTAAGGCGCAGTCCAACTTGCATAGGCAAGACACAGCCACATGGCGACCCAGGTGGGGTATTTGTGTATGGATCCATGCAAACAGTTGCTGCACAATCTACAGACAAAATCAACCTATTTTAGCAAGATGAAGAATATAATAGGGGAAACAAAAAGAATAAAAACAGAAAATGTTAAGAGAGCCTGCTTCGCATACCTTCATTAGGAGGTGGAGGTGGCAATGCTTGAATGTGTGGCGGAAGGGGCATTTGTGGACTCTTTGACAAAGATCCAGATGGAGAAACTTTAGGGGGAACAATAGGCACTTGGAAAAGCAAGCACAATTAAAATATAAACTATTAAGCATATAAAATATTTAATAAATTGAAAGGAAAAGGGAAGCAATGTGAATTGTTATTACTTTTGGTCCAGCCAGATGCTACTGTTGGAGATGGTGAAGGAGCAGGTGAGTCAACCGTCACTGGTTTATGAACAGGGTAATGTGATGCAGAAGCTGAAGATTCTGCCATGGAGGAACTGCGTTAGAAACTGAAATGACCAGATCAATGCTCTGAAAGTGGAGCCAAAACATACAACATGTGGTACCTGGACTCAGGGGTGTAGGAGCATAGCGTGTTTGCCTGCTCGGTGGAACAAACGACGGAGAGATTACTGGACCTGAAAAGAGCACAAAAGATAAAAGAACTGCATCTGTTAAGAGATGGTTAAACCACAGACAGCTATCAAGCTACAAATTTTCTCAACCATAAAAGATAGACCTAGGTGTTTTGATGAGGAAGGAGATAGTGTAGGAGCAGGGCTATTGATTTTGGTCCTTTCATGGTGCTGCTTATGCAAAGGGATAGAAAGTGAAGATGCAGGAGAGAGGGGCTCTGTCTTCAGAGGAGATTTAGGAGGAGATGACAAGGATGGAACAGGAGCATCATTATAGTGCCTCATTTCTTGGTGTGTGGAGGGAGCTACAGCAGAAAAAGAACCTGCAATTATTATTATGAGAATATTGATATCTTTGCTATGCTACCATTTTAGAGATTTGGTCAAGGTCTGCAGTTTTAAGAATGTAAACCTTTTGTTGGTGAATGGCTTAGAGGAGGTAAGACCCCAGTTGCTTTATCTGGTGGTGCAGCAACAGGAATTCCATCTTTTTTCCAGTCAGTACTTGGGGATGGAGTCAATCCATGATATACAACAGAACCTGCAGTCCAGAAGGAGAACAATGAAATATAACATTGGACTTCTGTACGGAAAATATTGCCTATGTCTAGTGGATAGTGCCTTTCAAATGTGCACTTAATATTTTTGATGATCTTGGAACAAAGCCATGTCCTTACTAGTGGTAATAGAACCAAGTCACAGTAAGGAACCTTTTAGAATTTCTTACAATCATGGCCTTTAAACTCAATGCCCATAGAACTGAAGTACAAATATAAAGAAATATGAAAATGAAAACTAAAATCGGCAAACAAAAGGTGTAAGAATAATTAAATGTGAAATTGAAAGTGAGCATATTAAATGGTTTAACTTTCAACTTCAAAGAGACAGCAATTAAACACGAAAATGCAATTTAAGTGTTTCCTTTAAGTAGAACCAGGTAATGTAGAAGGTGATTCTCCAGGCATAATAGGGTGGATTGCTGGTCAATGTGTTGGTAATTGTCCTATTTGCTATGCAACAGGAACTTCTTTACTCAACAACTAGATCAAATTCTATTGTTTTGTTACAAAAAGAAAAAGAATTCACACGCTCTAATTTATGTAACAGTGCATACCCGGTGATACAGGTGGAATTATTGCTGGTGGTGCAATGGGTTGAACAGATGGCTGGCTTCCTCCCAATTTCCTTGGTGGAGATGCAGCTGTCATATTTTGGAGAAAGAAAAATGAAGAATAGAACCTACTGGAGAATCAATTATACACAACAAACAATTGATTCTATACCTGGTACAATAGACTTTGGTGTAGGAGCACTACTAAATGATCTGTTTCTAGGATGATTATCAGGTGAAATTTCAGGAGCCCTTGGATGGATGATTGGTGAAATTTCAGGTGCGCTTGAGTTGATAACTGGTGAAGTTTCAGGTGTACTCGGGTGGACAACTGGTGACTTATGCGGCAAATTCTTTGAAGGAGCTGTATCTGGAACCAGGTATAGTGAAATACCATTGCTTTAGGACAAAAATAAACCTGAAATTGTTAAGCACAACAAAATCCAGTGAGTTATGAATGTAGTGCACCTGGAACAGATGCAGAAGGCTGTGCAATTGTTTCATTTCTCTGAGAAGCATTTGGTGGCACAGGTTGTTCATTTCCTTCAGCAGTCAAGGGGGGAGGTACTGTGTTATATGGTGAAATTTCAGGAGCCCTTGGATGGATGATTGGTGAAATTTCAGGTGCGCTTGAGTTGATAACTGGTGAAGTTTCAGGTGTACTCGGGTGGACAACTGGTGACTTATGCGGCAAATTCTTTGAAGGAGCTGTATCTGGAACCAGATATAGTGAAATACCATTGCTTTAGGACAAAAATAAACCTGAAATTGTTAAGCACAACAAAATCCAGTGAGTTATGAATGTAGTGCACCTGGAACAGATGCAGAAGGCTGTGCAATTGTTTCATTTCTCTGAGAAGCATTTGGTGGCACAGGTTGTTCATTTCCTTCAGCAGTCGAGGGGGGAGGTACTGTGTTATATGGTGAAGATACAACTGGAACATTTGGTGACAAGGGTGGCATATGTCCTTCAAAAATTAATGGTGGTTGAGCTGTATTATCTGGTGCCCTTGCTACTGGATTGCTGGGTGGATAGGATGGTACAAGCCCTCTTATTTCCTGACGCAATGGCGCAAGAATGGCAGGCGGTGATGCAAGGGGAGGGTGCAAAACTGACCCTGTATTGCCAAAGCAGAGGCATTATTAGACAATCTGACATTAGTAAACAATTTAAAGTGCATTTTATGCAAGTTACCATTTGGTCGAGATATTGAGCTTGGCACATTGCTTTTTGTGGGTGCAGGTAGTCGTTCTGTAGGAGGAATCTCAGAAAAAGTTGCTGGAGATGGGGAGATATTCTGTCCTGAATAAGATAAAACCAAAAGCATCTAATAACAAACGCAAGCAAGATAGAGACAATCATGTCCGTTCGTTCTTGCATGTATAGTGAAATGGGTTTGTATTAATTCATAAAGTTTCTTTGTCAAGTTTGAAAAATATCAACCAAAAGAGACATCTTTTTGTGTGCCTTTACCGTCATTATGGACACTTTCTCCTAGTAGCACAGAAGCAAATATATATTTTTTTTAAATGTGATTAAAAGAAGGATAATTTTTAAGTCTACTTCTAAAGTTTGTTTACCATTAATGCGAACTTCATAGCCAAGAAACATACTGTATTTCTTAGCAAACTAACTCTCTACTAATTGGATTTAACCAATACACCAGCATAATGAAAAAAATGTGTCTTGCTTATATGAGTCTCAAGAAACATAGACTGCAGTGTTCCCTAAAATAATGGGTTCTTCGATATGAAAAACTGTTTCTCAGAATAAACATGTGTTGAATAAGAAGATTAAGAAGCCTGAGGTGGGACTATTCAGTAGCCATACTCGTTTTATAGGTAAGGATACAGATTAGTGTAGTTATTAGTTTTCAAAGCTGTCTCAAATTCAATGACTTGAACCTAGAAGTTGTAATCACAGATATTAGAAAAAATAATAACATAGAGCTTTGACAAGTTCAGATCAATAAAGATTTTCACAGTCCAAACTGGTCTAACTCGACTCTATTATCCTCTTATACTCTAGAAATCAAATAAGACTAAAATCTGCGACAAAAGAACACGCATATGTAGCTTATTCATACTAACATTGGCATAATAAAATTTTATCAACCCAGATCATCAAATTGTTTGATATAACTATAAATCTAATTAAACAACTTAAACTCGCTAATCCTATGAACTGGGAAGAATTCTAACAAATTTGAGTTTAAAGACATAAAATTACCTGTAGATCCTTGGACAGTACAAACAAGGACAATGGTACAAAGTTTCACCAGCTGAAGAATGGCTGGCACCACCGAACCCATCCCATAAAGCACCAAATCTCACAGCTCCCCCATTGATGGTAAAGAGGAAAAAAAAAATCTTTCTTTTTAAGTAAACAAAAGAACCAAAAATGATTAATTTACTATATTAGAGATACTTGAAGCAATTGCAAAGAGGAAGTTAGATTAGCCAAGACCCACAAACAGAGTAAACAAAAGCAATGACTATGCGGTTTATGGGAAAACCCAGAATGGGTTTTTTCCCAAAAATCCCAGGAAATGTTTTGCCTGTGGAATAAAGCTCTCAACTTTGTAGTTTGTACACCTCCGAAATTGCCATAAACGATGATTGAAACATTTCAACTGGCAACCAAATTAACAGTTAAAACCAAGTAAGTAACAAACAAAAATAAAAGAGACATAAGCCAACACCATTTACTGTTTTATGTAACAACTGCTTTAAGACAGAGAAAGTTTTGGCAGTTTTGTGGGGACAAAGTTTAAAGAGAGATATGGTTAAGACGAAGAAAAGGTCAGTGGGAAGTTAACGTTAAGCAGTAGTAATATTTTAATGGGGGATTAATGGGGATTAAATGTTGCACTTTTTTTTATTATTTTATTTAGAAAAAAGGAATTAGGGATTGTTTAATGTAGTTGCTTGACTCAGATTGCTTCTTGTTGATTTCTAATTGATCTTAAAGATGAGATGGTGACTTTCTGAGAGTGAGATATTTCATGTGTCACTGAAGAATTTTGACACATCATCTTATTTTTCTTTTATTGTACATAGGTCGCGAAATATATGAACATATTCATGTACTTTACAGAAAAAATTTTGTGACAGCTTTAAACTTTACAAATAATCTATTATAGTTTTGAAGTTACGAATTCTGCTAACATTTTATCCCTCTCTATATTAATAATAATAATATTTTGGTGTTTTTAGTATTTATGTATAAGATATTCACTTAATATGTGGTAATATAATATTTGAAATAATAATTTTTATATTTTTCAACCATCTAATAAATGTTTAATTGATCTAATTTTAAAAGTTTGAGTATTCAATATAATAATTTTTTACAAGTTAAAATATTTAATTGATATATTTTTATAAATTAAAGTATTCAATAGAATTAAAATTTAAGGATACCACAAAATTTTTATATAAAATATATGGATGAATTTATACACTCAACCTACATAGTTAAAATTAACTTGTCTAGGAGTAAATAGACATGCAGTAGAGTATATTCCAAGTTATAGTAGTTTCCCAATGCTCATCAATGATCAGAAAGATCATGTGATGTGTTCTTTCACTTTTCCATCCACAAATATCGCAAATTTTGAGTGTAGATGTGGGATTAGGGTTTTAATTTAATAACTCAAGGATGGAAAGTGAAATTTCTAAAATTAAAAAATGATTTTTGTTTTAATTCTATAAAATCGATGGAAGGGAGACTCAATGTCTTCTCAGCAGTCGCTATTGTTTATTTTTTAAGTGCTCTTATTCCTAACATAATCAATCAAATGGTTGAATCTTGCCAAACAAAATGAAATTTTGGTAGGTTGTGAAAGGCGTCACGTGAATACTTACTAAAGTCTGATTATAAACAAATATCTGAAAATCCCACCACAGCAGTAATTGTGCCTAGAAGAAGAGGAAACCGTATTAGATGGAGGGAAAAAATTAATTAAGAGCAATTTACGTGTACTGAATTCTAAATTTACTATTTTATCTTTAATTTAGTTAACTTTTTTGAGGTTAATTTATTTTTTTGATTTTAATCATCCGGTATTTGAAGTCTACTCGTTCGATCAATCTGAATTTGTGCTGGATATACCTATAAAGGGAGATAAAGCACTCTCTTTCGAGATTCCATACTGAGCTCGAAATTTTTCTTAATTTATTAATTTCATAAAAAATACTAATTTAATAAATATTTCACCGCACTTATTGTTATAATTGATCAAATTTAAAAATTTACAAAAAAAAAAAAAAGCTGGTTAAAAGTAAATTCTCTATGGTAGCATCGTATTCAATTTCCTGCAGCATCTCTATAAATGAATACAAAAGTGACCGCAAGCAAGGACATTACATGATTGTGCTATTCACAGGTTAAATAATTTTTAAAAGATACGAAAAAGGATCCTAGCCATCGGTTTCGAATGGGGTGGAGACGCTACTTCTCCATCATAGCAATAATGACGTCGGTGACGATGACGTGGAAATTATGCGGCATGTGACCAAAAGATGTGTGAAGGAAAAAAGTTTACTTAATTTACCTAATAAAGCATCTCTTTAAGTTAATTATTTATGATCTGATTAGTGTTAGCTTTTACCTTTAAATGAATTTTACCTGTAAAATTAACTAGAAAAGAAAAAAATTATCTGAATATTATTTCAGCAAAAACCATGAAAACATGTGTGGAACAAAATAATAAAATTATTTATTTATGATAAATTTAAACTTTAATATTTTTGGTGAAAAAATTAGAATAGAAAATTATAATTAGTTAGAAACAGGTAAAAATTATCTTCTCTTAATATTGAAAAAGTAATATTTTAAAATAAAATAAAAAGAAAAACAAATGAAAGCCATCTAAATGGGCATATTCTTTTTTTTTTTTTTTTTTCACATGACGATGACGAGAAAATTTTGCTTTCAGTAAGCTAATTGTCTCATACGATTGCTTGACTGCACATGCACTCACAAGACAATTTTAGAAAAGGAATCTTGATTCTCAGGTATCAGCTATAATCCAAAGGCAATTGTTTCTTTTTCAATTCTTTATCCAACTTATATGCGAGTCGGTGTTCTTTCCTACAGAAATTGCCAAAAAATAAATGATGAATTATGTTTAATTTTTGAGCAATGTGACTCTATCATTTGGAATAATTGAGATTAAGATCAGATGTCAAATTAAATTAAAACAAAAGGATCAAATACTCTCCAATTACTATGAAAAACAAAAGAGAGTAATTACTAGCATTTTTTAAACAGATTTTTATTTTCACAAACTATAATTTTCCTTTAATTTTTAAAATTCCAAGGTGATTACAGCAAGGAATGTCCATAATCATGTGGACAAGGCCACAAAATAAGCCAATGCAGGTGGATTTCTGCTGGACCACTAACAAAGAGAGCATTATAAAAAAAATTTTTCTCTATAATTATAATAATGTATCGAACTGGAAGAAACTTCTTTATCATAGTTAATGTAAACAAGGGTAAAAGGGCTCATGGGCATGAGCAAGAACCAACTGTATCCTTGCAGCTCACTCTTCTCTTCATTTTTGCTTTCTTTTATAATGTCAGTTTTCCACCACAAAGTTGCTTGAATAACCCTTTTATGCCATTGTCTATAAGCAAAAGCAACTAAACATTGTATGGGACCATAACCAGAGAGTTTCAACAACTTCAGTACAACTTCAAACATGTGTGGATAAGCAATTAACGTTTCATCATGTCACTCTGGCCCATATTTTAATTCTTCACTTACCTTTTCTGGGGCCTTATTTGCCTTTATTAAGGCTGAAAAGAGACGTCTCTAATATTGAACATTATCCACATTGGCTGGGATATCTCCGACCTAGTTTACAAGCAACCCACCCTAAATCTCAAGGAACTATTTCAAAGATGCATTAATTTTCTGGTCCCAGCAATTAAGCTTCCTTGTCCCGGACCAATTTCTGCCGGCCAGATAATGCGAAATAGGGATCCAGAATTGCACTTCGTTCTTAACCCAAGTAGATCTGCAAATAATACAGGTAAGACTGGAGCCCCACCGTCAATCAACCTATACAATCACCGTCAACTTAGTATTTGCCACATTCACATATCTCAAACACTCATCTTTCAATCAGATAAGGGTAAAATCCAAAAGTAATTCAGTTGCGTCAAAACAGTGGGCAAGAATAGTATTAACTGCAAAATTATCAGTTTAGAATTCAGTGCACAAGACAATGCAAAATCAACTCAAGATTAAACTTTCAAAAAGTCAGTAGAAGCATTAGACTACATGGAGCAGAAGAAAAATGAAGTTGACAAAGACACACCTATTCCTAGATATCAAACAAAGGAAGAAACAGAGGTATCGAGTAACTACAGTCATTTGTGAGTGCTTCTATTTGGAATCAAAAAAGGTATCACGTCATACAAAAATGTTGTCTCAGTTTGGAACCCTACTATCTCAATTTTCATTGATGGTGAAAGAAGCTTCATATGTATATCTGGATGCCAAATTCAGAAAATTTACAGGCTACCAACGGAAAGATCAGGTATTCCTTGTACCTGAGCTTGGACTGTAAATAGCTGCACATAAAATGTTAAAATCTGCAGGTCACCCTAATTCTGTCACTTTAAGAAATGAGATAAAGAAGTCAAACAACCATGAAATAGTGATGATCATCTTGGGTGGTTGTCAAGCTGGATATTCGTCCATTGAAGGATAATTCAGTATCCCAGCACTGCTCCAAAAAAAAAAAAAAAAAGGTTCAGTTATTCCCAGCACTGCTCCAAAAAAAAAAAAAAAAAAAGGGTACAACTACGAAGACAAAAGAACCTCAGATTATCTAACTTGCGAAAAGTGATAAGTACCTGAAAGGGAGGAACACTAATCACATGAAACAAAACCAAGCAGTTGATTGGTGTCAAAAACTGCTGCGTTTCTTAACCAATTATTTCGCCGATCATGAATCCACCGATTTGGGATCCTAATTCTCCCAATTGATTTCGTGGTGATATTTCATTCCACCATTTTTCATTTACCTTTCTTCTTTGACTAGAGCGTTACAAGCCCTCAATCAGCTCTCTCAGCTTGTTCAGCCAAACCAGCTAGAACCTGCCAAAAATAATTTAATTTCATCCTTAATTTTCAAATAAAAGAAGCATCGATCCAATTTACATAGACAGATGAAAGAATTTTATTATACTTCAAAATAATTCAAAAATATTAGGCAGTCGTGTTTGCAGGGGAATAGAGTTTTCAACCACCAAGCAAAAAAAAAAAAAAAAAAAGGTCAACTACGAAGACAAAAGACCTCAGATTATCTAAACTTGGAAAAGTGAAAGTACCTGAAAGGGAGGAACACTAACAATGAACAACATAGCAGTGATTGGTGTCAAACTGCTGGTTCTACCAATTATTCGCATGAATCACCGATTTGGATCTAATTCTCCAAATTGTTTCTTGAATTCTTCCACCATTTTCATTTCCTCTTCTTTGCTAAGCGTACAAGCCCTCCAATCAGCTCTCTCAGGCTTGTTCAGCAAACCAGCTAGAACCTGCAAAAATATTTAATTTCATCCTTATTTCAAATAAAAGAAGCATCGATTCCAATTTACATAGACAGATGAAAGAATTTTTATTAACTTCAAATAATTCAAAAAATATTAGGCAGTCTGTTGCAGGGATAGAGTTCAACCACCAAGCACAACCATAGCATAATGTGTTGAAAAATATTTTGGTTTGGTTTTGTGGGACAACAATTCAGTTATGCATGATCAATAGCATAACTAGTCACTAAAATAATTCACTTCTTATATATCATCAACTGTACTAAGAATGAAAAGCCCAAAAATAAAGGTATAGTTAATTTAGAGTCTACATATACAAAAATAAGTGGTGGACTACTAGACAGCGGCGGAACTACCGCCAGCCACCCCCCACTAATTTTAAATTTTTTTTGAAATTTACCTTATAAAATATAGAAAATTTATTTATTACCTATAAAATAGTGATTTTTTCAATATCGCCCCCTCTAAATTTTGAAAACTTTTTTTCGGTCCCTCTAATTATTTTTTCTGGTTTCCCCACTGCTACTAGATGTAATTTGCATTAAAATACCAAAGGTTATTCCCAAAGCTCAGTGAATGGAAACCAAATTTATAATTAAAATAAACTATTAAAACCTATATAGAAAGGAAAATAGGTAGAATTTCATTTCTTACTTCACGTCCAAATTGCGCTGGAAACTTCTCATTCTCATCAACTGAATGCAACAGTACTGTACCATCAGGAAGTTCCACATAGAAGAAACTATGGTTCCTATCAAACTGTGTTCTCAACCATTTTCTCCCATCTGAATTATTGTCAACTGCATGAGAGACAACAGTATGAAGATGCATTCAAAACAATGGAATACCAATAAGGTGTTGCGAAGAACTACAAGCAGAGAACCTTTCTTCAAGATGGCCAATCTGAAACTTTCTAAGAAGGTATGGTGCTGATAATTCTGAAGGTATTTCAAAAATCACAGCATGCAAATAATTTAGGAATTACAAGTTTACAACTCAAGACAGTCACACCTTGCCTTGCAATTAAAAGAATTTTGGCCAAGGGACAGACATCATCCCATGAAACTCGAAATGTAGGAAATTACTTGAAAAAAGCATGAATGTTTTGGCCAGAGTAATTATGCATAGAATATTGAATAATACAACTTACATTTCATGATTACAAATTTAAAACCCAGCTTTTCAGCAGCCATATTAAATATATCTTGAATGACAGCTGCTCTGGATGAAGGAACAGGAGCAACCTATGGGAAAGAAAAGGAAGTTGGAACAAGTAAAACACCAAGTAGTAAAGCAATTGCCATAATAATTAATAGTGGCAGGTTCTTTATTGTTATTATTCTGTTGTTTAAAATGCTCTCTTTTTTCCCCTTTTCAAAAAGAAAAACTATCATTTCTCATGTCTCATAAACTAACATAAAAATGGCAAGAAGAATTTTGGGCAACAGCTTGTGCTTGTTAATATCCCAAGAAAGGACACAAAGTATTATGGAAATTAACTCTAGCAGCTTCTCGTAAAAATAAAAATAAAAAAATCAGGTCCACATAACCAATTCACAGTTGTAATACATCACGCATGTAATTAGGAAATTCTTTCATTTCTGTTAAAAAAAGATATTAATTTTACCTGAAGATTAGCATGAGTACCACGCTTGGAAACCCATTCAAATAAGACGGCCTCCTTTCCCTGGTTCTTATAATATAATTTGAGACTGTTCCGGAATTCAACAAGTTCGGATTCACATTCTTCAGGTAAGGAAACAGTATTGGGTGAGTGCTCAACAGGTATTAATAGTACATGGTCTTGAACAAGGGGGCCTTTGGCCAGGGCACAGTAGTAATTTTCTCCAATGCTAATTATTAGATGTGACTCTACACTAGGGCTTGACAAACAAAACCAACACTCTTTTGACCTGTAACAAAATTACAGGATTCATTGCTATGCAATAGCCTATTTAATAATATATGCATGACAAAATCATTCAGAAGGAATGCAAAAATGTGCATAACCATACAACCAAATAAATATTTGATATAAATTTTACTTAAAAATTAATAAATAAAGACAGAAAGCTCAACTAACTGGAACCTAAACAGAAATCACTATGCAATCACCAGTCTAGCATGCAACCAACCACTTACCTGTTAGCATTGGAATTTTCAGAGCCACGTCTCCTATGAGAATAGCTCTCACCTTCATTCTGAAAAGTGTGCTTAAAGCTGCAGTCTGGACCTCTTTCGCATTTTCCTTTCATAAGAAAATCAATACAAACACCTCTTAAATATTGTTGCCTTGCATCCATGTCATGCAGAAAGTGACATTTTTCCCCTCGTGGGCAAGAACCAGAGTATACAAATTTAAAACACAGCTTATCACCATCCACTGTTCCAGTTTTCTGACGTTTTTGGGAGACATCATATCTCCAATATTGTGAATCAGACACATTGTCACTAGGCCTCTTGGTAATTTCTTTAAGAAGAGCTGTTTGCTCTACAAATGTATATGGTGATAAGGTAGTGTTGGAGGGCTTTGTGCTAATCTCAGCAGCAGTCATCATAGATCCTGGAGTAGGAGAAATTGCATGGATAAATTTCTGAGAAACAAATTCAGGGACCCAGAGTCACAGAAAGCCCGGAACATAAAATCAAAAATCTAAATCAAATAGGTGGTATAAAAATTAAACGACAGTAACAATATCACTGAAAGAAAGCATTAATCGGACCACACATCAGTCACAATTGCTATCAGCCTCTCACTATGCCTTTATATTCAAATAATAACACTTGATATCTTGAACATAAAATTATTGAAACCACAACGTGCATTAAGGAGAAGCTTTCAAACATGTCAAAATGGCAGAAAAAAGGAATTTAGAAACTTCACAATCACGTTGAGAACAATAACTATTACCTGTTTATCTTTATTACCAACTGAAGCAAGACCCAAGAAGCGAGTAATGTGCAAAGCGTCTGTGTTAGAGTAAGGTTCACGAGCATAAAATACACCCTTAGTACCTGCAACATGGTAGCTGCCACATAAGACAAACTTTTATCAGCAAGATTCATATGATTCGATTAAGATCAAATAGTAAGTGAATGTTCACGCTGAAAGTTCTAATGGGATAAAAAGTAGTAAAGCTGCAAAGGAATACAGAAGAATGAAACAGAAGATATCCATATTTCATTTCCCAAGGACTTGAAATAAAAAGATAAATCGGCTGTGGCCGTGGCCGTGCCATAAGGTCATAAATCCTCATTCTCCGAATTTTCGTTTAAACAAAATATACACAATGCACTTTTAACAATAAATGGATTCCATAAGCCACTTTCTATAAGGGGAGGAATAATTGGCCTAAGAGACTACTATCATACAAGGCAACAATAGCCTCCACACGTGACTTACCGTGGTTTGATCTCAGCTACTAACTCAGATATGGTAGAGTCACTACCCACTGAATCTGATACTCCTGCAGGTATATCGGATATAGAAGCTCTATTTGTGACCCCGCTTGGCCACTCATTAGTGATAACTGATTAGGGTAAACAAAAGACACATATAGACACCCTTAACTAGAAAATAAAGCAAGTAGATATAACTCCAGAAAATAGTAAAAGTTCATTAACAACAGAGTAGCAAGGATATGTTAGAAACAAGTCAACTATTCCAGGTTCCTCAGCCAAAGCCCGTAACGCATCAACATCATCCTGACTGTATATTCCAAACTGTTGACTGTCTGGTGACTGCCTACCAGATAAGTACGTAACAGATAAACCACCTAAATGCCAATGCAGTAGATTAACAATAATTATTATTAGTAATACAAGATAATCAAAACATTCCATTACGTTTTAAAAATTGAAATAATCGTATGATTCAATAATTCAGCGATAGATGAAATAAAATGAACAAAATAGCTAATAAACCAAGTTCAACTATTTTTCTAATCTACTTGGGAAACACAGAGAATGAAATTGTTAAGTTCTGAACTGGGCACAGTACCATGGAGAGTGAACTTGCCGCTGCCTCTAAGCCAAAACAGATTCTCGCAAACTTTCAAACCGTCCATTTTGAATCCTAAATTCGCAGAGTTCCTAGAAGCGGCAGCTAAGACTTTAGGGGCAGCGATGCCATAGTCGCCGATGAAGTAGGTCGGAAGAGGAATTTGAGAGCGTCCTTCCACGTAGTCCATGAACTCCTCAAGTAGCTCCGGCGAGCCAGGGAAGAACTGACCGACGCAGAAGAGCGCATCAAATGGTCCAGCTGATTTGTTCACCTGCAATTCAAATATTGTTAAAGAAGCTAAATATAAGAAACTAAACCCTACAGAGACAAAAATGTGAGAAGTGAGAGAGAGAGAGAGAGAGAGAGACCGATTGGACTCGCTTGTAGAGCTGGTTGAGGCGGCCTAAAACGTCACCGCAGAGAAGGATTCTTGGCGGAGCCATTAGACGACAGAAGCTTGTGTTTAGTAGCGACAGAGAGGGAAATGCGGATATACCGCCAGTACCTGAAGAAGGCGAAAGGCGAGTCTACACTTGGAAGCAGAAATTTGCATTTGTTCCAAAACTTACCAGTTCCTGTGACAGAGAGAGATTGGAGTTGGACCCTAATCTTACAATTCAAGACTGAAGCCCATAGCAAACTGTATATTGGGTTTAGAGCCCAAAACGATTGAAGAGAAAAGAAAAGCTACCAACTATAGGATTGTTTTAATAAATTAAAAAAAAAAAAAACACTAAATAATAGGATTGTCAGCCTCTTCTATTTCGAGCTTTACTTTAACTCATATTTTCACCCCCGAAATAATATATATTAAATTTCAGATAAAAAAATCAAACAAAGATAATTTATTTTTATTTAGTAACTTTTAAGAGACAAAAGTGATATAAAGATTCAACAAAACCAATTGATGATTGATGATGTCTTCGTGCCTGATTTTCAAATATAATTATAATTACAAATTAAGAAAAAGGGGGCGGGGTCAACCGCAATTTGATTAAAATTCATTATTTAATTAACCTAAGTTTTTTGTTATAAAAGATATGTTCGGTACACCCTAAAAATAACCTATCTAAACAATTTTGCAAATAAATATTTAAATAATTTTCTCCAACAGATGGAGAAATACGAAGACCTATATATTAAAAATAGAAAATTATATATTAGTAATAAAAAAAAAAAAATCAAAGCTAATAAATTCAGGCACCGGTGCAGATGGCATCATCAACACATGGACTTCAAATTTCAACGGCGTTAATTAGTCTTTATAATGCACCACAGAACAGTCCAAACCAATTGGCCCACTCGGTACTCAGAGAGTCAGAGTTCACACCCTACGCATAGCAACAAACTCTGGTTGTTTCACATTAATCAGATTATTACAATAAAAATGGATAAATGGATAATAATATTAAACTGTTAAACGTGGTGTGTGAAAGCAGAGCTTATCTATCTTCAAGAAAAGGAAAGTCAAAGTTCAATGACCCTCGTGCTTTATAGCTTTTAATTTTACCTCTACCGGAAAAAAAAAATGCGTAGAAGATGCAAGGATAATTCGTTAACAAAATCATACATGTGCGAAATCTGTTTAGGTAATAGACTTTTAGGAATTGTTGATTTTAATTATCATGATATAATAATATTATTATTATTATCAACTATATACACGATGAAATATTAATCTAGTGACTAAAATGAATGTATAAAAAATCAAAGGTCATGAGTTCAATTCTCTTATTCATGACCGTTTTATTATATAATCGTTGATATGATCTAAACGAGCTTATTAAGAATGTGTACAGTAGCTTATCGTAAGCAATCATGGGAGAATTTGCAATCAATTTTGCTTATTATGCATTGATCTTTAACTTGAATATACGAATACATTTCGTTATCATTAATATGGCAATTATCATGACTTTCCAGACTTTTATATCACATCTGGGATAAAAACAATTAATCTTAGTATTCTTTTTTAGGCAGCAAAGTATGAAAAAAATAAATTAAACAAACTTCTTTTTTTCTATTGGAACAAGGTTAATCAATTAGTAATACTTAAGACACTTTCATAAAGTGGTAGTATTGAAAAGATGCTACGTGACAGCACTTTCTTTGTCGCAACCCACAAGAACATTCAAATGTGGACCACGACAAAGATAAACTAACAAGTTCAGCTTCAAAAAAAAAAAAAAAATCAGTTTCAAAGAAATGGAGCATAACAATATTGAGCCATATAATAAACTACTACTTTTCTTTTACCCAATTAATTAATTAGCAAGTTGTAATTTAAAGTATTGCGAACTTCCAATTTTAGCTAATTAATTAATTAAGTGACAATATAAATATGTAACGTAGTAGATAAAAGGATATGTGATGAGAATGGACCAACCACTCTTCTTCAATGCAACTGCACAAGAGACATGAAGTAGGTTGGTGGGAATGGAAAGCCATAACCATATGTCCATATCAAGAAGTGTTTTTAAGTTTTAACCAATACATTGAGCAAATGATGTTGTGTCTCGGTCTGGATTAAAATATATTTAAATAATTTTCTAATAAAATTTATAATTATTGCTTATATATATATATATAGATAATAAATTAAAAAATAAAAGCTCCAAAGGAAAGTGACAACATCATAATCTAAAAAAACAAAATTTCAATATCAGCAAACAATGGCGTCCCTTTCCATGTTCCTTTCCTAAAACGAGACCTTCTTAATCTGGATGACTGGATCTAACCTTTTCTCAAGAATAAACCACCACGTGTACTATGCCGTCTGCCAACACGTAATTCTTTTTTTTTTTTACTATTATATTTTGGTCGGAGTAAAAAAAAAAAGCCAGAACCGCTAGATTTTCCAAATGTATTATCGTAGTTGACTAGAAGAAGTGAGGCGTCAATGGGATGGAGTAACATAAATACGACTCTACCTCTCCAGACTTTACACCACAGAACTCCTACTATTTCCTTCCTGCAGTACTGTAGAATAGACAAACCTAAAAAAAATCCCTGAACCCAAGAACCATGGCCGAGCCACAGTCATCGACCTCCATGGGTAGTTTGACGAGCGGCTGGTTTACACCTGCCTCTCTTTTCCTGTTGCTCAATATAGTGATTGGCACCATTGCACTCACCTCCCGTTTTGGCTCCAAAAGAAGAGAACAGGAAGAAATCAGACCGCTCGTTAGAGGCCCATCGTTAATAGAACGAGTCAAATCCATCAACTTATACTCATCGCCCGACTCAGAAACCCAAAGAGAAGCGTTCACGGACTTTTTACAAAACACCGAACCAGACTACACGACCGGAGTTGATCGATCGGTTCCACTAGAACGAGCTCCCTCCCTCTTGGAACGGGTCAAATCTATCAAGTTCTCTTCTTTCTACAGATCCGAGCAAGGAACTGACATTGCGGGTGTACCGGACTTGGTTACACGTGAGAATAGGGACCAAAGTTCCAGTTCTGAAGTGGAGCATCATGTCACAAGGAGTAAATCCGAGTCTAGGGTGGCTCCGGAGAGGCAGGCGCCGGAGAAAATGAAGAAGTCGGCCAGCGAAAGGGTGACAGCTGCTGCAGAGGAGGAGGAGGACAGAGACAGCGTGGAGCGGAGGAGGCCTGCAACGACAAGTTTGGAGAAAAAGATGCCGTTTGTAGACGAAGCGGTTGATGCGAAAGCTGACGACTTCATCAACAGGTTTAAGCAGCAATTAAAGTTGCAGAGGCTGGACTCTCTTCTGCGTTACAGAGACATGCTAAGAGGCAAATAATAATTAAAAAAAAAAAAGAGGATAAATTTTGTACAAACCACCCACTTTCTGTTTATATTTCTCAGCTAGCTTTGTTTACTTGCTGGGCCTGTACTGTTGTTTCTTCAAGAACGAAGACGCTGATAGGATCGGAATGGAAGAACGCAGAAGCAAAAGGCTTACATGTGTGTCGCTGTTGGATGTGACGAAGAGCAGTGCACCGAAAGATGAAACTGGAATGACTGAAATGATTTCAGTTTTTTTTTTTTTTCTGGCCTTTGCTTTTGCTGATGACGAGGATATTTCCGATATTTTGTTTATTTGCTATTGTCTTTATTAGGCTCGTCAATAAGATGGTCAAGGGTTGTATTTGTGTGGACTGATTGTTATAAAAGTTGGGTTCTAATTTGAAGGCCATAATAATCAACTTGCGCCGGCATGTCACGTGGGTACTAGGAAACTAAAAATGATTAGTAACTCGTGTTAATATTAATTAGAAAATATTGAAATTAGAATACTAAAATAAAAAAAATATTGAGATTAGTTACACTGCTATACAAGTAATTGTTCCCATTACTCTAAAAAAACATTATTAGCCAGCTAATCTAATATTTCTCACGACAAAAAAAAAAAAAAAAAAAAAAAAAAAATAAAGGACAAACAAGGACCAGTGACAATCAAAGACCACGAATGAATTAAAAAAAAAAAAAAAAAAAAAAAAAAAGGAAAAAGGACAGTGCAATCAAGACCACGTGAATTTACCTGTGCATAAAAGTCTTCATGGGCCTGGGAATTTCCGGCCTGATATAAAAATATAGGATCAAATATATATTTCTACTGTATCATATGGCAAACCAATAATTAATTGTCATTTGAAAAAATTACCACACTTTATTATTTTTCTTCCAATAAAAAAAAATATTTACTTGCGCCAATTGGTTTTATTGAATTTACTGTATGTTTATTTTTTGTACTATAAAGCTACGCTGTCTATTGGCGTAGCCTAAAGTCATATTGACAATGATATTCATCTTCGATGGTTAGGTAATTTATCGGGTGGAATCAAAATAAATTGTGTTCGTTTTTCAACTCTACTGTCCTTTTCATTTGAATTTTTGGACCTAGGACTTAGTTGCTCATCTTTCACTTTTACCATCTTCTTATAATTTATAACAGTAAGGTCAGTTCCTTTGGCAATTGGCATATCTGTCTACAATGTATGATTCCATGGATCATGATTAGAACTTTTTTCACGATTTACAATCCTTTAGTGTCTGTTTAAGTGATTTTCATTTACTAAATAAAATGGATAGATTTATATTAAAGAAAAAGGGGTTTAACATGGTAAGTAAACCAACGAGAAGTCGGATTCACTGGTGTAGATTGCATTTCCAGAAGAATTTTACTTTTTATTCCTATTTTATATCAGTTCAAAGAAAAAAATTTAATATTTTATATATTTTGTAATTGAATGTGAAAAATGAGTCTAATTGATCAAGAATAGATTTCTATTTCATGTGTAATAATAAAAGGAGTTGAGGTTTTCAGGATGTAATTCATTGGAGAAAATTTTAAAACATTCTAACCGAAATCACCAGATTCGATAACGATGTGCTTTCAAATCTTCAAATTCAAAATCCAGCAATCAATGAACTCTCGCAGCATTAACGCTATTCATCTTCCATAGACAAGATGATACCTGGACAGTACAGTACTGGTCGCGTCACATCTGAAAATTAAAGTTAACATAAAGAACATAGAACGGGAATATTATTATTTCGTTCCTGACTGGATATTTATATATATATTTATAACATTTCTGATATTTACTACCGTCATATTAATTGGTCATTCTGTAAAAAAAAATATACTTTTTCCGTTAATTTTGAGAGGAAAAAACGAAATTATCCTTTGGAAAAATAATTATTTCGTTCCTGAGGTTTTCCATAATTATTAAATAGTCCCCAACATTTATACAAATATTTATAAATCCCTGAGGTTTACTTCCGTCATATTAATTGGTCATTCTATAAAAAAAATACACTTTTTCCGTTAATTTTGAGCGAAAAAGATGAAATTATCCTTTATAAATTTTCATTGACATTATTGTCAATCACTTTCCTCTAAAATACCTAAAATAAAAATTACCGCTGAGGTTTTTTACTTTCGTCATGAATTATATTGGTCATTCTAATAAAAAAATAACACCCTTTTTCGCGTTAATTTTTGTAAGCGAAAAGATGAATTATGCCCTTTATTAAATTTTTCAATAAAATACACTTTTTCCGTTAATTTTGAGCGAAAAAGATGAAATTATCCTTTATAAATTTTCATTGACATTATTGTCAATCACTTTCCTCTAAAATACCTGAAACTCAAATTTTCAACATCTTTCTCAACCCAATGCGGTCTTCATTGCCACCACTGTGTCTCTGTCAAGTATCATCTCCATAAGCAGATCACCAACAAAACTAAAAGGGAAAATATTTATAACGTCTCTGAGGTTATTTTCGTCATATTACTTAGTTCTTCCGTCCAAAAAACACACTTTTTGGTGTTAATTTTTAATAGAATGACCAAACTAATCTAAATCCTCTAATCAAGGAGAGAGAGAGATAAATGGATGAAGGGTGATAATGGCTCGATTGAGTTCGGATGTTGGATTTTAGTTTTGGTGGTGATCTGGTTATGGAGATGATAGTTTTCATTGACACGTTGGTGGCAATAAAGACCGCGTTGGGTTGAGAAAGATGGTGAAAATGTGAGTTTTAGGTATTTTAGAGGAAAGATATTAATAATGTCAATGAAAACTTATAAAGGATAGTTTCATATTTTCCACTCAAAATTAAAGGAAAAAGTGTATTTTTTTTATGGAAGGACCAATTAATATGACGAAAGTAAACCTCAGGGACGTTATAAATATTTATATAAATCGAAAGTAAACCTTCAGGGACGTTAATAAATATTTTAATAAATGTCGGGCGACTACTTAATAAATTATGGCAACTTCAGGGATGAAATAATTATTTTTTTCAAAAGGATATTTCGTCCTTTTCTTCTGCAAAATTAACGTGGAAAGTATATTTTTTTTTAACGGAAAGGACCAAAAATTAAATATGAGACGGGTGCAACCTCACGGAATGTTTAAATTAAATAATATCTTTATGTAATAATCGAAAGACCTACTTAATATATGTAATCTTCAGGTAAACGAATTTAAATAGATTTTTCCCAATTTGAGACATTTCCTAGCCTAAGGGCGAAAAGAGGTCTTGTTGGTGGGTGGGGGTAGTGGTTAATCCAACGCCTAAATCCTCGCACTCTAAAGGACCTACTCCAGACATTCCAGGTTATATTTTCCATGGTGGACTGTTATACTACTTGGGTTATCTACCCCACCCCAACTAACCTCAGGGACGTTATAAATATTTATATAAATGTCGGGGACTACTTAATAATTATGGCAAACTTCAGGGATGAAATAATTATTTTTTCAAAGGATAATTTCGTCTTTTCTTCTCAAAATTAACGGAAAAAGTATATTTTTTTTACGGAAAGACCAATTAATATGACGGTGGCAAACCTCACGGATGTTATAAATATATATATAAATATCGAAGACTACTTAAATAATTATGTAAAATCTCAGGGACGAAATAATAATTTTCCCAATTTAGACATTTCACGGGCGAACAACAAGAGGTCTGGGTGGTGGTGTAGTGGGTTATCACGCTAATCTCGCACTCTAAAGGACCTACTCAGACATTCCAGTTATTTCATGTGCTGTTACTACTGTAATCTTCCACAACTGTTTTAACGTTCTCTAAATGGGCCAGCTTCAGCCACACACTCTCTGGTCTCTGCTCTTAATTGTGAAATAATCTTATTAACTTTGACCCATTTCCCTTCAAATAACTCTTAAAACAAAATGTTATATATTTTTCCATTGTCGTCTGCCTCTGAAAAGAGAAGGGTAGTAGTTGTTTACCAGTGTTCTCCAGGTGGTTCCTTGCTCTTTGCAAGAGCATGTTCTTCCTGATAGGATTCCATCACTTGGCCCATGGACAAAATTACACCTTCTTTCTTCTACGTTGGCTGACGATTGTATCCATTTTAGGAAAAAATTACAAAATTAAAGCGTAAAAATATTGTATATACTCACCTTTCATTGTTAAGTTTATGCTCAAATGCTTGATTTATAATTTAAAAGATTCAGCAATTCAGGTTCTAATACTCCATCTTTTCAGAAATTATTGTTTTGCCATATAATTTTAAGAGTATTTAATTTGACAATATCATTATAAAATACAAAATCTTGGAAACACACCTTAGAATCAGAAGCATCAAGTTGAGGCTGCAACGGCGACAATGTCAATAAAGAAGAGATTGGCGTCTCTGGCCGCTGATCTTGTTCTCGCCGTCGAAAAAACATTAGTAGTGGATTAACAGCACAGAGTTGCTTCTAATTAAAACTGTATTTGAGACTTGAGGTTATGGACAATGCCTAGGCAGCCATGGACAGGGTCATTATGCCTCGCCATTACTTTCTATCAAGATCGACTCAGCAGCTGCTTTTCTGTGCTGTGGCTGCACCGAATTCAGGATTTTCAAAATGTTGCTCACGCCAAATAGCTTGTGAGCATTTTGGAATTCAGCATATCTATTGGCAGAAAAATACGGAGCTAATTCACAACTGTCATTGCATCTTTTCCTTTGGTGCCTACAAGAGGCACAAGCCTGAGAAATTCCTGTGCTCACATTGTCTTTCTTCATTTTACTTGTATCCTGACCTGAGAAAATTTAAATTTATACTAATAATAATAGATTGACACAGAAATAAAAGATTTGATGCGTCATTTTTTTATATAGAAATTTAAGCAATTAAATAATCGGATATTAAAATATTGGATGTGTTTTAGAAGATTTTTTATATCTAAATTTTAACGGGGTTAGATATTACATAGTTTGACAAAACTTCCATTTTTTTGAAAATTAGTTTCCTTATAAAGTTGAAAGTAAAACTTGTAAGACAAATTTTCAACTATTCATTCCAATTTTATTCGAATTGAAATATATTTTACATGCACTTAGCAATAAGCTATTGCGCTGTGTCCTAACCCGTTTAAGATTTTACTGATTGTTATTTTTGTAGTTGTTATTTTGTAGTTTGTATTTTTATTTAAAATTCAAGACAAATATTTGATAGTTTAACCTTTAATTTCACTTTGAACTTTTTAAATAGTTGCAACATCACTCTAAATCGATTTTTGCATTATGAGCACTCTGAACTTATCAATTTAGTTGTAATTATACCCTAATTTGAATTAATATCCAACTCATTATTTTTGTATCTTAAAATTGGTTCAATTTTAAAATAAATGCTCAATCTTGATTTTTTTTATTTATTATATGAATATTTAAATTTGATTTTATTATTTATTATTTAAATATTTGGGTATGGAGTCTATTTTTTTAAATTATTTTAATCAAATTCCAATCTTAGTTTACTTATAAAGTGTAATTGCAATAAATTGGCAAATTTATTGTGTTGTAATTACACCTTAAAATTAAATTATACTATAATTACAACTAAGTTAATAAATTCAGAATGTTCATAATATAAAGATCAATTTAAAGTAAAATTACAACTATTTAAAAATTGGATTGAAATTGAAGGTTAGCTGCATTTGATTGTTACTTCGATTGGAATCACTGTCTCGCTGATTTTTTTTTTTAAAATAAATTTTGATATGAAAACTGAAGCGCGTGTGAAGTGAAAGCTTCCCGCACGGAAGCAATAATTCTTCGCGAAACTCGCTTACCAGCTGCGTTTTTGTAGAAGAAGATTTTAAAAGAAAAAAACAGAAAATAAATAAATAAATACTTCGTTTTTCGATTTAAGACTGGAATAACAAGTGTCTTCAAGAATTGCGTTGTCGAAACGCCGCGTTTCCTAGTATATACACTCCACCCACAAAGAGAGAGATTCCGGTGGTTGAGCTCTAATGGCGGAGAAGCCCCAACCTGTCCGCGTTCTGTATTGCTCAGTTTGCAGTTTACCCGCAGAGTACTGCGAATTCGGCCCCGATTTCGCGAAATGCAAGCCCTGGTTGATCCAAAACGCCCCTGACCTGTACCCCGATCTCATCAAAGGTTGCCCTATTCCCTATCCCTAAATCACCTTTTAATTTCTCTTTTTCTATTTCCTTATTAGATAAATAATTTTAATTAATTTTTTTATTATTCCTGCAGAGGCAAATGCCAAAGAAGCTGATAAGGTTGCCGACCAGTTACAATCCACTGGTATCTCATCGGGCGGTGCTGCTGCTACTCCTTCAGGTGACCTACTTTGGTCTATGCAATACATGTTTAGATACTTATATATGAGCTTTTAGGTGTTTAACTATTCAAACTGATTCTTGGAATGGATTTTATTTATCTGTATCTAATTATTGGAATAGTGAAGAAAGATGAAATGGTAATACAAATAATATTTATCAGTTCATTGTGACTCATTTAGGCTAGTTTAGTCGAAGTAATGTGTTGATAGCGTTTGATTTTGGCATTTAGGCACAAACAGTAAAATTAGGGAATGTTCTACTGGCTGAAAATGAAGGGAAGCACAAATATTAGTTTGGTGCTAACTCTCAAGAGAGAGACTGTGTGAAAAAAGAAGATTGCTCCTTGTGAAGCATGGAATCCAAATTCGATCAAACATGAATCTGATTTACAACTGTTGCCACATGTTTTCCTTTTTGCTATCATACATAAAGAGCATGGCTGTGATTGTTAATCAGTTAATGAGTTATGTGTGGTTCAAGAATTTAATTGGTTAAAGAGTTTACTCTGCTGTCAATTTTTATTTCAAATTTTTGTGGTTCTGTTATTAGGTAGTTCTTTTTCAAAATCCTTTTTTTACCTATTTTATGCTTTGCTTACTTCTTGCTATTATTCAACAGAATGTAAATGGTGGCAAAGGATTCATATAGCCGACCCCAACTAGTTTGGGACTAAGGCTTAGTTGCTGTTGTTGTTATTAAGTTTTAATTGATATCTGAGTTTTGTGACTTATATGTAACTATGATACTCTGGTGTCTGTGGCTGCAGGGAGTACTTCTGCTTCTAAAGAGGAAGAAGTGAAACGTCTTCCTGGTGGGAAGATAAAGAAGAAAGTAAGAATTCAGAATGTTTCCCCTTTTCAAATTATTGAAAATCTGCAGTTAACGATTTTTGGTATTTTTAAACATTGTAATCGATATTAGTATAATTGATTTCTGCATTGAATCTGTTCTTTCAGGAGAAGCAAGAAGTTGTTATTGAAAAAGTCACACGTAACAAGAGGAAATGTATCACCACTGTGAAAGGGCTGGACCTGTTTGGTGAGCAATTTTTGCTGCTTCAATCCTTTTCTTGTCATTTGTTTTCTTGTTGTTAGCCCCCTCAACACACATTTCCTCTCTCATGGCAATGGTGGTTTAGGTGTTAAACTTAGTGATGCATCAAAGAAACTTGGGAAAAAGTTTGCTACTGGAGCCTCTGTTGTTAAGGTATGTAATGTTTATTGGGGGTATGTGTTTCTTTTATTGTTTCATTGCTCATGTTGTATGCTTTCTGATGGTTCAGGGTCCAACTGAGAAGGAGCAGATTGATGTGCAAGGAGACATAGCCTATGATATTGTGGACTTCATTACAGATACCTGGCCTGATGTAAGATATTCATCATACTCTCCTTCATAAATTTTGTGTTAGCCTGTTAGGCCGCTCTCCTTGGTTGTATTCATATCTTTACTAACCTAACTGTGATTTCCCTTGGCTACTTCACATTTTGGCTGGGCATGCCATTTTATAAAAGGAACTTCTTCTTTGAGGAGATTGAATGGATATGAAAGACACTAATTGCAGCCAATGTTTTCCATGCAGACTATATTTTAGTTCTCGTAATTTTGATTCTTGATAAGATTTACTCCCTTTGACATACCTAGGAACTAATGAGATAAACACTAGAAAAGTAGACATTTAGACACATGCAGTTATAAAATTTAGAATTTTGCTGTTATTTATATATTTATATTGGGAGGTTTGGGATTAAGAGGATGGTCATTGTTTCATTCGCTGGAATATCTAAAACGTTCCTTATCAGCTAGGAAAACACGACACAGACTTGTCTCATTCTCTGTTTCTGTTTAAGTCAAAGATTTGTCTATGGAAAGGTTAAAGGTCTTGAGGGTCTAAACTTCACGGAGTCATAACTCCTCTGTTGAACAGTTGTAGTAAAGTAGAGAGGAAAAATAGAGGCAGTCTTCAGACTTCCCATGGGCAAGACCTACTTATATAGAGTCAAAGTTTCAAGCACAATACAGACTTAAAGAGTCAAAGTTTGGCCCTCACTTTTTGGTGTGCTGTAGTCTTCACATTTTCTATGCTACTGTAGTTTTTAGATGTTTGATTATGCAGGTTTTGATTTATTTTTTTTTTCCACCCTCCATTAAGTCATGACTCGTACAATTTGTGATAAACACATCTAAGGGCGGCCACAGTCTGGTACAGATTAGAACTGGATCAGAACCAGCCCAACAACAGACTGTATAGGAACCTGCCTCGAAGTTCTGGTTTTGAACAGGACCAGAACTGAGAGGGCCGTGCGGTTTCGCTTCCAGCCCCATAGGAACTACCAGTTCAACCAGCGGTTTTGGTTAAAAAAGGGGCTGAAATGGGCCCAACAGCTCGCTGGAACCAGCAGGCCTAGAACTGCTGGTTCGATGTGAACTGGCCAGGTTTACACACAATGTTATAGTTCTTGAAAACGTCCTCTCTTAGTATTATTTTATAATTATATTAAAATTAGCTAAGACATTTTCTTTGTAAATTTTCCTTTTTGCAGGTCCCAGAAACTGCAATTTATTTTATTGAAGATGGTAAAAAAGTCCCAGCAACTTGATTCTGAATTATAGGTACAATTATACAAATGGATATTGGGGTGTGGTGTCTTCCTCTTAGCATGGCATCGTCTGACCTCAATGTAATCTCAAGGTAAAGGGACTAGAGAGCAGAATTTAATCACTAATGAAATATTTTGTTACTCTATAAGATCTCTTGTTTTCCTAATTTCTGAAAGTAGAAAGTCTTCAAAACTAATGGGTGCAAGTTGTACAGGGCAGTTTTCTGTGCTGTTTGCTTTTTTGTTTTTTTAAATTTTTATTTTTAAAGCTGATGAATTGAATTTTTTAAGCAACGGTCTTTTCATGGTACATTACTTCTAGTTTATACAAGTGATCTAGCTGCTCCTAGGAAATTTATGCTTCTATGGGCAGTGAGGATGCTCATGTTTTTGAATTTGCCAACAAGAATGAACGTTCTATTTAGGTTTGTGAAACAATTCAAGTTACTTAAACTTTGGTTGAATTTAACTCGATAAACGTATGACTGAAACTAATTTGATAACGGTCTTAATTATTTTTTACAAATAAGCTTGATGTGTCTATTTGTTTGATTCAAAGCTTGTGAACAACTTGAGAAAAATAAAATAAAATAAAAAAAATAAAATAATTATTATTTTGTAAATTTTATAAAATATATTAGTATGAAATGAAAGCTAACTAAATATAATATAGATTTTTAGTATATAAAATAGCTATTAATATGTAATGTTATTATTAGACGGAAAAATTATATCAAAATGTTATAATTTTGATTAGTTAATTGGTTGATAAGCAAATTTTAATTATGAGTTTGGATGTTTAATCTTAAGTTTGGACTTGGTTTGAGTTCAAATGACATGCTATCAAATGAATCGCAAGCAAGTGCTGTTATACTTGGCATTACTATACTGGTTCTATTTAAATTGCAATTTACATTGAGGCTTGATATAGTACCGGATTTAAAAAAAAAAAAAACAAAATGAAGAAGAAGAATCGTCCAATGCTTTTGAGCGTAGCTTCTATCAACTACTGCCGTGAATATGATTTGTCTCATTTAATAAAACAACCATACCAAATATTTGACCAAATCCTAGTATTTATTCTAGATATTGATGCTGCTAGTAATTTTGTTTGATCTTATGAATGATATCTTAGATTCCATAGGTGAATCTTATTCTGTTTCTACTTGCTCTCTGTCGGTGACCTCATTTTGTACAGTGAGTACGGACAATGAACTTGTTTTCCCCAGTAATGTCTGCCTTGATTTAGATTCACCTAGCTAGAGTAATAATTACAATAATTATGATAATACAGAACGAAAAGGTTAGACTTGCGAGGGCATGACGCGCATATTAGTAGATGGACGATAATGTATCCCTTCTGAACCACTGTACTTCTATGTTATAAAACATTAATGCAGAAAATAGGAAAAAAAAAAAAAGAAAATAATAATAGCATCAGCCTAGCAGGCAGTCACGCGGACAGTTTGATACTGACACGTGAAAAAGGACTCAAAATTTTAGTTGTAGGGGTCGATGGTTATGAGTTTCTAATCTTGAAAAATTATTAACTACGCAGATGTGTCTTGCCATTCAGTCATTCTTGATAGGGGAAAACAATATTGAATCTTGATCAGAAATGAAATTTGCAATGGGTTAAGATATAATTTATATGGTTTATACAACAGAGAAAAGGGCGGGAAATTGGGATGATGATAGTCAATTTGGCAATCCTTGAAGAGGTGATTGTCATCCACCTATGATCATCGTCGTCAGAATCTCCAAACAGCACTGTCTTGATTACTCAATGCACATTTCCTCATTATTTCATCTGTTTTCTTATCTCTGATCTCCTTAATTTCTTGTGTGAATGTGTTTTTCTTTTTAATTCCTCCTCTTTTGAGATGGTTAATACAGCCTTTTCTTACTTAATTTGCGTTCACATCCAACTTGTACCCATTTTATTCTTCTTCTGTCCCCATTTATGGTTCCTTCCTCTCCCTTTCTCTGTTACTTGGACCATGTCTAGATTTCATAGAGTCTTCCCATTCTGATTATCATTTTCCACGCATGGTCCATCTTGTCAACGCTTTCACATGGTTTTTCATTAATAATTATTTTTAAAAATTCTTGAATTAAGAAAAAAAAAACCATTCTTATTAATATATGCCCAATTAGATAAAAAAAAGTGGGGGGGAAAGGGTTTGGTGGATATGACAAAAGAAATCAAGCATACGGTTAATTGTCTGGTAAAATGGCAAACAAGGGCCTGTATGAAAATAGATTTTGTTTGTTTATATGGGTGCTGAAATGACAAGATTGTCCGGAGGGGGGGGGGGGGGGCAGAAGTAATCACACAAACAACCCAAGGCCAAACGAGTGTTACGTTTGTGTTGTTAACAGTAAAATAAAAGAGCAAAGGGGGGGGGGGGGGGGGTGTTGTGCAGAAGTATCACAAAACAACCAAGCCAAACGAGTGTACGTTTGTGTTGTTAACAGTAAAATAAAAAGAGCAAAAAGGAGTAAAGCCAAGCTCATTCAAAGCTGTACATGTCCAATAATTTATTTTGTTCTTCAATTTGGTTTCTGCTAATGCCTAGCCAAACATGGATCATGATCTCATTGATCAAGACACCTGCCTCCAATAAATCCAATACCGTGTCGTTTAAATAGCTAGTCTTTTTCACTTATTGTTAATTATAGTTTCCCTGCCAAACAGGAAATTTCGATTAAATGACAAACAAGATCTATGAGTATATTCAGGAGGCATTTAGCTAGCTGGATGCCATTGTTATTTTGACATTGGGAAATTGAATATGCTTTGAAATATGAGAAAGAAAACATCTCCAAGAAAGAAATAATTTATGCAAGAGCATGACAATTAATTGGGAGACCACTTGTTTGGAGACTCTTGGCCAAGCTCTGTGATTTTCCTGATTCCCTTTCTCAATGTTGTAGTACGTACATTTTAGCTGTCACCCATGTTAAGATATGTCTATTAACACAGATTTTCTTAGATTTTGTTATTGTTTATATCCTATCATGCAGGAAAGTCCCATAGCTGTGAATACAGTATCAAAGTCACTTTGTCGCGATGGAAATTCACTTTATCCAAAAACAAATTTATATATTTACACATTTGACAATTAAATTATATTTTAACAAGTAAAAAATCTATTTAATATTGACAAAATTCGTTTAAAAATACAGTTCCCTTATGCTGATTGAAATATTTTTAATTGACTTAAATAAAAAGAAATTATTTCTTATAATTGGAGTTCTTTTATTATGAGAAAATAAAAAGGAAAAAAAAGTCAAATTAAGACATAGAATTTCTGTTCAAAAATTAACTATGACATGTTTAATTTATGATTTCGTTAACGCTTTGGTCACTCTATCAACACTTTAATATTTCCGTTCAAAACAACATATCTTCAACTATCAAATTGATTAAGACGTTAGTTCCTAAACTATCATCGAGCTAACTTTTAAGATTTTTAATTTATGATTTTATTAATACTTCAATATTAAAGGGAGGAACCATGAAATCATAAGTTAAAAATTCATAATTAGTCATAGAAAATAAAAGTCAAGAGGATGAATTTATTTTTTTTCCCTAAGAAAAATTGAAAGGCTTAATTAAGACGTGGAGAATCAGAGAAGAAGATACGTGGACTGAAAAGGGTTACAAAAGAACAAAGAAGAGTACGATTACCCATAGGCTAAAACCTAAGCTACTGTAGCAGAAAAGAACAGAAGAGCTAAGATAGAAAAATAAAAAGAGCAAAGCTTGCAGGGGACCTAAGAGAAATAGTAAAGTACATAAACTTGCAAGGTATCAATTCTCATCTTTCTTGCGTGGCCAGGGAACCCTTCTCTTAGCCCTATTCTGTACTTTTGAAAAAAAATTTTTTTTGATTGATTGATCATATCGTATCATCATGTGAGATCACATTTATATATCACCATCCTTTTCATCAATCTTATGCACATGTCTGCCTTGCTCATGATTTAGACTTCCTCTTGCCTAACTTCCATTGCTTCCTGTCCAATTTCCAACTTTGCTAAATGGCACAGACTGTATCAAACATTATCTGTTTATATTTACAAGTGCATTCTTGATATAATGATATTAACAATATCAAAATTATTAAAAAGTTTTTCAAAAACATTTTAATCCTTTTATCAGATTTACGACGTGGCTTTTAGCTTTTAAACAAAGTCAAAACTTTATTCTTTTAACATTTATAATAATTTTTAAAAATTGAATGAATTTTATTAGAACACGTCTGTTAAAATAGTTAATATTATTTAAGAGAAATCCCGAAATAGAAAAACTTTATTCAAGGGAAAAATCAATTTGTGTGAAAGTTTTAGACTAACACGTGTTCATATATCAATCAAATCATGTGGATTTCTCCTAACATTGTAAGTTTCTGAACTTTTCCTTTTCCTCACCTCAAAGATCCACATGAAAAATAAACCCTTTTAAGACACATGACAAAACCAAACTCCTGCTCAGCAGGCCTGTGATTGATGATATACATATACACATTTTTTTTTTTTATTAATAAAAAAAAGAGGTGATGACACGCGCTTGGAAGGAGGTGGAGGTTTCATTTTATAGGACGAATGCTTGAAGCCAAGTGTCTGTAAATCATCCCAAGTACAGGCAGGACTCCATCCGAGCCAACCCAACCTGCTCTTTTTTTTTTCAACCAATCTTTCATTAATTAGTCTTGAAAAATAACTTTGACTGAAAAGATGCTTCAAATGTTTTGAAAAATTAATAAAATAAATGAAACATTAGTTTAAATTGTTTAATTTAATGTGCTATTTGTTCGAAATAAAATAGACACATAACTACACTATATGTTCAATAATGAACCGAACCGAAATCGATTAAGGTTTCACTTCAGATTAATTAATCAAAATTGATAATTAGATTTGAGAAATGATTAAGAAAGACAAATTAAAAGCATTAAAATCCAAAAATTTTACAACAATCACTCTAAAAAAGACAAATTAAAAGGACGTGTCTTCTACTTAAGATTGAACAAACAATTCGTCTTCTTCTTATTGGGAGAACAAATTAAAACATATTATATATGCGATTTGGGACAAATTGTTAATTATTGAGAGGACGTTGGCTTTGTTTCTAATATAGCAATAATAATAAATAAATAATAAAAGAAATTAAAAGAAAAGAAAAGGCAGAGATGGACAAAAATAACGCGAGTCCAGAGTAGGCAGAGATGGACAAAATTAACACGAGTGAAGCGAGTCCAGTGTAGGCAGAGATGGACAAAAATAACGCGAGTGAAGCGAGTCGAGTGTACTTTACTTATGATTGATGCCTTCCTTTTCATGCACGCATGGATGGTTATAATTGCAATACGTGACATAGATTTTACTTTTTCCTTGGCGGTGGTGGATGGTGGTGGTGCTGCCTGGTGGCGGTGGTTCTTGACCACGTGATCTTGTGGGCTGGCTTCGATCCCCATAAAGATTTTGAGTATCTTTGCACTGGAATAGTCCCCCCACGAGGTCCCTACCCATGTTTTTCTGCTCTCTTTTCTCACTTACTGCTCCAGTGTTCTTCATCATCATAGCCAAAAACTAATTTAATTAAACCTACTACTTCCTTCCTAGTGTTCACTGAGATTTATAGCACAGCATATCTAAATATTTAATCACTTGTTAAATGAATACGAATTTTTGTATGAGAACTTAATTAAAGCAAATCATTTTATTATTTATAAATCTCTGATTAATTAAAATATAAGTAATATAATTTAAGTGATTCAATATCCTCTATGATACTTATCATCTTATTGCTCATAATTTTTTTTTTTTTAAAACATCTCTATACGAAACGAAATTTACAAGGTAAAGGATTCGAGTCGTTACTATTGAAATATAAATATATTTCAAAAGCGTAAATGCCTAATTCATATGTTTAATTCCATCATCACTAATTTAATAATTTATATGCAGCCATTAGGTTTTGAAATTATGACAACAAAATTAATATAGGATTAATATTTTCCAAAAATTAGGGAACATATATATATAGGTTTTGAAATTATGCAACAAAATAATTAGGATTTAATATTTTCCAAAATTAGGAACATAATTAATATATATATATATATTATATATATATATATATATATATTATTATATATTACATGTTTTAAATTTTGTTTTGGGTCTTATATACATGTTTTAAATTTGTTTTGGGTTTTATATAAGCTGTAGACCAATAAATATGCATGTTTTATTCAATTTCTGACTCTTATCTCATTCTGTCTCTATTCGTACAATGGTAGGTGAAGACCTAACTAACACTGTTTTGGCATGTGCAAAGGCATGCCTAGTTGTTTTCATGGAGTTTATTGATGTTATTGTACGTGTAAAATATACATATATATATATAATTAAGTGAATAAAAGAATTTAGAATTATAATTTTTGTTTAATTTAATTAATTATAATTTATTTGTCGTAGCTTCATTAGAGTCAAGCGCTAAATATATAGATTAAATATGCATGAGCAGCACAAGAATGTTTTCATTCAAAATGTAACTATTTCATTAGGAAATAAATGGATTCATCCCTGGTGAAGGGCTGCTATCTGATAGGTCTTTGTACCCATAAGATCTTTAGGTCAAAGATTATCTTTTGAATGATATAATAATTTTCTATAATCTAACATATATTGATTTCCCACCAACTTCTTTGATTAATTAATTTTCTTAGAACTTGAAAATATATAATTATAACAAACTATAATACAAATGAAAAGACAATATTACATAACATATATAATAAATTTATATCATCTACTTCATTCTCTTATTGCAAATAAAATTATTTTCGTACCTATATATTGTTACAAATAATTAAAAATATGAATATATAAAACTTATTCTCTCTCGTGTGCATGGCATGATGTTGTTCTCTTGCTATATGTACATCTTTTTTAATGGAAGCAAGTTGGTTAATTAATTAATTAATTAATAGTTAATAGCATATAATTTCGATTAATTCATATGCATTATCTTAATTAATCAAGTGATTCTTCCGTTGATAATTTTTTATAGGGCAAATCTTAAAAGTTTGGATTAGGGGATCGATCCTTGAGGGTGACAAATAAATAAAGAACATATAAAAAATGTTTGAGCTATTTCCTAAAGTGGTAATCATGGAAATCCATATAAATGAAACATACTAATTGCAAAATTAAAGTTAATTGAAAGTTCAGTGAGACAACATAGACCGAATGTAATTATATGGTTTCAATTTTTATTTTTATTTTTCTTTTTTTGACTTTAACCAATTACATGTAGCCTTTCACATGAGCATAAAAAATCTTGAGATAAAAGAAGTTTCAGGCTCATGTCTCCTTCAATCTCTAAATTCTAAATGGGAAAAAAAAATATATGGATCTTGTGTTGAAGACAATTCCTTGATCCATGACAATTCTTCTTAAACCTAAAAAGAAAATCTTAAAGATCCTTTTGATGATTACCTAATCTTGACTACCATTCATCCTATAATAGGGAAGGGCTGCCAATACAATATATTGAAATAATTAAAAAAAAAAAAAAAAAAGGGCTGCCCAATACACTATATTAAATAATTAAAAAAAAAAAAAAAAAAAAAGAGAGAGAAAAGAAGAAGAAGAAGAAGAAGAAAAAAAAAAAAAAAAAAAGAGAGAAAAGAAGAAGAAGAAGAAGAAGAAGAAGAAAATTGGATACATAACTAAACTTGACCATATCTTGACCATATATGATCACGTATCATAAATCCAATGGTCCAAGATCAATCGGGTTTGGCCCTTAGCATTAGACCCACAAGAATGAACCAAAACTGTGGGTGGGTCGGAATCATCTTCATGATCATTACAGATGCACAAGAAACACTTAATAGGACATTTTCGTTCTTTTTTTTTTTTTTAATAAAGAAAAAAAATTAGTATTACCACAACCACGAGTAACTCATGAAAACGAATCCAAAATATTGTCCTGATATATATATATATATATCTTTGAGAAAGTATGCATGTTCCCAACGATGTCGTTTCATATCCTAACTCCAAAAGATTTTTTCTCTGCAAACCAAGATTTCCATTTCGTTTTCATGCAAACTCTCTCTCTCTCTCTCTCTCTCTCTCTCTCTCCAATCTCTCTATAAATATGCATATCTTCCTTTCCTCCTCATTTCCAGTCATCACCAGTCACCACTACCACCACTTAAAGACACTTTTTTTCTCTCTTTCTTCCTCTGAAGAAACCTAAAACAGAGAACAAAGAAAAAAAATGGCTGTGAATTATGCCTTTCCAGCTTATTTCATAGTAATATTATTTATATCTCGTTTAATTTCTACAGCAGGAAAATCCAAGCCATGGACAACTTTTCTTCCTCCTAAGCTCTTCTTAAATGTTGATTTTGCTGAGAGAATCCATACTGACCCATTGGCCATTAAATCGGCCTCTACTGATTATGGTAACATAATCCATCAAAAACCAGCAGCAGTACTTTACCCATCTTCCGTACAAGACATACTCTCTTTAATAACATATGCATATAATTTCTCTACTCCTCCTTTCACTATATCTGCCAGAGGCCGCAGCCACTCTGTTAGTGGACAAGCTATGGCTCCCAATGGAGTTGTAGTAGATATGATGCGATTGAGGAGTTATACAGAGAAGAATGGTGTTGAAATCTTTAAAAGCCCTTCTTCGGGTTTTTATGCAGACGTTGGAGGTGAACAACTATGGATTGATGTGTTAAAAGCTACAATCGAACATGGGCTTGCACCGACGTCGTGGACCGATTACTTGTATCTTACTGTCGGAGGAACTCTGTCTAATGCCGGAATTAGTGGACAAACTTTCCGATATGGTCCACAGATCAGCAATGTCTATGAAATGGATGTTATCACTGGTATGTTACATTTAAGTGCTATTTCTTTTTTCTTTTTTCCTTTTCAAAGTTTGGTATTAGATTAATATTATTTATCGATATGGAAGATGGAAGGTGGTGACGGTGGCGGGTGGCGGTTGGCGGTGGCGGTTGTAGTTAAGCTAATAACAAGTGTTATAGAGTCACTTTCAAAACATTTATTAATGTTAGAAACATGTTCATTTGGTCCCACAGTGAGAAAATGTCTCTTGTGAATGGTGATACCAGCCAGATGTGTTTCATATATAGACTTCAATTTTTCAAGACAACGAAATCACAATATATGATTTGGTTATGGTCTATTACTTTGTTATATATACATACCGTAATAAATTTTTATTTTATTTTTGTGTTGGGAAGTCAAGGATTTTTATTAATTTCTAGTTAGCATGTTTTTTTTTTTTTTTTTTAAAAAAATTTGGCATTTTTTTATTTTAAGAGTTGTTTGCATGCATGCAGTTATTTAGGGTTAACTCAATGAGATTTACCTTTTTTTTTTTTTTTTTCTTTTTGTTTTTGCATGCCATGCAGTATTAGGGTTAACTCAATGGAGATTTTACCTTGTTTTTTTTTTATTTTTCTTTTAAACCAGGAAGTTTTTTTTTTTTTTTTTTTCTTTAAACCAGGAAGAGGAGAGCTTGTGACTTGCTCTGCCCAGAAGAATTCAGAGCTATTTTTTGCTGTTTTGGGAGGCTTAGGCCAGTTTGGAATCATAACTAGAGCTAGAATAGCAATAGAGCCAGCACCTAAGAGGGTACGTTACCAACTTTATTTACTATAAAAATACAAAATTGTCATATACTTTGTCAAAAACATTGCTTTTCATTAGTTTATACATAATGTAAAAAGAAAATTCTCAAAAATATATTACATCTTCAAACAAATTTTACTTGTAAAATCATAAATTCAAAACCCAGAGTTGTTACAATTGATCTGTTGTAAGAAATTTTCTTAAATACTACATGGAGACCGAATGTTAATACATCTTTTAAAAAAAATCTCCATTATTTTAAAAAGAAAGAATTGATATAGTTTAAACTATGTTGGGTGTAGGGTTTGATTGATTGATTTATTTATTTTTTTAGGTTAAGTGGGTGAGGATGCTTTACAGCGATTTCTCAGCATTCACGAAAGACCAAGAACATTTAATATCAAAAAATGGAAGAAAACAAAGCAATGCAGTAGATTATGTGGAAGGTTCACTTCTAATGGACCAGGGTCCTCCAAATAATTGGAGATCCTCTTTTTTCCCTTCTTCTGATATCCCCAGAATTATGTCCCTATTTATCCAACATCGCATCATCTACTGTCTAGAAATTGCCAAATATTATTATGACGATGCCACCACCCAACATTCTGCTGCCAAGGTACCCATTTCTATATATTTCTTTTGTATCTCCTACTTAATTAATAATTACCTAGTACATGTATCAAAAATACCTAACTTATTTAGAATTTAAATCCTGAAATATTATCTTCTTGAAATATTGTAGGAACTCGAACAAATGTACGGAGAATTAAGCTTCATTGCTGGATTTAAGACAGAGAAAGATGTGGGATATGTTGAGTTTTTAGATAGAGTAAGAAATGGAGAGCTAAAGCTTCAATCAGAAGGACTATGGGAGGTTCCTCATCCATGGCTAAATTTATTTTTGCCAAAATCTAGCATTTCTGATTTCAATTCAGGTGTTTTTCGGGATATTGTCCTTAAACGAAATATTACAACAGGACCTGTCCTCGTTTACCCCATGAACAGAAACAAGTAAGTGTATTTGCTAAGTTTATAATTATATTAAGCTATCTGGTTATCAATAATCGTGATTAATTAATTATTGATCAATGAAATTTTGCAGATGGGATGATAGAACATCAGCTGTTATACCGGACGAGGAGGTTTTCTACACAGTGGGATTTTTGCATTCAAGCGGGTTTGATGATTGGCAGAGATACGATGATCAGAACAAAGAAATATTAAGTTTCTGTGACAAAGCTGGGATTAAGGTTAAACAATACTTTCCATATTACAAAACAAAAGAAGAATGGATTAAGCATTTCGGGTCCAAGTGGAGAAGTTTTAGAGAGAGAAAAGCTCTATTTGATCCTAAAATGATGCTTTCACCGGGCCAGAGAATTTTCAATTAATTAATTAATTAATTTACTCAAGTGTCTAATTACGGTTAATTAGTGGTTGCATTAATTACTATCAGGTGTATGAAAATGATCATAGAGACAATAATGAATAGACAATTTTGTTTTGTTTTTTCAAACCTCCACCTATATATATTCGGATAATACTAAGGAGACAAGAACAGGTTGCTATAAGTTGACAGAAATTAGCATTCAGTCAAGTTCACACGCTGTGCACAGATAATTAAATATTAATAAATTGTTTATAAACACATTAAATAAATATAATTTTATTTTAATTAGTATATATTATTAAACCATTTGTTGATTTTTTTTATTTTAATTAATTTCAACATTTTTTAGCAATAGTATCTTCAACATCAATTAATTATGGAATTATAAATAAAAAATATTTCCATCATTTTTTAAATCATCATGTGACTTTGATAAAAAAAATTAAAAAACAGAAAATTTAAATAATGTCATTAGTCTCAAGTATCATATTTTTAAATATAAATGTATCTCCCATTAGATTTGAAT
This sequence comes from Jatropha curcas, assembly GCF_014843425.1. The sequence goes on from NW_023590909.1 coordinate 482,966, forward strand.
AAAATTTGATATTCAAAGGATATTTAAAATTTCATTATTATTATTATTATTTAATAAAAAATAAAAATACTTTTTGTATTTGCAATTCTATCATTAGTTGTAATTGAAGGTGCTACTAAAAACAAAATTGGAGTAAAATTGATAAAAAAATAAAATTCGTATAAAAAATTCAAAGTATTCTAATATATTACCTCCTCCTCATACTTGGTGTGTATATATATATATATGAAATGGAATTTCTTTTGTAACAGAAGAAGTAATCGAACCTACGGATTGTAGCTCAGATGCCCATTAAATGCATTTGTAGAAAGGGGCGATAATCTTTAACTATAATTAATTCCGAAATCAAATTAAACGGTCCTTGATAATGAAGACGGGATGCCAGTTGAAAGAGTCACGGTCATAATCCTTTAACAATAAATATATATGAAGCGAGAACTCACTGATTCACGAAATTTACAAACAAAATTTACTATATTGTAGTAATAGAAAAATCCCTGAAAAGGATTTTACTGCTGTATTTTATTTTGGAAGGGTAATTTGGTGTTATTGGGTGGAGGGTCCACGAATCATGCTGTGAACAAGATTTTTGTATCATTCAGGATTTGTTTTTATCTTCTAATTAGCGTGTTGGTGAAGGGTCCGGTTTGGATCCAAAAAGGTAAAATCCAAACAAATTCGAGTATGGTCTCTTCCTATGTTTTTGCTATTACTCGAATTCATAATTTTAATTCGGTTCAATTCCAAATTTAATAAATAAAAAAAAAAAATAAATCTTAATTCGATTCCTTTTATCTAAACCGCAAGTTGAATAAACCAACTACTAAAGTTGATAAAAGGAACAACATGCATTTGATCATTTAGCTGGAAAAAAAAAAAAAAAAAAGAAGAAAAAGAAAGAAAAGGCTACAGCTTCTACGAGTAATCATTCATCAAGAAACATTATAGTTGGCTAAACAATAATTAATTGGCTCCTCCTCTTTAATTATTTGGAACCTTACCCTAGTAATTATGGGGTAGTCTACAATTTTTCAATCCTAATACAAAACCATAGGCTAGCTGTAGGATATAATAACTAAAAAAACCAAATGATACATAATTAACCAATTTAAAATATGATTGTAGTATCTTTGTCCACCATACATCATTTTGATCCGTCCTTCTCTTGAAAGAATATTAAAAAAGAACATCCAAGTTTGAAAAATTGATAACACCATGATGTTCAATAATGAGATTGACGAGAGAATAGGAAACAATAATGAATAAATTAGATTCATAACTTTGCGGCCAAGATGGGCCACGTAAGGAGTAGAGAATGTTGGCAACTTTATTTGCAGGTTGCAGGCAACCGGGAGACACCAAAAGTAAACAAGTAGCCGCCCTCCCTATATTCACTTCCTAGATTACTAGCTATGCCCTTTTTTATCATCAAAAGTTATAAACTACGTCTAGTTTTTCTACTAAAATATGTTAGTGATGGGATAACTGAAAACACCCTTTTCACCTTTCTTTTTTTTTTTTTGGTTCTCTTTGTGCTCTTGTGCCAAACATTGTCAATCATGTAAAGTAAAAGCTGTGTGGAGTGACATTTTTCTAAGTCCTTCATTTCTTTTAATATTGTTTTATGAGCTTTAGCTTTAGTAAAATGTTGCAAGCAAGTGAAGTTGGTAATAATGAATATATTGGGAGCCAGGTAAAAATTTAAGGGAAAAGATAGGCTGATTTGCTGCAGGTAACCTAGAAAGTTATGAAATTGCAAACTTGAATTTCTTTTGATAAGGTCATGCTCTTGCAAATGGTAAAAATTGTGAATTGAACTCCCATTAGAACCTAATTATAAAAAAAAGAAAATTGGGTCAATTAGTATGTTCACCTTGAAATGCCAAATTTGATTAAAGGTACATTGATACTATAAGATATGGGCTGGATCGTGGGCTTATCGTACGCCAATTTCTGTAGACATGGGCTAACATGTAAAGTGTTTGGGCCTGCTAGAGGTGTTACTCTTACTCATCGGCATACAAGCGATGTCTTGTGTAAAATCCTACAACAGTACTGTTATCGGTAGCCATTGCTATGGCGCTCTTCCTTCCCACTTCTAATTCGTGTGTATACCCTCTTTCCCTCCAAACTCAAAATCATTCTCCGTTTAAAACTTTCAAATTTGAAACTTATTGCCGTTCTGGTCGCTCAATTGAAGTTAGCGCTGCGAATACCACGAGAAAAAACAAGCCTAGCTTCTTTGAACAAATTCGTGATAAATGGTCTGTCAAAATTCCTTCAAGAAGGGAGAAATTTCCATGGGAAGAACTAAAACATCAGCAACAGCAAGAACAAGATGAAGAGGAAGAAATAGATACGCGGGAAAGTTCTGGAGTAGTTTTGTCCGAGGGAGAAACTGATGCCAGCCCATCAGTAAGTCGTGATCCAGTGAGTTATACTGTACCAAGTCGCTCAATTACAGCTCCTTCGATTCATCGAACACTACCCAAAAGAAACCATTTAAGCTCTCAGCCTAAAGATGGAGAAAATCTTGATGGGATTTTAGATGAAGTTAGGGAAGAGGATAATGTTTTACATGTTGTAGTTGATAATGTAGAAAGCTCAGGAAAGAAAGTCGATTATAATCACAAATTTGAGAGAAAAAAAGTAAAATTTAATGCTGTTTCAGTTGAATTAACAAGGGATAAGGTAATAGCAAGAGCTAAAGACTCCAACGATGTATTGTCTTCGAATAAGAAAGGAAATCTTCAGGTTTCTCAGCATGATAATAGTAGTTCAAATGGATTGCCATGGGAAAGGGAGAGAGAAGTGGAGTCTAGTGAAGGAGATTGGAGGAGGAACAGAATCAACACAGAGTTGGCAGAGAGAATGTTGCCTGAACATGAGCTGAAGAGGCTGAGGAATAATGCTTTGAGGATGTTTGAGAGGATTAAAGTGGGGGCTGCAGGCATTAACCAGGATTTGGTGGATGCAATTCATGAGAATTGGAGGCTGAGTGAGGTGGTGAAATTGAAGTTTGAATGGCCACTTTCATGTAACATGAAGAGAACACATGAGATATTGGAGGTGAGCATTTGTGCATTTGTTAAATTTAAATTGTTTCAGTGGCTACTTAAATATTAGAGCATGTCTATCACTTTGTTGCTTATAGAGACTTTGGTTATTTTGCTTGAACTTGATTGAGTTTCAGCATGTTAGCATTTCCTGAATGGAAATGAAGCGTGGTTTCCACGACTCTTACTCTTTATTGTGCATGTCCTGAACTTTTGGACTGGCACTTTGTGCTAATTGGCTATTTTCCTCTGTCAGAGTAGAACTGGAGGTTTGGTTATATGGAGATCAGGCAGTTCAGTGGTGTTGTACAGAGGAATGACCTACAACTTTCAATGTGTACAGTCATATTCCAAGCAAAATGAGGCTGGTAACGATATTTTTTCGCATCCTGAAAAAGTGACAAGTAATGCTACACATAACGTAGGAGTAATAGACTTCAATGGAACTACAGAATCATTTATGCCTGGTTATGCAAGGCATTTAAAGGATCTATCGCAAGAAGAACTTACAGATTTCAATGAACTAAATCAGTTGTTAGATGAGCTTGGTCCTAGGTTTAAAGACTGGTGTGGCAGGGAGCCATTGCCTGTTGATGCAGATTTGCTTCCTGCAGTGGATCCTGGATATAAAGCTCCATTCAGACTTCTCCCTTATGGGGTAAGACATTGTTTAACAAACAAGGAGATGACAGTTTTCCGCAGGCTTGCAAGACAAACACCTCCTCATTTTGCCCTAGGTATGATACAACTAATCTACTTCGTATTCACAAAATTGTGTTTTGTGTAAGATTTTGCATTCATTTATTTTTGTAGGAAGGAGCAGAGAACTGCAAGGTCTGGCAAAAGCTATGGTGAAGCTGTGGGAAAGAAGTGCTATTGCAAAGATAGCCATCAAACGTGGTGTGCAGAATACACGTAATGAGAGAATGGCAGAAGAACTCAAGGTGAGATACAACAAATAATATTGCTTCATGAATCCAGTGTACATCTTTTGGGATTTACAACGATTGATAATATAAAACTTTTAGTTAAACCAAGTATGAGGCAAATTTCTGTATTTTTGATTCATTTTCCTGCTTTGCATTTGAAATCAGTTAGATGTATCTCTTTTTCTTTTTGTTTAATAATCCTTCCATTAGTTTCTTTCTTTTCCAGATAATGTCAGTTGCAATTCTTGCTTACAGATGTTGACAGGAGGAACATTACTTTCTAGAAACAAAGAGTATATTGTATTTTACAGGGGAAATGACTTCTTGCCACCAGCTATAATGGAGACACTAAGAGAGAGGCGGAAACTAACATATCTTAAACAAGATGAAGAAGAGAAAGCCCGGAATATGGCCTCGGCTTTTGTTGATTCAAATTCCAAAACTATTAAAGGCCCATTGGTTGCTGGAACTCTTGCTGAAACTGTGGCGGCAACCTCTCACTGGAGGATTCAATCAGGCAGTAAAGATGTGGAGGAAATGCTGAGAAATGCTGCTTTAGCTAAAAGTGCTTCATTAGTCAAGCATCTTGAGAATAAACTAGCTCTTGTAAGTTGAAATACACTATATGAGTATCATCAATATTCTATGATATGAACTTCATATGCATTTATAATTTCTGTGTAACTTTAAATTGTCTTAGGCAAAAGGGAAACTCAAAAGGGCTGAGAAAGCTTTAACAAAAGTACAGGAAAATCTGGAACCTGCAGAGTTCCCAACTGATTTGGAAACCATAACTGATGAGGAAAGGGTCTTGTTTCGCAAGCTTGGTCTGAGCATGAAGCCCTACCTCCTCCTAGGTAAGACAACCTTTTTGATTATTGCATTTAATTTTTCTAAAGCTAAGAGCCAATCATGCTTGAGATTTCTGCTCCAGGGAGGAGGGGGGTTTACGATGGCACCATTGAAAACATGCACTTACACTGGAAATATCGTGAAGTTGTGAAGGTAATTGTGAAAGAAAAAAATTTTCGAAAAGTCAAGCACATTGCGATTTCTTTGGAGGCTGAGAGCAGTGGGGTATTAGTATCTGTAGATAGAACAACCAAGGGCTATGCGATTATTATTTATCGTGGAAAGAATTATCAACGTCCTCAGGTAATAAAACCCAAAAATTTATTGACAAAACGGCAGGCATTAGCCAGGTCAATCGAACTTCAGAGACGTGAGGTAATGTACCAATGTACTACATTTGATCTCCATGCTTTTCTTTGCAAAGTAAGGTATTGTGCTGCACCATCTAATTTATTCCTTTCCCAGGCGCTGAAGCATCACATCTCAGACTTACAAGAGAGAGTTGAGTTGCTGAAGTCTGAACTTGTATGATGCTGTTTTTATGAATAAAAATTGACGATATTCTGATTTAACAGAGAACTTGATTAAATTATTAATAAGTTTATAATTCTTTTATTAATTTCAGGAAGAAATGCAATCTGCTAAGAAGATTGATGTAGACAAAAAAGTATGCTCAATATTGGATGATGCTTCTGTTTCCGACACGGATGTTGAAGAGGTAAATGACTCCAAAATTATCAAGCTGAAGTTTTAAAACTTGTGTGCTAGAATTAATGTACTAAGTTGCCCTCTTAGCATCGTATATCTAATATCTCTGTTTCTGGACATTGATTTTTCTATACACTAAGTTGATAACCTTATTCATTCCATAAAGAAAGATTCTAGTGATTATCCATTAAATTTCAAATGCTCTTATTTGACTCAGGAAGGGGAAGAGGCTTTTCTTGAATTGTATGATAGCAGCAATGAGGATACTTCTGATTGCAACTAAAACATACCAAAAGGAAGGAAGACCAGCTTATGTCAGCTTAAGATTTTGTGCATGCTTTACTAGATGTTGGAAAAAATCAACAGTTCCACCACTCCAAACAATGGATGAGATTATGGCATGACTTCACACTGCAACCTCAGCTTCCCTGGTTTTATCAGAGTAAAGGGTCACCGGCATTATTCATGTTGTAAATGCAATCTGACTGGTCATTGTAAATAACACAATCCTGCAATGGTATTATTTGTTACTTCTTGTGATGGTATTTAGCTCATCTTCACGTGCTTTAATTTTTCATAACTGGAAGAATTAACTTGCATCTACATTGTACCGTTCGGTTCATACAATTTCACAAAGCATCATAAAATCGATACTTGAGACCAGTATCTACATTTTATCGTTCAGTTCATACTTTAATTACCAGTAACTATAAGGTAATTGTATAGTCAAGCTAATGAAGAATGAGTTGGGAATGTCAATTAGTACATGAGACACTGGCTTCCTGATTCCTTTTCGGGGTTGAAAAAAATTTTCATGCTGTATAATCTTACTGCATTACATGATGATTAAAAACACAATAAATGTTATCAATTACATCGGTAATCTTTTTATACATTTATCATTAAGTTTATGGAAAGGTTCCACCTCGAACAACAGGAAGTGAATGCCATCAGATTCTATGTTGCTATCATATCAACACAGAAGCACCTAGCTAGGGGTACCCTTGTCCTGCTGCAAGGTTTCCTTCATGAAGCTCAAAACAGCAGATGACAACTCAGCTTGGTGTGCTGTGTATGAATGATTAGCTCCTTCTATGATGTGTAATTTGTGATTTGGTATGATCTTTGCAAACTCAAACGCATCTTCCACAGGAATGACTTCGTCAGCCGATCCATGGACAGTGAAGACCCTGTATATGAAGATCGTGTGACGACAGCCACTTTCTAATTATAATGCAAATCAACATTTACAGGTCATGAATTCTGAAACATCGAAACATATTCTACCAAATTAGCTTTTCCTATCAACCTTATGAATAATACAACAACAACTGAATCTTAATCTCAAATTAGATGCGTAAGCTAAATTTGTAACATGTGGTAAACTTGATATAGTGAACACGCAAGAAGAATATTTCAGCTCACCTGCACTCTTTATCAATCAGAAGACAGGCTTTATGCATATCTGTATTCAGGCGATCCATCAAACTTTCCAGAGTCACACGATAATCAAAATTTCCTACAATAGGAAAATGTCAGACAAGTATCCATAAACATCATCTGTTAGAGCAAGAGAGAATATCTATTTGACTAAATTGGGTTGCACATATGAAATTGATGAATTTGCATACTTCACTTCTTTCCCGACCCCATCTCTCCCATTCCCATCCCTTCATTTTTGAATTCACATACATTTCAGCCAAGAAAATGAATTACCTGCTTTGTCCTTAACATCAATGAATCCATCTTTCTTTATTTTTTCCATGAAGTCCTTGCCAAACCGTTCCTCAATACCTTTTCTCAGATCATAACGGCCAGAAACATTGACAACTGCACTGATGTTATGATATTTCGAAGCATAAAGGAGCACCACATCGCCACCTGAATTTCTGTGGTTCAGTGATAACTTTCAAGCGGGAATTAAATGTCATGCGACTCAAAACTATCATAAAGGACCTTTCAAACAGAAAAAACATGCAAAAAAAAAAAAAAAAAATCAAAGATAGACTAGCTTAAGAACCAATTATTAAATTGTTTTACCATCAATTCCATAGGAACTAATATGGTTTTCCTCCTCCTGTTTGGAAATCATGCATAGAATTTTAAACTAGCCTCTAGCGAGAAACACAATTTGAAGTTCCATTGTTAATAAAAAATTCAAATTATGTTACATCTTCTGCATCTACTATAGGCATAGATTCATATACACCTTTACTATGGCCAAGAACCACACTAGCAACACGATCTTCCCTAGATAAGTGTTCGATTACAGCACGTAAATCATCAGCCTCTCTCCAATAGTTGCCATATGCAAATGAACCTTCACTTTCCCTGGAAAGAAGATAACCCAGCAAAAGATCAACATAAGGTCATATGAACAAGATTAACATAAATAACTTTATCCTTTTCCAAATTCAAATCTTAGGATGTGTATGTTGTATTTGTCTGTAATTCTAAGGCCAAGTTGTCTCTCCAAACAAAATTTTTACAAGAATTTAAAATTCAAATCTAAAGTCAAATATATTAGATGTAATTCATATGGTTTTAGACATGTGAAATCACAGAATTGAACCATAATATTAGGAAAAATTGCATGCTAACTGAAAATTCATCATCTTAATTTGAAGTTTGGATCATACTTGTCTCCAAGCCCTTGACAAAATCAATAATGTCACATGTTGAAGACGAAAATGACCAAATTGGCAACCGTATAATGTGCAATACGATGCCAACAGAGTCAATTGTTGTGCAAACCACAACAAGAATAGATAACAGGTTATCAGTACGTTATACAAATGTGACATAAATAATGAAAAATCCCATATCAGCGAACTTACAACCTACCCATTTCCAGCAAAGTCAAAACGGAAAGCACTGATTCCTTCATTTTCTAATGCAACAGCAAGGTTCACCATCGTTTGATCTTCCTGAAGATAGAATAAGAAAGCAAGCGCAGCGAGTAATATACTCATGGCAAGAGAATTTATTGTAGAGAGAAACTTAACATATAAAATTTGGCAAACCTTTGAGGAACGAAAGCCATGGCATAAGAATACGATCTCCTTAGATCCAGTATCATGTAGAATGCCCACAAGTTTTTCACCATATTTGTTCGGTATTATGAACTTCTGCTGCTTAACAACTAAATCAAGCAATACATAACTGCTATTAACAAAAACAACTAAACAGTTTTAAAAGAAGAAGGTAACTTATGTATTAGATTTACCTGAATTTTGGGCGGAGTACGACATCGGAAATTTTGTGGTGGCGGAGCTCCGACTGGGGGGAGATAGAACGAAGCGTACCTGGCGATAAGGAAATGTAGGTAATGCTGGGGCCTTTTTTGAAATTAACGAATTTGTAACCACTGAAATGAAATTACAAACTAGGGTCTCCATTTTTTTCCAAAAAACAAAAATGTCAGAAGTATGTACTTTTGTGACTTGTGATACGATTGGCTATTCAGCTTTTTGCAGATTAGTTGTGGCAGCGATAGTGGTGGTGCTCTTCTTCTCCGCCAGTGATGCCTCACTAGCTGAGCTGCTGGGCTCTTCCGAAAATTTGTAGTGTTTATTAGAAACAAAATTAAAGAACTTAAATACGAGATGATTTAAAATTGTGCAATCATAATATAAAACAAACGACATCCTCTTACTAGCTGACGACTGTAGCGTGCAGAAAACGACAACCATTGTATGATTTCATCATTGCTTTATACTTTATAATTTCTTTTTTTTTTTCCCTATTGTTTTCGTCTGTCTGCCAGTGCATATGTGAAGTAAATATAAAATAATTCCATATAACTAATTTACATATCTAAAATGACAACTTTTATTAGAAAGGTAAGTTGCACACTAACAAATGTCGTTTGATCACAGTCTGCTTCTTGGAATTAGATAAGCCGTGAAAGCACTATACCATAGACAAAACAAATATCCCAGAGTGATCATGAATTGGGTTTCAGTGCGTGGGTATACATTATCAGTGAGATCAACGGTCGCTATATAATCTTCACAATTTATAACATAACCTTTATTGCATTACATGATGACTCTTAGCATATGCTAAAACATTATAATGCTGCGTTGGGGAACTTTTTAAACATTTATCAGTAAATTTTATTGGAAGGCTCCACCTTGAACAACCAGACATGAACGCCACCAAATACTATGTTGCGATCATCTTAACACGCAGAAGCATCTAGTTAGGGGTACCCTTGTGCGGACGCAAGGTTTCCTTTACGAAGTTCAAAACAGCAGATGATAACTCAGCTTGATGTGCAGTGTATGGATGATCAGCTCCTTCTATGATGTGTAATTTGTGATTTGGTATGATCTTCGCAAACTCAAACGCATCTTCTACAGGAATGACTTTGTCGGCGGATCCATGGACAGTGAGGACCCTGTTTATGGAGAAGTAGTTGAGTCAATGGCATGACCAAAGTGTTCTCTATCAAGGAATGCATTTTACAGGTTGATGCATGAACTAGTAAGGTTAAATAGATTAAAGAGAGAAGTAGCTATAAGAATTTAAGGATTGTCGAAATTTATATCTTAGATGAGAAATTGACACTACCATGAAGCAAAACATGTAACATTAAAAATGAAATGTTTTCCCATAGCAAAAGCCAATTACAACGAAGTGAAGATGGCAGGAAAAACATAATCTTGCACAGAAATGTTGTTCTTAAATCAAATGATGAAATGAACAAATTCATTCATTTCAAGTAGCATATTTACAACTGGAGAAATTTTTCATTATTTTCTTATCGCAAATCTTAATGTATCTATACCATCATTTTCCAGATTCGGGACATGACATTCACAGGCAATAAGCAGTAGTAGTACCACTAGCTGACAAGGACATACGGCCCCTCATTATCATACGGTCAGTATTGAAACTAAGTGGATCCACCAGCCTAACCCTACCCCACGGCAAGCCACGCCCGCAAAAAGAAAAGGCAGAAAGAAAATAGTGAATTCATTTTAAGTCAATAGAATATTTCTCTCCTCTTACTTTGGAACCTTAAGATCATCAAGAATTCGAGTGTGTTGTGTTTCATTCACATCACATGCCAAAAAAGAAAGTTCTAATCTTTCAGTAGATAACTAAATAGTAAATACAAAGACCATGTGATATCAAGCACTTCCTCATTATCTTGCAAATCAACATTTAAGGTCACAAGTTATGAGACATGAAAACATATTCTACCAAATTAGCTTTTTCTATCAACCTTGTGAATTTAGGATTAAAGTTGTACTATGTAGTAAACTCGATCCAGTAAAAATGCAAGAACAGCATACATGAATCTTAGTATTTCAGCTCACCAGCACTTTTTGTCAATCAGAAGACAGGCTTTATGCATATCTGTATTCAGGCGATCCATCATACTTTCCAGAGTCACACGATAACTAAAACTTCCTACAGTAGGAAAACGTCAGATAAGTATCCATAACCATTTTGTGGCAGAGCAAGATAGCATATTTATGTGACTAATCGGTCTGCACATACAGGATGAATTGGCATGCTTCACTTCTTTCCTATCCCATCTCTCCCATTCCCCATCACTTCATTTTTGAATGCATATACATTTCAGACCAGAAAATGAATTACCAGTTTTGTCCTTAACATCGATGAATCCATCTTGCTTGATCTTTTCCATAAAGTCCTTCCCAAATCGTTCCTCAATACCTTTACTCAGATCATAACGGCCAGAAATATTAACAACTGCACTGATATCGTGATATTTTGAAGCATACAAGAGCACCACATTGCCACCTGTATTTACGCGGTTCAGTAATAACTTTCAAGGGGAAAATAAATGACATGCAATTAAAACTACCAAAGCAGACCTTCAAACTGAACAAACATGCAAAAATACAAAACAAGATGGACTAGCCTAATGACTAGAACCAACTACTAAATTGTTTTACCATCAATTCCAAAGGGAATAACACCACCAACCCCCGGTTTAGAAACAGTGCATAGAACTTTAAACTAGCCTCTTAAAAACACCATTTGAAGTTCCATTGTTAATTAAAAATTAGAATTATGTTACATCTTCTGCATCTACTGCAACCGTAGATATATATACACCTTTACTATGGCCAAGAACCACACTTGTGACACGATCTGCTCCAGAGAAGTGTTCGATTACAGCACGTAAATCATCAGCCTCTCTCCAATAGTTGCCATATGCAAATGAACCTTCACTTTCCCTGGAAAGAAAATAACCTTAAAAAAGATCAACATATGCTCATATGAACAAGACTAACATGTACATTACATTTGTCTGTTCTGAGGCCAGGTTGTCTCTTCAGACAAAATTTTCATAAAGATTTAAATTTCAAATCAGAGTCGTATGGTATTGCAATGTGATTCATATGGTTTTAGACATGTGAGATCACAGCATTGAAGCATAATATTAGTGAAAATTGCAAGTTAACTGAAAATTCATCATCTTGCGAGTTTGGATCACATATGTCTCCAAGTTCTTGACAAAATCAATAATGTCACATGTTGAAGATGAAATTACCAAATTTGCAACCGTATAATGCGCAATAAGATGCCAACAGAGTATTGTTGTGGAAACCAACAAGAATGGATAAAGGGATATCAATACAATATATAAATGTGACATACAAAAATGAAAATCAATATATATCAGCCAACTGACAACGTACCCATTTCCAGCAAAGTCAAAACGGAAAGCACTGATTCCTTCATTTTCTAACTCAATAGCAAGGTTCACCATCGTCTCATTTTCCTGGAGATAGAATACGATAGCAAGCGCCGCCAGTAAATTACTTATGCCATGAGTGCTCTTTTTAACAAAGAAACTTAAAATGTACAAGAGTAGCAAACCTTTGTGCAACGAAAGCCGTGGCATAAGACCACAATCTCCTTAGATCCAGTATCATGTAATATGCCCACAAGTTTTTCACCATATTTGTTTGGTATGATGAATTTTTGCTGCTTAACAACTAAAAACCAAGCAATACACATGCCATATTAAACAAAAACAATTAAACTGTTTTAAAGAATAAGATGAATATTTTCAAAAAAAAAAAAAGAATAAGATGATTAATAGATTACGTAAATTTTGGGCGGAGTTCAACATAGTAAATTTTATAGCTGCGGAGCTGCGATTGCGGTGAGAGACGATGATGTGTACCTGGCGATGAGGAAATGTAGATGATGATCGGGCCTTTTTTGAAATTAAAGAATTCGTAACCATTAAATTAAAATTACAAACAAGGGTTTCCATTTTTTTTCCAAAAAAAAAAAAAATGTTAAAACTATATACTTATGTTGAGTGGTGATGGGATTGGCTACAGCGTTTCGCAGTTTGGTTGTGGAGGCGACTGTGGTGCTCTTCTTCTCCGCCAGTGAGGCCCCACTAGCTGATCTGCTGCCTGCTCTTCCAATAATTTGTAATGTTTATGAAAATTAAAATTAAAGATAATTACGAGATTATTAGAATTGAGCATCATAAATTCATAATGTAAAACAAATGACATAATTCCTCTTACTAGCTGACGACTCATAGCGTACAGAAAACGACAATCATCATATAATTCCATAATTGCAGATATTGATGAACTTGGTTTATAAGCCATTTGATGAAAGAATGTAGGTTTGTTAATTATTATGTTCGTTTTCTAGTTTCAGTGTTTAATACTCATGTTTTTTCTCTTATTCCCAGGTTTTTGAGGGAGAAGTTATATATTACTTCTGCGACTTGTCGTTTTAATCCACCATCTCCTATTAGCTCCAAATTGAAATTGCAATTCAAATTCAAATTAGGAGACAAGGTGCGAAAAATATTTGAATTCAATTATATGAAGTGTGAACAATTTGAATATTATATTTCACGGACCACAAAGTGAATTTTTCAATATTATTATTAAAATTACTCAATAGAAACGTCTTTTTCAATTCATTTAAATGTAAAAATAGTACAAAACAATAAAAGGGTTTGCCTAATATATTTATTTGCAAATGGAAATGGTCCCATAGCCCATGTACATGTTGATAGTGCCTTTACACTATAAATTAAAGTGAGCAAATTGATCTTTCAAATGTTGGAAATTGATTCTCTATACAAATCAATAATGGAAATGGAAAACTTGACTTCAAAGAATTCTTTCACATGTTATGAGAAGTAGTGTGTACATGGCACAGTCAACTTTCTAATATTTCATATTTTATTTACAATTTCACACTATCTATTTAAAAAACAACATATCTCTGCTTTATACAATTCTATTCTCTTCATTTAATTAGTGTTGAATGTCATATATAATTTTAATTATCAATAGATATTTCACCTTCGAGTCTTTCTATTTGATTGGATTGCGACTTAAATAATATAGCTTATAGTTATTTTTTAAGCTTTTAACTCTCCTTTTATAAGATAATAATGTATAAATATTTATACCATAAATTCAAATATGTGAGACTTATAGATTAAAATTTATTGCATTAGTTCCTTAAGAATTTTTGTACTCACGTTCATTAATTTCAAGCGACATATCATATTAATATATTAGAGCTAATGAATTATTGTCCTAGCGTTCTAATTAAGCATATCATATCGCTCAAGTTAAGTAAATAAATTATTTTTATTATAAAATATAATTAATTAATTAATTAGATTAAACCATAATTTTATATAGTAGTGTATATAAAGTGGAGAGAAACCAACGGCTAACGAGAAATAAGAAAGTCAGAAAACAAAGGAACAAAGTTATTAATTATTAATCAAAGAAATCAACGAAAAAAGAGGAAAGGTACACTCTGCCTTCCTCTCTTGACTATTTTCAAACCCTCGCTAGCGTGGACTTTGACCGTTACTTTTCAAGTTCTTCTTTCTCTTTCCCTATCTCTCTGGCTGAGCTGGCTAACCACCACTACTACTACTTTTCAAGAAGCAGTTCTCGCCCATAAGATCATTCTTCTCCGTCGCTGCCGCTACACTACACTTGTGGCTCCTCTCTATTATTCCCTTCTTCACGGGGGTGTCCATCGGTTTTGGAACCGACGGTTTCGATTCTAAAAAATTTAAAATTGGAATTGAATTGAAAATTATCGATTTCGGTTATGATTTGAAATTAAACAGTTATGGTTCTGATTTCAGTTCTTTAACAGTTCGAAATCGACGGTTCCGGCCGGTTTTCCGATTGATTTTTCGGTGAATCGTATAATGATAATATCAAACGTTAGGAAACGTTTTTTTTTTTTTTGAAAATTTAAAATTTAAATATTTATAAAATAATTTTTAGAAAAAATTAATAAAAAGACTTAACTTAATTTATTTGTTTAAAAAAAAGACTTGATTTTTTTTTTTTTAGAAAAAGGCTTAAATTTAATTTTTTTTTTAGAAAAAGGCTTGAATTTAATTTATTTTTTTAAATGAAAAGAGGTACTTATAGTAAATTCAAAATATCAACTTTACATAAATACTCTTAAAATTAGTTGTTATATAGTTGTTAGAAGGGTTAATTTGGAAATTTCACAAAAATATTTGAAAAAATAAAAAATAATTGTTGGAACTGAGTGGAACCATCGGTTCTAACCAGTTGAAAAAACCGTCAGTCGGTTCTTGAAACCTTCAGTTCACGGTTCCTCAAAGTTTAGAACCAGAACCCAACCGCAGACTCCTGGTTCCAATTTTAGTTCGGACCGATTCTGATTCCTCACAGTTCTGATTTCAGTTCCCTCCGGATCTAAACCCACAGTTACCGTTCCAAAAATCCTAATATGGCGACCCCTACTTCTATTACTTTTCAACTTCTCATCTTTCTCTCTCTGTCCGCAAGCCAGCAAGCTTCTTTACCTTCTTCTGATGATCCTCCTTCAAAGAACTGTAGCCAGACCTATATATTATACATGTAGTAGCTATCTATCTTGCTGTATATTAAGACCTATAATTGTCTTATAATGAATAGTCATCCATCTATGGAGATCAAAGATAGAGATGATATAATCAAATGACATAAATCAGATAAAAGTATCCGATCGAATTTATGGAAGGATCTCTCATGCTATACTAATCAAATATTCCATTCTCGCTACTTCACATGGACTCCGTCTTTTCGGTCATCAGCGAAGAGGACCGTGCTAGCCATCTCCGATCATTAATGGAAGCTTTTGGTTGCAATTACATTTGCCTTTGGTTGTTTTTGCCTCAACCAACCCAGTATGTTTTTAGTTTTTAATTGCTACTTACATATATATATATATATATATATATAAGTAAGCGATAACAAACTGAAGGCCCAGTGGCATCCGACAGTAACTTGAGAAACTTCGAGGAATATGCGTTTTATGTTTAAAGTTTAAACAATTCCAACAGTTTTTGTTTATGATTATATCTCCTCCAGGGCCAAAAGACACATTTTCATTTTCCTTTCACTTTTTATAATATAAAATGCGTATGTCCATGAGTGCTCTCCATCCATCCTTTTGAATTTCTAATTATAATTAATTAATTAATTAATTGATAAATTTATCTTTTTATTTGTTTTATACTACTACTATTTTCATCTCATTTCAAGTATTTTACACGTATAAAAAAAATTACTATGGTAAAATGTAATTCTGAAAATATATTACTTTTGGAAATAATCTCGGTAGCAGTATTATTATGCTGTTGTGCGTACGAGACAATGTCCCACGCACAACAAGTTCATGACTCATGCATTCTGGTTGAGCGTACGGTCAAAAACAAGTAAGGCAAAAATATCAAAGCCTCAAGGGCATAAAAGTAATCCGCCATACGCAGGGTGTTTTAGTAAATAAAAGTCCAAAATTTGAAAATTTTAACCGTCTGACGGAAATTTGATATCTAAAAAATTCCAAAATAAAAGCACCAACGCCATGCTTCTTCAGAAAAAGCAGAGCCATACAAGATCAAAGACTGACCAGTCCAAATCCAATTCTTTAACTTCTTTTCTTGATTTTAGAAGATTTGCTTTTTATTTTCCCACAGAACTAAAGAATTTTCTTTGGGGTTTGCTTTGTCTCCAAGCCAACTTTGTTGCCTATTAGTATTTTCTACTTCTTTTCAGAAGCTCACTTTTTTTCCACTTTATTTCCTCTCATGCCAATGTAAGTATGGGATTTTGTTCTGACTTCCTGTTATGATTTTTTCTTTCAATGGATAAGATTATGGTTGTTGTAGGATGTTTCAGTTTCTCTTTGGTTTAATTAATGCGAACTGTATAATTGTTTGTTCTCGTCTGGTTTTTTCTCATCTGGTTTTGGTTAGTTGGGCTGTATTATGAGAATTAATCCTATTTTTGTGAGTCGGTTTTTTAAGGTTATATCACACTTATCAGTAGTGGGTTGAAACCTGAGATATGCGGTTACTTTCATCAACTTCTCTCTGTCATTTTCTGTGTCTGTCCTCTGGTTACGACTTACGACATTAATTATAGTGGTCATGAAGAAACAGATAATGAACATGGAAAATACAATGAGGAATTGGTTTTCAGAGGACATTCCTCAGCGATCTCCATTAACAGAATTTTCTCAACCGATTGATCCAAGTCGACTATCATCTTCTTCTTCCTCATTAAGATCACTATCCAAGGATAGCCCAAAAAGGTCTCCTTTTTTATTCAATATTCCGACAACATCCCACATATCAGAAACCCCTCAAGATCCCACCCTGCAACCAATGCCAACCACATCAACTGCAATCCAACAACAAGTAGTCTTGCAATCTTTGCACCCAATACAAGCCACAACTGCTATCCCAGTTCAATATTCCTTGCAGTCTTTGCAAGCAATACCGAGCGCAACTAGTGCTACTCTACACCAAGTTATGCACGCGTTTGCGTTGGCAAGAAACATTCAATTTCCAACACAAGAAAGTGAAGATTCCGCCATGACAAAAGCCATTCTCGCAGTTCTAACTTCTCCTTCCATCTCTTCTTTTACACTTAACTTACGGCAAAGAGCTACTGCTTTCAAGAAGTATGTATCTCTCACCACCACAACAACAGCAACAAGACTGACAGGTTTACGTAGACAAAGTATGCTTAAAAGAGCATTCACTTATTACAGAAACTTAAATATAGAGAGACGTGAACATATGCAAGCAAGCCGCCCCACTAGCACTCAGATACACCACAAGATATCGGAACGTAGAAGGCGCGAAAAGATTAATGAAAGTTTTGAAGCATTGAGAAAACTTCTTCCTCCAGAACCCAAGGACAAGGTATATATCTAATATTTAACATGCGAATTCATTTATACGTATACATCTTTGGTCAATTTGGCTCCAAACTAGGGTTTAAATTCAATTTCAATCTCAATCTCATATATAAATTCAATTTCAATCTTCAATTCCTCATATATTATATATATATATATATATATATAATATATTATATATATGGGTGATTATATATGGGTGATTATATAGAAATTTAATGATACAATGCATGAATACGTTTGAATTATGAATTAAGTTTTGACTTTGAATATAGAAAGACAAAGCATCAGTGCTTAATCGAACAAGTGAGTACTTAACGTCCTTGAAAGTTCAAGTCGCGGAGCTTATCCAGAGAAACCAGAAGTTAGAGGCACAGGTGCTAGTACCTGTTAGAGAAGGTACAGAAGAAGTGAGCGAGTCATCAAATGAAAGAGTTGAAGTTCGAGTTGCACGTGTTTCTGAAACAACATCAGAAGAAGAAAGAACTATAGACTTGCAAATTTTTGTAAGAGGAGATAGTGCTAATCTTTCAAATATAGTGATTCGGATTCTCGAATTCTTGAAACAACATCGAAATGTGAATTTGATGTCCGTGGAAGCTACCGCACGCACAACAGAGTCAAGATCACTGAATCGTGTAATCTTGAGACTGAGAATTGAGGTATGTGCACTAATTATGAACAATTTATATATATATATTTATTGGACCACACAATAATCAATTCCTTAAACAACAACAACAACAACAACATCAGTATTATATCTCTTACAAAGTTTTTTCCTTTAGTTTAAAAAAAAAAAATTTCTACTCGCAATATAGTTTAATTTCCAAGTAATAATATTGGGTATATGTTATCGTTAGTTGCTACTCTTTTTTTTTTTTTTTTAAACTTTTTTAAACTATTATCGTTTCTTTTTTTTTTTTTTTTAAACATTATCGTTAGCTACTTTATTAACAGTATTGGAATGCATGCTTTTTGAATTGAATTAAAAAGACTTAGTTTAAACTAGCAAAATTTGTTTCAATGGTTCTTAATCATCTCTAAAACAACTGAGAGAGAGATGTTCAAAGGGTACGTATATTTGATGGTTTCCGTCCATTTTGTCTTAGTTTTTGTCCTATAACTTCAACTGCAAGGATTCTCTTTTTCTAATTGGCCACTGCATGTTGGGTAGGGTTATTTTAAAGAATTGATTTGGGTATTAGGCAATTCCCTTTTATTAAAGAATAATAAAAAATTTAGAAAATAATAATAATAAACGGAGGATCGATATTAAAGTGATATATCCAAAAAAATAAAACTCAAAATATTCATAAACATTAGATTTATGGTTCTAATTTGTTGATTTGTAGGGGAACGGATGGGACGAGTCTGCCTTCCAGGAAGCAGTGAGAAGCGTGGTTGCTGACCTGGCCCATTGACACGTTCGCACCAATTGATAATCTCCTACTACTGATTGGAAAATTTCAATGAATTTAAAAAAAAAAAGAAATTACTTATTAATTCCTCTTTTATTTAATTATATCCAGTTTAATTACTTTTACTAACAAGATTAATTAGGTTTTCTTTTCTTTTTTTTTTTTTTTTTACTTTTCTTCTATTATTTCAGGCTAAACAACATAATGCAATGTATGGATCCTTTTTGGAGGCCATTCACAGCTAAGGAAGGCCAATTTTGAGATGCATTGTTGTTTTTTTTTTTTTTTTTTTTTTTTTTTTTTTGAGAAGGCATTATTAACTTATGATAGCTGTATTCATTGTTAATGAATAAATTATTAGATATATTAACTTGCCTAAGTAAATATTTAATTTTTAATAGAATTAACATGATTTGATTGTCATTTTTTTTTTTTTTTTTTTTTTTTTTTGAAGAAGGCATTATTAACTTATTGATAGCTGTATTCATGTAATGAATAAATTATTAGATTATTAACTTGCTAAGTAAATATTTATTTTTAATGAGAATTAACAGATTTGAATTTGTCATGGGATTATTATTATTTTTTGAAATATGCAACTTTTCTCTTACTTATTCAATGTACGGTTTTTGTTCTAGAAAATTTTATGTTGTCAAAAATTTCTAACATTAATATCCTTTCGTACATGAATGAATCAAATGAGTGTCGCCCAATCACGGTCTCATTAACGTCCTTTGAAAAAAAAAATAGCCTTTTCAAGGGTAAAGGTCACCAATCAAACCAACCCCACGTAGCTTTCAAAGTGGTTTATTTTTATGCACAAAACTCAATTACCTAAATATTGAATATGGGATGTTACAATCTGTGGATTATTTTTTAGAATTTAGACCCACCAAGAATATTATTAGATGAAAACGAAGACTTATAAAGGAATGGGTATTTATTTTTTCTACATAGAACATGAGACGACGGTTTTGACTGGCAGGACATAATCTGTACAATCTTATTATTATTACAAAAGAATCTTAAAAAAATGTTTATGTATTTCATTTTTTTAGAAATGTCTTTCTTCTCTATCTAACCTATTTCCACTAAACCAATCAGCTCCACCCATTAGTGATGATAAAAAATTATTACATAAGAAATTTCTAGGTCCTTTTATAATCAATCAATGGGATTAATTTCATTATACACAAGCGATGGAAGTCCTAATACCGTCTAGTTAATAAATTATTCTTCTTTTAGCGAATGAAAAGAAAAGAGAAATATATAAAAGAAATATAAATAGAAGGATTTTTTTTTTTTCAAATGCAGTTTTGTATGAAGTCCAAACCAATTACATATCTAACAGGGCAAAGGTTGTTGTAATGAAATGAGTGAAGGTCATTTTACTTTTAGTAGTCCAAACCATTCAAACATTTTTCCATTGAGTTGAATATTAAACATGAAAGGATCTAGAGATTATTGAATTATAATTAACTATAGCACATCCATAATTGCTACTCAAGGGACAATTAGCTATAAGGTCTTGTCTTTTCCGATGACTAAAAATAAAAGTTCAATCAGGAATTTGAAGAATTGTCAATTTTTTGGCCGAAATATTTGAATCTTATCATTCTTTTCCTTTTTTTTTTTTTATATCCGAAAAAGAATTGGAGTCGGTGTGCGGTTTTCACCCTGATTTTAAAATTAGGTTGTGACAATTCAATTCAGTTTTTTTTATATATGAAAAATTCAATATTATGGTAACACGAAAAATCATAAATCATATACAGAAAAAAGAGTAACATATATAACAAAAAGACAACAAAGAGTTACTCTGAAAGTTTTTGAGGAAAAATTACAATATGATCCTTCAATCGATGAAAAATGAGATGATGTAGTTCTTGAAATGAGTGGTGATTTATTTTTACCATATATGCAGGGGATATTCAAGAAGGAAAGAGATATATGGTTCTATCTTTGCTCCAATAAATTGTCTAGACAACTGTAATGCGCAAATCTTGGGACACTGGTGCATTCGACACAATATTAAATGTATGGTTATGTTTAGACTAAGGGAATAACAACTTTCCATGGCATGAGAGGTTCACTATTAGCCATATGTTTAACGTCTAGTGGCACAACTATCCACATATCCATGGTGAGTGGGAACAGCTCAATGTCATCCCGATTACTTAACCAAGCCAATTTGCCGCATGGCGAATAGGGGACATGCATGAGGCTCCTATCTTTCAAGGAATTACTGATGTATTTCACCAAAGATGAAATGAAATGTAAGAGGAGGCGGTTGCGTTTGAAGATGCACCGCAAGATGAAGATGCCTTAAAGGATATTGTATTTGAAGATCCACCATACGATGAAGATGCGGTAGAGGTTATTGTCTTTGAAGATCCACTACGCGATGAAGATGTGGGAGAAGATGCTGTAGTTGAAGATCCACCAAACGATGAAGATGCTGTAGTTGAAGATCCACCAAACGATGAAGATGCTGTAGAGGATGCTATATTTGAAGATCCACCACAAGATCAAGATCAAGTGTAAACCCCTCTTACTCCAACTTAGTTACTATAACCAAAAATTAAAAATTGACTTTTGGGTAGGCCCTAATCGTTGTAATGTCAAATAATATATATATATAAGCAAATATATTTTTCCTAGAAAGTGACGTGTGGCATATTCTCCGGAAATCGATTCATCTTCCAAAACGGTTTTAGAACTGTTGATTTCAATTTTGTTTCTGCTTGTTCCAAAATTAAATAATCTTTTTCAAGTTTTTTAAAATTCTTTTTTGAATTTGTAGTTTGAATAAATAAATAAATAAATAATGGTACTATTAAAAAAGAATAAACTAATTTGATAAAAAATCTTAAATTTTATTTTAAAAAATTAATATAATTGTATTTTAGAAAAATATAAATAAAATTTATTTTTCAAACATTATTTATTGCTTTTTTTAATCTATATTTAAATAGAAATAAGTCTGCATTTGTAGAAAAGAGGACTTTTTCCTTTTTTTTCTTTTTCTAATTCCTCTCTTTCTCTCTTTTATTTTTTAAAAAATGAAACGCACAATTAAGGAACCAAACACAAATACTTCAACAAAAACCTAATTAACCAAGAATATTAATTATTATGTTAGGGGCGAAGAGAAGGAGGTTTGCTTTAGGGGTCCGTTTAGTTAGTGGGCTTGTGGCTTTATCGATAACTCGGGCCACCGTTTGATCTGTTTTGGTCGGCTAAATGGGCCCCTAGTTACTTTTTGGGTATGGATCGTTTACATAATCAAAATTTCAGGGCTGAAATTTAATTAATCAAAATTAAATTAAAATAATATCGATCCTATCCACCATAAGATAATAAAAAGAAAGTCACAATAGTAAAAAATTGAGGTCAAACTTCAACTTGTATAGGGACATTCTAGGAATAATATTTGAATTTAATTATATTAAGTGTGAACAATTTGAATATATATTATTTCATGGAAAGCAAAGTGAATTTTTTTAATGTTATTGCTCACGTGTAAAAGCTTTAATATTTATTCTCCTTTATATATGTTTACATAAGGAATTA
This sequence comes from Jatropha curcas, assembly GCF_014843425.1. Next base: position 505,727 of record NW_023590909.1, read on the forward strand.
GTTCTATATGTTGTAGAAAAATCAGTCAATATTTGCTTATACTTGCTATATTTGGAGTTCTATTAACCTATTAAAAGTATTATTTTTAAAATTAATTTTTGTATCTGATCAATTTATTTATAATTATTATTAAATATTATTATAGAAAATTTAAAATAGAAAATAATATATTTACCTAAATAATTATACTCTTACATTTAATTATAATTAATATTAAATTTTACCAAAAACCAAATTTATTAGCTAACTATAAATAACCGCTAAATCAAGCAACTGGAGAGAGGGAAGCTAGAAAACAAATAAATCAAAGAAGAAAGAGGAAAGAGACGCTCTGCCTTCCTCTCTTGACTATTTTCAAACCCTCGACAGCGTGGACTTTGACCGTTACTTTTCAAGTTTTTCTTCATCTCCCTCTATCTCTGTATCTCTCCGAGCTGGCTAACCACCACCACTACTACTTTTCAAGAAGCAGTTCTCACTCATAAGACAATTCTTCTCCATCGCTGCCGCTGCACTGCACTTGTGGGCTCCTCTCTACTATTCCCTTCTACTAATTTTCAAACTTCTCATCTTTCTCTCCATGTCCGCAAACCTAGCAAGCTCCTTTCCCTTCTTCTGATGATCCTCCATAAAAGAACTGTAGCCAAACCTATATTATAGCATAGGCGATGGTGGTTTTAACATAAATATAGCTATATAAAACACCCTTTCGACTATACTTGTCTTATAATGAATTGTCATCCATCTATGGAGATCAAAGGTAGAGATGATAGAATCAAATGAAGTGACTCAGATAAAAGGATCCGATCAAATTTATGGAAGGATCTCTCATGCTATACTAATCAAATATTCCATTCCCGCTACTTCACATGGACACCGTCTTTTCGCTCATCAGCGAAGAGGACCGTGCTAGCCATCTCCGATCATTAATGGAAGCTATTGGTTGCAATTACATTTGCCTTTGGTCGTATTTGCCTGAACCGACCCGGTAAGTTTTTAACTTTTAATTGCTCTCTATATATGAAATTTTATATGTTTGCTTATTTTTGGTGCTGAATTAATTAATCAGCAGCTGCTTATACTTCTTGGACGGATATTACCATGAAGAAAACAACCAAGCTAGTCCTTCTTCAGGAAGCTTAGCTCGGAGGCTTTTTGATGAATATCGGCGAGAAATGTTCTTCATTGTAAATGAGTATGATATACACATATGTATTTTTTATTTTTGCTACTCTTGTTTCAGGCATTGAAATGGCTTCTTAATTTGTTTGATCTCCCTCTCTCTCTATATATACAAACATATATATATATATATTCAGCCGTGTTCCTGGAATGGCTTTCATTAATAAACAACCTTATAGAGAGTTAACCGAGTCGGAAATTGGAAGAATGGCGTCTGTTGCTGTGCAGCGCCAATTTTATCGGGTAATAATCTATGACATGCATCTCCTTAACTATATATAAACTCAACTTACTCATATTTTCGATAGCTAACCTAGTCTTGCTACTGTGTCTTTAATTCTTGCAGGAAGCAAGGATCAAGGTTTGTTCATCACTTTACCAGCTGTGACCGCCGCACTGAATAACCTCTAATATCTATCTATCTATCTATCTATCTATCTATCTATCTATCTATATACCCTCTCTCTCTATATATTACAAACATATATATATATATTATCAGCCGGTGTTCCTCGAAATGTGCTACATTAGATGAACAACGGCGTTCAGAGATTAACCGAGTCTCTAATGATTGGACGACTCGCGATTTCTGTTGCTGTGCCAGCGCCCAATTTCTATCGGTAATAATCTATGACATGACATCTAACATAACAGCTACCACACACACCTCTCCTTAACCGACACCGCATAACTACTCTTACCGCACCTTTTAACTATATATAAACTCAACTTAACTCATATATTCGATAGCTAACCTAGTCTTTTGCTACTGTGTCCTTTAATTCTTTGCAGGAAGGGCAAAGGATCAAGGTTTTTTCAATCACTTTACCCAGCTGTGACCGCCGCACTGAATTAACCTCTCACATCCTATCGCTCATCTATCTATCTATCTATCTAATCTAAGTCTGATCTCTCCTCCATAGCTCTACATAATGATAATACAACTCTCCCTCCCTCTGACTGTGCGAAGCATTATTACTTCTCTCCTCTCCTCTGTCGTGTTGCTTTACAATATACACGACCGCCATTATTTGACACATGAGCGATGCGCGGGAGTGAGACCAAACTCTGGAAATGGGCTTGTCTAGAGTGCAAGTAAGAGATATATATATATATATATATATATATTGGAGAATTTGTCAATATTACTTAATTTTTTCTTTCTGTTTGATAATTACAGACCGCAGTGTTCATGGGATGCCGGAGTGGGGAAATTGAAATGGGCTGGTCTAGAGTGCAAGTAAGAGACCTATTCAGTATTCAGCATTTCTTTTACACCTTTCTAATTAATTTGTATCTAGTTCAATTTTTTTGTTTGAAGAAATCACATAAGAAAGAAGAAGAATTATTGAAATTTAATAATTGATTTCTTTTTCTCAGATGAACATGGAAGATACATTGAGGAATTGGTTTTCAGAGGACGTTCCCCAGCAATCTCCATTAGCAGAATTTTCTCAACCGATGGATCCAAATCGACCATCATCTTCTTCTTCCTCATTAAAATCACTATCCATGGATAGCCCAGAAACCTCTCCTTTTTTATTCAATATTCCGACGACACCCCACATATCAGAACTCCCTCAAGATCCCACGTTGCAACCAATACCAACCACATCAACTGCAATCCAGCAAGTAATCTTGCGATCGTTGCAGCCAATACAAGCCACTACTACTAGCCCGCTTCAATATTCCATGCAATGTTTGCAGCCACTACAAACCACCGCTACTAGCCCACTTCAATGTTCCATGCAATCTTTGCAGCCAATACCAAGCGCAATTAGTCCTACTCCACACCAACAAGTCATGCACGCGTTTGCTTTGGTAAGAAACACTCAATTACCAACCCAAGAAAGTGAAGATGCTGTAATGGCAAGAGCCATTCTTGCAGTTCTAACTTCTCCTTCCTCTTCGACCTCTTCTTCTACACCTAACTTACGGCAAAGAGCTACTGCTTTCAAGAAGTATGGATCTCTTCCCACCACAACAACAGCAACAAGACTGGCAGGTTTACATAGTCAAAGTCTGCTTAAAAGAGCTATCAATTATTACAGAAACTTAACTATTGTGAGACGGGAACACATGCAAGCAAGCCGCTCCACCCCTACTAGCTCTCAGATGCACCATATGATATCGGAGCGTAGAAGACGCGAAAAGATTAATGAAAGCTTTGAGGCATTGAGAAAACTTCTTCCTCCAGAAGCCAAGGTACGTATCTAACATTGAACAGAAAAATTCATCCATACATATAATTTGGCTCCAAACTAGGGTTTAAATTCAATCTCACAGCTCTTTAGTAAATTCATAAGAATAATATATATCATTAATTACATAGCAATTTATTAATGCATGAAAATAATATCTGAACTATTTTGAATATAGAAAGACAAAGCATCAGTGCTTACTCGAACAAGGGAGTATTTAACGTCTTTGAAAGCCCAAGTCGCAGAGCTTAGCCAGAGAAACCAACAGTTAGAGGCACAGGCGCTACTACCTGCCATAGAAATTACAGAAGAAGTGAGCGAGTCATCAAATGAAAGAGTTGAAGTCCGAGTTGCACTTGTTTCTGAATCAACACCAGAAGGAGAAGAAAGAATTATCGACTTGCAAGTTTTTGTAAGAGGAGGTAGTGCTAATATTTCAAATATAGTTATTGGGATCCTTGAATTCTTGAAACACGATCGAAATGTGAATTTGATGTCCATGGAAGCTACCACAAGTGCAACAGAATCAAGATTGTTGAATCGTGTAATCTTGAGATTGAGAATTGAGGTAAGTGCACTAAACTACCAACAATTATATACACATACATTGCAGCATGCAATAACCAGCTCCTTAATTAAACATTATAATTATTATTATTCTTACCTCTCTTATCAAGTTCTTGATTTTTTCTTTTCAATTTTTATGTGCAATATTATAGTTTCATTTTCCGAGTAATAATATTTTTATGTGCAATATGTTATATATCGTTAGTTACTTTCTTAATAATGGTGGCATAAAAAGAAAAAGAGAAAGAAAGAGAGATAGATGTTAAAAGGGTACCTCTATTTGATTGTTTCCCTCCATTTTTTCTAGTTTTATGTTGTTTTTTGTTCAGTATGATTCTTTTTCTAATTGGCAACTGCATGTTGGGCATTACATATAAATCTTAGATGAGCAACTTTTTTCCAAAGACTAATACTTTTTTCTCACTTTAGGAAATAAGAAGGAAAGAACACCATAAAGGATATGATTTTCTCTGCTCATTCTCAGAAGGAAAAAAATTAAAAAAAAAAAAAAACAAAAAAGATTGATTGGGTACCTCTTATCTTGATTGTTTCCTCCATTTTTTCTAGTTTTATGTTGTTTTTTGGTTTCAGTATGATTTTCTTTTTCTAATGGCAACTGCATTGTTGGGCATTACATATTAAATCTTAGATGAGCAACTTTTTTTCCAAAGGACTTAATTTACTTTTTTGCTCACTTAGGAAATAAGAAGGAAAAGAACAAATAAGAAGGAAAGAACACCATAAAGGATATGATTTTCTCTGCTCATTCTCAGAAGGAAAAAAATTAAAAAAAAAAAAAAAACAAAAAAGATTGATTGGGCTATTAGGAAACAAGAAGGAAATGCCCTTTTACTAAAGAAACAAACAATTTAGGAAATAGTGACAATAACAAAAGGATGATGTTCAGTGATGGTTACATTATTTTTTTTTTTTTAAAGGACATGTCTAAAAGTAAAAGGGAAGAAAAAGGTGATGTGATCGTAGAAGAATTGATTTATGGATCTAATTTTGTTTATTTGTAGGGGAACGAATGGGAAGAATCTGCCTTCCAGGAAGCAGTGAGAAGGATTGTTGCTGACCTAACCCATTGACCTATTTTGCACCAATTCTTAATTATCTCCTCCTCTCTGCTGTCTGCTGCTTTTAGAGCTTAATATTATTGCTCGGAAAATTTCCAATGAATTAAAAGAAATTATTTATTATATTGCTTGAATTTCAGTCAATATATATAATTCTTTTACTTATCAGATTAATTACGTTATTGTCTATTTAGTATGCTGACTTCATATAATTTATTTTGAATATTGTTAATTTCATTTTATATAAATTTATCTAACGAACTTATAATATATCCGCTCTTCATATGATTAATTTATTGATAGCTAAATTCATATGTCAGTAATAAATTATTAAATTACTTGTAGGAATATTTTCTTTTGTTTTTTTTTTTTAAATATACAATATAAAAAAAAATCAAAAATTCATATGCTTTGTTCCATGAATGAAACAAACTGTGTCGCCCTAATTGACTGCATTATTTATGGGTGGACTGGAGTTGATTGAATCGGAACTAAAAATAAAAAGGATGGTCCAAAAATAGAAAATAGAAACCCTTTCAACTTCTAGCTAGGGCAAACTTACCGACCCAACCCCACGCTAGATTTCAAAGTGGTTCATTCTTATGCACAAAACTCAATTACTTCAATATTGTGTATGTGATGTTGCAAGTTTTGGATTATTAGAGCCACCATGTTCATGTCTTAACCAACAATTTGCCACGTTCGATTCTAGACGAAGACTAAGACGAAGACGACGAAGACGAATCATACTGGATTCCAAAGTGGGTCTTTCTACCTAGAATTAGGAATCAAAAACGCAACCTCAGACGGCGGTTTTGACCGCCATATTATTATTACAAAGAATCTGAAACAATTAGTCCACATTTTTTTTTTAAATAATGCATCTTTCTGCCTATTATATTCATCTTCTGATCTATCATACTTTCTTTTTTCTTGTGGGTAGTAATTATGGTTTGTTATGTTTTTGAACAATGTCAATTTTGTTCACTCTGATGGAGACTGGAATTTTATTTTTTTTTTTAAAAGTCCAATCAAATCTAAGTACGTAGGATTCGATAATTCCCAGAATTTGGTGGAACTTGGCCATCATATTACGAGTCCTATGTGTGAACGCTGTAAAAGACTAAAACAACACTATCAATTATAATCTAATCAACGGAAGTTAATAACACTGCGGGCTATAATGCTACTAATTAATAAATTTTTAGATTCAATTTATTTTTAATAATTAAAGATATTTTGTATGCGCATCCAAAAATTAATTTTTAAATTAGTAATATGAGAAATGACCTATATATTGACCTGTTTATTTTAAATGATTAATCTCTTAACTTGTCAACATGTAAACTTAACCAAAATAAATTCATATTGTTCTAATAATTTATTATAATTTTAATTAATAAAAAAATTTATACCACATGTATTTTTACCCCATTAGACTAAGTATAATTTTTGGGGAATTTTCTCCATTTACAACTTAGTCTTTTTCACTTAGACTAATCTATATTTATTAAAAATGGAATTATTTTATGATTGAGTATCTAATAAAAAAAAAATTTAATAATTAACACTCCTTTCCAATATGTACACAAATAAAGTAATAAATTTGTTATCATTAGTGATAATAAAAAATTACACACTAAGTCGTAATCTAATGGTTAGTGTATTACAAAAATAGTAATAAATCCATATTCAAATCTCCATTTCTCAAATACTCAAAAAAAAAAAAAAAGTGATAATAAAAAATTATTTGATAAGAACTTTCCAAGTCCTTTCATAATCAATGGGTTATCTTTTTATCATTTTCTTGATAAAGAATTCTCATCAAACAAATCTATTTCTCCTTCAAAAAAGCAAGGGACTCTAAGCAATGAACCCATACTATTCAACCCAGTCAAGCTTTCTAATTTCTGTCACTGTCTTAATTCTCAATTCCATTGCTTCCTTGTTTCTTAGATCTTCAAAATTTTGGTGGATCCCATTTCTAGAAACTAACAGTTCATTCTCCTAATATAACGTCATTTTCGTAATTTTCTTCCCCCAAATTTTATTAAGTGGGTTAGAAGACAGATTTACAATATAAATTTTAAGTTTATTAAAAGTGCAGATTGTGTTTTTTTTTTTTTATAAAGGGTTTATTATTAGATTTTTATATAAAAATATAAAAATAAAATTAATTTGTACTACATATTTGTATATAATTTTCTCTTAAGGATGAAATTTCTTGTTTGATTTAAAAAAAGAAAAAAAAAATCCTCTCAAAGCTAGGCTTGCCGAGGACCTTTTAGAAATAAAGAAAAAAAGGTGTTCCATTTTAGGAAACGAACTGTAAGAACACAACAGTTAAAACACGAGGTCCAAATATTTTGGTTGCCTTGCTTAGACACATAGATTAATTAGATACAAATCATTTATTATTATTTCTAAGTCTTCGAAACAAGAAACTTAAATTGCATTATGTTTAAAATTGAATAAATTTCACTAATACCATGGGAAAAATTTTAAATTATCGATTATATTATGTTAATATATATAATTAATATCTGAATCAATTATGCATTTATGAACGCCCTTACTGTATAATTAGTTAATTATTTTTCTTTTAATAAAAAAGAAAGAAAATAAACAGATATACATAAAAATAGTAAGGGAAAATATATATTTTTCAAAAAATGCAGTCCAATGACATATCTAACAGGAAAAGGTTGTAGTGAAATGAGTTAATGTCATTTTAGGATAAATGTGGGCTGCATTCAAACATTTGTTCACCGAGTAGAATATTAAACCTGAATGGATCTAAAGATTTCAAATTATAATTATAGCATATTGTATTATATTGCTACTCATGACTGGGAGACAAGAAGATGAAACGAGGTCCTGTCCTTGCCAATGACTGAAGAAAAAAGTCCAATTACGAATTTGAAAAATTGTCCAAATATTTGAATCTTAACATTCTTCACTTGCATCCAAAAAAGAATTGGGTTCACTGTTCTGCTTTCACCCATCTGATTGCGTAATCGAATTTGGTTTATTGAAATAATTAACAAAGAGTAGAACTGCATATTTGATAAACTCCAAATCAATGGTTAATACTTGGAAAGGAACAGGAAATAGAGTGTCAATTCTCCACTCCATTTTTTATTTTAGAAAGCGAAGGAGAACAGAAATAGAAGAAAATAGAGTAGGAAGAATGAGAATTCTTTAGTTGTAGTTGGAATAGATAAGGAATTTTTTTTTTTAAATAATAAATATTTTCTTATTTTGGATTTCCTCCACCATTGCTATAACTAAATAAAATAATGGACAGAGAACTACAGAATCTACTGTACAAGAAGGGAATTGAGGATGACAGACATGGAATAAATAATGATGATAAGATATATCAGAACTCCAATGAAGGCACCAGCTATAGCTCCCATTACGCGACTATAGTAAATAGGGACTTACTCACATATTGCTGCCCATTGTGCCTGAGAATCTCCATTATTGTGCAGATAAGCAGCTGACATTGCTGCTGAATCAATTGAAGTAAGCAGGGCACACATAATCTAAGGTGAAACAAACAAGATCTATTTGTAATTTGAACATACAAAATGTAAAACTTATAAAAGCATTTTATTCATGTTTAAAAGAATATAATTACCACATCTAGAATTACGATTAATCGCCAAAGCATGCTCTTTGCAGGAAGGAAGCAACGAACAACCCATGAACGCTTGCAGCAATATTTACTCCTAAAAAGGCCCTGCATATATACATAACTAGCTTCTGCTAGTTGATTTAGAAATATATGCATATATGAAGAAGATGAAAGCAACTTACTTGAAGAACATGAGGTCCTTGTAAGCTGCTTTGATTTGGTCCATTTGGATGTTGGTGTTAGGGTGATAAATAGTTACTGTTCGCGGCTTATGGCCATTACAATGGTTGCAGAAACACTTGCACCGAAAGCTAATAGTTTCAACACTCTAGCTGTAGTTATTACAGATGGTGGTACATCTAGATCAGGCATGTCTTTTTCTCTGCAATTCAAAATGCACTTCATTATTAAAACCTAATTTCCTATCCAACGCATATAGTGGTAATCATATCTAGAATAGAAAATAAAACTCAGAAACGAAATATATACCTGACCAGATTGAACACGATGAAGAAGCTTTAGTGGCCGGCCTCCGCAGATAATCCTATGTGCAAAAACTGAAATTAGTGTTTCTGTTTAATCAATCACAGCAAGAAAAAGTATGTAGATTTAATCATTGAGTTTATAGATTTCAGTACCTTCTTCGAAAAGTTTTGATTTTCCCTCAATCTTTTGCAAAATGTTCGGTTCTTTCCTTTTAGGGACATTAATTAAGGGACAGTCAATTTCACAGGCATTCTTCTGTTTTTTTTTTTAGTTCTATTTCCATTTCTTGATAGTAACGGTGATTATTAAGGTAGCCAAATGCGAAAAATGTGTGCTGCTTCTGACATATAAGGAGAAAGGGATATGCTTTGATTTCATCTGCAGATAGTATTGAAGAAAGGGATGGCTCAGTTCAGTTCGGTCGAACCGAATGCTCAATCCACTCCTATGTCCAAACTTATCATCTGGAGAGCTTAATACTGCTTGTTGTCGAGACTCAAGACTCATTTTCTCCCGTCCCCCGCAAATTGCCGATCACAACACCAACGATCCGTTTTAAAACCGGGTTTGAGATTTGCAATTTGCGGAGCTAATAGGAAAAGTTGCTTTTCAGCATATTCAGAACGGTAATTTAGTTCAAAGAGTAGATATAAATTAACTAAAGATTAAAGAAGAAAGAAGAAAACATGGAGCCATCAAGCTGAGCATCGTTTCAAAACGCCAACAACAAAGTCACAGTACTGTCGTTTAACTAGTTCGATCAATTTAATTGGAAAGTCACGTCGTGGCCCAAGCCCAACAACACGGCCCAAATTCAAGAAGATTTGTATTTAAATCCAGTAAGACAGTGTTCATAGCGGCCCATTCATTTGCTAGAGCAACTGGTTCTATGTCTCTCTAATGAGATAAAGTAGAGAACTACTCCCCCACTATACCCAAGGACCCCAACGAGGTTATCCTTTTTTTTTTAATTTTTTTGAATGAATAAATAGAATACATTGAATAATTTATCTATTTTAACATATTTAGAGCCCTAATTGATGTGAAGTAAGTTCTTCCTTTTCTGATATTGTATGTTCAATTGGAATGACAAATTCTTATGACTGCTAGAGACGATCATAGATGCATGTTGAGCAATGGAGTATAGGCAACATTGTTGCCATTATCTTTAAGCTAAGTGATACAATTATATAAACAAAATATGTATATACAAGTACCTAGTGTTACATTTATTAGGGGATTCCTCGTGTTTCTAAACTGGCAATTCAAAATTTAGAGCCAAACGAGGGAAGAAATAGAAAAGATGGGGGACTACACTGTAAGGTAAGTTCTTATCATAGTTGCTCCAGTTGGATCAGAAAGTAGATGCCTAACAAGGCACATCCTCATATCATTTGGTGCAATAACAAACATATAGAAAGCAAATAGTATGAGATCAGCTGAGGACAGAGTGGAACCCAAGAATCCCTGCCACATCCTGCAGAAAGACACATAATCAACTATTATGTTTATCAGGAACTTGTTAAGATAGGAATGTCGCAGCAAGCATGTCTTGGTTGTCCATGATATGCTTATCAAAATTATCAGAATCACAGAAGCATTTTCAGTGGATTTTATTCTGCATAATCTCAACATTATGACAAAAAAAATGTTGGTTCCATCTAAGGCTTCAGCACCTAAATCATAACTTAACCATTATGGTACTGCTGCCACTACTAATTCTGTTATTCCCGTTTCTTTTGCTATTATTAAGTTGGCCTTCAAGAATAGCTTTTAAGGCATAGATATTTTTTAAATTTGATTAACTTTAAGTTTGACGCAAAATAAAACTTCTAAGTAATTTTACTTTTCACAAGCTATCATATTCTAGAATGCAATGACTGCTTGATCAAGAAAACAGCCAAGTCAAAAGCACTTAGTCTATGACATTGTATTTTTCCAGACTTATATCAAATATCTACACATATCAAGGATAATGTTTGCCAGAATAATTGCCACATCTTTATATTTCAAGATGCAAACCTTTGTCTAATTCGAGCTTCTATGTATAGGTATACACTGAAGGCATAGCAGTAGACAAAGATAAATGAAATAAGAATAAAGGTAAAAGGAGAAATAAACAGTACCAATTGGGTAAGCGGAAAAAAGTATGGAAGAATGTCCTAATGCCTTCAATATCCAGTTGCAGTATAAGTGCTAGTCCAAAGAGAAAGAAGGCCCTCTGCCGTTTCCTTTCTTGTGGCCAAAGAGCATTCCAAGCTGAGAAAAGTAACATATTTATCATAAACTAAATAAATAATTACAATCATTTTGATGTTATTGCTATGATTTAAACATGCAATAAATTATTTTGCAAAGTTCTCAGTATTGTTTTGTATGCATTTGGACTTGGTTTTCTTGGCTTGACTGTTACTTGTATTATTATGCATCAAATAGCAAATGTATGACTGCAAATTTCCAGTTCTTGTGCATGACCACAAGCTAATCTAATAGCATACTTGAATTGGCATGTTCCTAAATTCTTGAGTATTTCATACTTCTACATGCACCACGTGCAATTCATTTATCCTGAAAATTAACGATCCCTATGACTAGATATGAACAATATACAATAAATATACATTTATAAATGGGATACGTATGAACAGAAAATGTTTTCCTGCTGCAAGGGAAGCAGTAAAATATTTAAAACAAAAACATAACATAAGAAAATGATGCTGTTTGACAGCATTGCCCCTGACAGTACTTTTTCCCTTTTGGTTTCTAGTAATTACTTACTTTAATTGCTTGAAATAAAGGTAAGGGAATCTACATATTACATAAAGGGAGTAAAATCACAGTGAGCCATTTATTCTATCTTGTTGAGGAATGTGGACCAGAGAGTCTGTACATATCTAGTCCCAGAAGAAGCCATGACTGGTAGTGTTGAGGATTGGCCCCCAAGAAGTCTAGTAGTCTATTAAATTCAAATGGAAGTGCTTCATTTATGTTATGCAAAATACATAAACAATATGAGGTCATGTTTTGATTGTTGAATTTGTCATATTATATTTATGTTGATGCTTACTAATATTAATGCACAAATAATGTGTGCTTGCTGATATGCCGACACTTAACATACCTTGCATTGAGATATTTGCATTACTTATTTTATGAGTAAGCATGCTCTTGGAATGGCCCTGTTTCAATATATTTGCAATTACAGAAGCATAATTGGGAGCCTCTGACAATGATCTCACTACAGAATAGCCTGTTTGATAAAGCAAGATATAAATATTCTCCTTCAAATTTGAGATTCTTCAAGAAAATAAGTAGTATCTTTCTTCATTTCATACCTGTTGCTGGATGCACCATGCTAGCAGCAGCACCAAATGCAAGGTTCTTTTGCTCAGTATTAGGCAAGGAACCACCCACCGGAATATAAGACCATTCCTGCATGACGGATTCAATGACTATTGTCTCATGCACTCAAAGAAATGTAATATTATTAAATCTTAATTCATATTATATAAGCAAGAATGAGTTGTGCAAAAGCTGCATCCTAGCAGAAGAAATGCTGTTAAAGACCTGACAGTTTTGGTTATGAAGATTACCTCTTCATAAGTTTTTAGAATTCGGATTTGCATTGTCTCTAACCTTGACATTAGTTTTTTCTTTAACAAGTCAAATGGCATCGCATCTTTGGACGCCAAACAAGTTTCCTGCAGTTATGATCCAAAAACACTTCAGACATAAATTGTTCTAAGCAAAATCATATAATACCCAAAATAAGTACGTTTGAACAAACCTCAAAGAAAACTCTAGTTGGTGACATGGGCATGGCATAAAGAAATGTCGGGTATTCAGCCTCTAAACAGGGAACTTTTTGTTTAATATAATCCCTGTAGTCCATGAAGACCATCAGACTAGGATCATATGGATTGTTTTCCACCTGGAATTGAAAAATTAAAAATAAAATGGATTGTCAGAACTGGTTAACATTGCATTTCTAAACAATTTACAATTTCTGAAGTCCTCAATCTGTGTGCTATGAAAAGGATTACTAATTGTTCAAATTTGCATTCCAACACCAATACTTGCTAGAACTCAATTTCAGCTATGCCTCAATCACAATCTACAATATCAAAAAAGAAAAGGCAAACATCAACTGCTTTCTTCTGTCGTTTAAATTTATCTTAAAGTAAGCACAACAAGAAAGATCGGTGCATCATCTCCAATTAAAGTAAAAAGGGTCCTTTTAATAATTTTAAATATAGAGGGAAGAGGACAAAAGGAAGGCGAACAAAAAAAAGAAATATCAGCTCTACAAAGTAAAATTCAGCACAGTAAAAAAATTGAAAATTTATATAATTTATAGAACAGCGTATCCTAACTTGTACCTCAACCTCTACTCCATAAGCCGTTTGGACAGAAACCCTTGGACCTCCCACTTCATACTGCAGTAGTTTCCCTGAAGCTGCCCCAGATGCAACAGTAGCAAGCCTATAATAACAAATTAGAAACTTGGCTTTGGATGTAAACTTAAAATTAACTCCTAAGCACTATTATGAGAAGAGCTTAAACTAAGGATATCTCATTTTACCTGCATGGAACAACAATATCATGCTCACAAGCTACAAGGCTATGACCATTCGCAGCTTCAATAATTCTTTCCACCTTTGAGCTAAGATATGAAACACCTGACTCGACACACCTAGAGGAAATTAATATATAGATTATATATCTACAGAATCCCACATTTCAACACCAAATGAGATAAATTAAATATAAAATATTTATATACACACCCTCTTACCTCCTTAACAATTCTTCATGGAGCAAATGTCTACTTACTCGTCCATAGGCGCGGCCAATCAGAATGGGATCATCGTTGTCAAGATAAACTATGGTATCCTGCCATACATGCTCAATGCATCCGTCAAGTCCAAGACCTGAGAAATAAATTAAATTAAATTACTTGGATTTTAATGCTAATGCAAGGGGCAAACAAAATTATAAAGTTTTAAAAATGAGAAAAAGACACGGAAAGAGTATTATTATATAAGTTACAAAGAGACAAATTTCTATTTAAAAATTAGATAGAACAGAGAAAATTTAACATGACATTTATAAATGATATTGTGTAATCAAATGTGATAACTGAGATAGAGAAAAAAGTTATTACCTTTAAATTCATCCTCCCACACACCATAATTATTAGTAAAAGGAAGATCAGGACCAATAAGTCCAACACTTAATCCCAACTTAGCTGATTCTGCAGCAAGAGCAAGACCAGCTGGACCGCAACCAATCACCACCAAATCCAGTACATCATCTCCAATTGGTATCGGCGGCAACTGCACAGAGCCAAAAGCCAAAAAGAAGAATACTTGAACGAAGAAAACAAAATAAACGCCAAGTCGTTTTAAATTAAAACGAAAAAATGAAAATGAAAGTAACTTTACAGTTTACAGTCAAAGAGAGAAGGAAAACCTTATCGGCAAGTTTAGATTGTTTCTCCATGTCCTTATTCTGCTGCATTTCAACAAAAACAAGCTCGGAGCCGCCGGCCTTTATATAATCTTCCTCATCAGCGTATTCTTCTTTAATGGCCACACAACTTTCACTTCCTGCACTGCTTGCTCTCACTTGATACAAACGACTCCGTTTCTCTGAAATACCTACATGTTTACTTGTCCTCAGTATTCTCCTCCTTGTCCTTCCCGTAGGGAAAGAAAACACCGTCGTTGCTGCGAAGTTTCGAGCTCCGATACACTCCATTTTGGACTTTTTTTTCTTTCCTTGAAAAAGATTTTTTTTCTACAACTACAAAAAAAAAAAAAAGTAATGGGTTTAGGTTTCACGCCATTTCTATCGTTTGAAAATTTCGGCGAAGAAAAAAACTGAGGACCATATCATGCGTTCTTTGATGTCTGAGCTCCCTGTACAAACTGGAGTCTGAAACGTGAAAAGCTTTTCCTCTTCCTCAGAGAGTCTTGGCCCTTGCGGATAGGGAGCGATGATGACTTGGACGACTGTCATCCCAAAATACGCCACGTGGATGGGTGAGATTGGCACAGTGCTTGAAAAGTAATTCCAAATCAACAAAGCTGCTAGCGTGAGAGATGTCTCGAGAATGAGAAACGGTGCGTTTTATTTACGTAAACGACGTGATCGTTTTCAATTGCAAAATTTAGGGCTGACACATGAAAAACGGTTCCCGTTGCGTGTGGGTTGGGCGGTGACTGGTGACAGTGAATAAGGTTGCCATGAACGGACCTTGCTGCAGGATCAATAGGAACAATTGAAGGTTGCAGCGACAGAGATGGGGAATCCAAAGCAGAAATGGACTGCGGAGGAAGAAGAAGCACTAAGAGCAGGAGTGGCCAAACACGGAACTGGCAAGTGGAAAAACATCCAGAAAGACCCAGAGTTCAATCCTTTCCTCTTTGCCCGTTCCAACATCGATCTTAAGGTTTTCTATCTCCATCTTTAAATGTTTTAATTTTTGATTTGGAAAATCAGAAAGAAAACATCTTCTTTGGGTTGTCTTAAAGGGTAGAGCTATTATGGACAAACATGGTGTGAAAAGCTTTTGCCTTTTTATGATCAAACGTCTCCTTGGTTATTTTAAAAGCAATTTTAAGCTCCATGATTGGTAATTCGATTCTGTAATTGGAAAACGGAGGTGATATTTAAATGATGAAGTTGAAAAATCTTCAGCTGCTTTGTTGTTTGCTTTTGTAGGATAAATGGAGAAATATGAGTGTCAGTGCTGGCGGCCAAGGTCTAAGGGAGAAATCACGGACACAAAAACCAAAAGTGAATTCTGAGGAACCTGCTACTGCTGTGTCTTCTCCAGGTCCACTCACCATTGTACAGACTTCTGCTTCTGTTGCTCTTACTAAGTCTGATCCCGTTGTTGATGATTCTTCCAAAATCACAGTGGATGGGAAATCTGCTCCGAAGTATGCACTTAATTTCCTCCTCCCCTTGCTGTTTATATTTTAATTCCATCACATCACTACTTGTGCTTATGCTACACAAGTGAAGTATTGCTTTGTTGGTGCCCAATTACATTCCAATGCAGCAGAGACCCTTGTTTCTCCTTTTTCTCTGTTCAATGAGCTGTACTTGACAAAATTACTTGACTTGGTAGGTATAATGCAATGATTTTTGAAGCAATTTCAACTTTGAATAAGCAACACGGAGTAGACACTAGTGCTATTGTAGGCTACATTGAGGTATGAAGAAAGATTATGTTTTTTGACTTCTGTGTTGGTACCATGGAGAAGGCTATTATTTGTTATTATTGTAAAAAGCTGCATTAGTTTGTCAAATTTGATAATTTATGCTGTTCTATGATGATATAATCTTTATGGAGGCTGCTAATCATATTTTGTCCTGGTTCCCTTCAAGTATTGGACTAGAAGCGGAATTGTTTTAGTAAATTGCAAGTTCAGCCTGCATATGCACAAATTTTATCGTTAGATAATCTCTTTGTGAAAAATGTCCTCTCATACTTGTACTCCTGTGCCCTTTGGAGGCAGGCAGCCCAGAAAAAGTTACTGTGGGAAGTGACAGGCTTGAGGACATTTTTGTTGTGATTATAAAACATGAAATTATAAAGAAACAACCCTAATTCAATTTTTCTTTTTAGACTTGGTGACCATTCTATCAGTATTTAGTTGTCACTATAATTGCCACCTTTGATAATATTGAGATTTTACTAGTACTTCTGCTGCATTTGCATCTTATTTACTAAATTTTTCTTTTTAATTCCATGTCCTTTGTTGTGCTCTGAGTTTGATAAATATAAGAAGCGTGTTATTTTCTGGATTTATTCCTGCAGCAAAGGCAAGAGGTACCACAAAACTTTCGAAGGCAATTAAGTGCAAAGTTAAGAAGATTGGTTGCACAGGAAAAACTTGAAAAGGTGACTGAATTTTACTATTGCAATGTTCCTTCATTCTTGATTTGGCTTTGATATTCATACCTGGTTGTTGTACTGCTAAGTATATTTGTTCAAAATGCAAAATCAATTTTCCTCTTATATTTTTTCCAATTGCATTTGCTCTGTTCTGCTGTATCTTGCTGACTGCATTTTTGCATGGAAAAAAGACTGGGGAATGAAGATAGTGGCATGTGGTTATATGGGGAACTGCAATTTAGGCAGTTTCAAGTTAAAACGGTTCTAGGAACTGCCACCTTCCCCTCAAAAAATGAAAAAAATAAAAAAAGGGAAAAAGATACATATAATAGACAAAGAAGTAGCTTCTAGTAAAAAGTTGCAGCTAAATACTGCTGCTAAGAAGACCGATATATGTTTTCTTCCTTGTCCTTCCATAAATTGAAAGAAATCTGTCTCATTGTGTTTAAGAAACATAACAAGGGTGAGTGAGCAAACAAATTTTTGTAGAGGTAGTAGAAAGGAATCATGAATTCTAATTGGGAGGGCATACTGAATGGTTTTTTCTGTGATTAAAATGCAGGTAGAAAATTGTTACAAAATAAAGAATAGTCCCTCAATAGGAACGAAAATCCATACCCCAAAACAGAAAGACATCCAGCCTAGGCAATTACAGAGCATTGGTTGCATAACTACTGATGATACCGTGGAAGAAGCAGCAGTGGCAGCTGCATACAGAATTGCAGAGGCAGAAAATAAATCATTTGTTGCAGCTGAAGCAGTTAAGGAGGCAGAGAGAGTTTCCAAGTTGGCTGAAGATGCAGATTCACTTGTACAATTGGCCAAAGAGATATTAGAGAGATGTAAACTCAAATTCTGATCTTTTTTTTGTCTATTGCTTTTCCCCATTCTATTAATGTTTACTTGTAACCCTACAGGTTCACGAGGTGAGATCGTACTGATGGCATAAGATGCAAGATTTTTGCCTTACCAGATGAGAAATATGGCAACCATTCCAACTAGAGTGCATGCATGTAGATATTGCCTTTTCTCTTTTGATATTTTTGTCAGATCAAGCTAAATCAAATGGTTGTTTTGTAGTAATTATTGTCATGTAATGTAAGTTTTCGAGTAGGCTTAGTGATGGTGCTTTATAGACCGGAGATTTTGCCTTCTGAACATGGGCTTTGTGGTAATAGGTATGTGCACTTTGGCTCTTTCACTGCAAGACGAGACCCTTATTTTTCAGCCATTCACATTTGGATATTGGGGCACATTTTCATTAGTCGTCCCGGGATAGCATTCTATCATTCGTGAACATCAATTTGCAACACAAAAAGTGCTTTTCCTGTCTAAATTGATTAGATAATTTTTGCATTGCAAATTGAAGTTTAAGAGTGACAAACCTCGGCAAAGTAAAACTCGTTAAATTAAAATTGTGGGATTTTCTTCTATTCAGAAGCTTCAGCTAATCAACCGTTCTTATAACAGAATCTAACTTTTGTGGCTTGGGAGATTGGAACAATTGATTGGAATAGATCGAAGCTCGAAGCAGCCAACTAGTTATGCTTTATTTATTCAGTTTGCTGATTTTATTCTTCCTGATTCTTAGGCCTCAGTTGGCAAATACATCAATTTATGTTAGCACAGTTGTTTAACTTAAGAACCACACTAATTTGCATTGTTAATAATGCACGTTTAATGCAGTCATAACTCATAATTCCTTTCTTGACATGAAAGGCTAAAGGCTAAAGCTATCAATATTCAGTAGCAGAGAGCAACAGAAGAGAGAGAGCTGCTAGGGATATTTGTGAGCTTCCACTCCCCTGCTCGCCAGAAGATATGAACTCGGGAATTCATGGATTATGGCCTAAGATCTGCTACTATGAGTTAAAACCAATAAGAACACTGCTTGACAGGCCATGATTCTTAGATCAACACATATTCCACGAACCATAAGCAAACCAAAAAATAAGTAAATTTACATATAGAACCAAAAAAAAAAAAAAAAAAAAAAAAAATTATTTCCACGAACCATTTAGTAGTCAATACCCAAAAAATTATAGTAAATTTAAAACATATAGAACCAAAAAAAAAAAAAAAAAAAAAACAGAGCTCATTGTATGTTCTAAATAAGTGGATTCCAGCGAATTTAAGCAAAAATCAATTTTCTGTCCAAGTGTCAATTCGAATTATGGCAGGAAAATATTGAGAGATGTCAATATCAAGAATTCAGATTAACAATTGTGAATGGCTAACCAAATCGAAATAATTTGTCTTTCCGACATCTCTAAAAAAAAAAAAAAAAAAAAAAAAAAACAGAGCTCATGTATGTCTAAATAAAGTGGATTCCAGCGAATTAAGCAAATAATCATGCTGTCCAAGTGCACGGAATTATGCAGGAAAAATGAGAGAGCAAAATCAAGAATCAGATAACAATTGGAATGGCTAACCAAATCGAAAATTGTCTCCACATCTCAGGCTTTATAAAACCACAGAACCACTCTCTCAAATACACTTCAAAAATCTCATTCTATGCTGCTGCTCTGGGGGAAAAAAGTTAAAAATAAATGTAACCCACATACCTTTTAAATAAAAAGAAACCACAGTGTGGACCTTCAGAAGTATGAAACTACAAGAGTACAAGCCCAAGTTCTGTCGGTGTCAAAGCATTTCGTATGCGATAATTGTAAAGATAATAGTGAAGTTGCCCATCACCTGGTCCAAATTTCAGCTCTTTCAGGAAAGACTGATTTTCCATAACATCTAATGCATTAAAAACATCAAAATCCTTTTGCCTGGCAACAATAAGCGCATCATTCATCAACTGAAGCAGTGGAGTCTTAGTGGCAACATTATAATATGAATAAGCAGCTTTCAAAGTCGAGTAATTCTGGTTGCCAAGGATGGATGATGGAAGAGTGTAGAAGCTGCAGAAGTCAGTAATCTCGTGAGTCTGTGGGCTCTCAACTAAGAAACTATCAACCACACTGTCAGTTGGAAGAAGCCAATGTTCCACATCATCCTCATCAAAATCTGGGGCAACAACAAACTGGCTCAAGTAGTTTCTAAGCAAACGTGAAACAGCAGGTACATCACGAAGCTCCATTTTTCTAAACCCAGGAGTAACAGGTGAATCCGGTAACCTGTAAAGTTTTATTGTTCTGCTCATGGTCATCCTTGCCCCCAGCCTAGAGAAGCCAACATCAATAAGCTTCTTTGGGTTCAAAGACCTATGCCAATACTGACAAGTAGTTATTGGTGTTGGAAGAACCACTCCAGCAGTGTAAGCCGCCTGCCAAATATTCTCCAAATGAACCCTTCTAGTAACTTCCTTAATCATAACAGGAGCAAGTCTCTTTGATCTGAGCTTCTTATGCACACATAAGAAATTGATCTCGGCCATTTTCACAACTTCATCACGCACCCTAATCCTTGCAGGTACACCAGTTATAAACGCAACCAGCTTCTTTGAAGCTTTGGCACGAACACCAATGTGCCAGCTCCGATAATAGCCGGGTGGGCGCAGAGCCCACCGAAGGAACTCCTTAGAGTAATTGAACCTAAACATGTTCTCATCATCCTCAACATAGTTGTTCTTCAAGAGATTGTAAACCTCATTGCAAGTCTCTTCGGAGTCCATGTCACAAGTGGTCCATTCATATGGGCTAGGGAGATTGTAAGGTTCTTGTTTGACTTCAGACAATGGGGTTGGAGGTTCAATAGGGCCCTCAGGCAAACTCGAGTCCCCAACATCCTTGAATTGACCTACTGGTTGGGTTTCCCAAAATTTGTGTTTCTTGCCTGTAGAAATTGAGTCCTGGATCGTACGGACTATTGTTTCCAGTGTGCTGTTGTTATCATCCTTGACTATTGATTTTTTCTCAGAATCATGATCTGGGTTTTCTTTAGGAGACCCAGGCTGTGATTTACTACTGCTATCCTCCATGCCAATAAATCAAATTTCAACAGAAACTATATATTGAGGAGAATTATCTGAATCCCCTATCAAATAAAAATAAAATAGAACTTGTTAATGTCGTAAAATGCACCTGAGGAAATCAAAAACCTAAACATAACAGCGCTGAAAGGGAATATAGCAAAGTAAACCAGGCAAAACAATTCCAAAAAGAATCTAGCCACAAGCTAAATCACGTAAAAGAAAGCAACTACCTATTGTAATTTAACTCGTCTTGGAACTTAGATTCGGCGCTTTTCAATTTTTGTATGATCTATTCCTCCTCCTATAAGAACCATAGCCAAAAAAAGGATTCCCATAAACGACATTAAAATCGAAAAAACTAATAGATCTAGAGAAAGAAAAATCAAAAGGATTACTCACAGCTTCAGTGGATAAGCTTTCGCAGGACTGGACGTTAGCGACAGATATTGAAATATTCCGATGGTTTTGACACGACTGAAGTAAAGTAAATAATCAGATCCTCAAAGACAGTCCTGCAGACATTGGGAAAGAGAAGAGAAATTGAGTGGGCGGCGTATTGGAATTGCTTTTGGGGCTGCAAAGGAAACTGTTTTTAACCCAATGCCCTTGCCTCTGTGCAAAAAGGGCATGAGGCTGAAGTTTCCCTTAAATTTAAACGCTATATATAATTTTTTTATTATTATTATCGTTCTAATTTTACTAAATAAATGAAAATGTTTTTCATAAATGGTCCCTCGACTTTCATTTATTACTGTCCGAACCACGTGATGTTTGCAAATTGATAGGTTTGCGTTTGCGCCTTTTTCTTTTTTCATTGAATTTGCCCAATGTTTTCGGAACCGGATCAAGAATCGAACCAGCACCATTATTGCTCCAAGATCAGATCGGATTGAATCTAATAGATCAAAGTGGCACTGCGGGTAGATAATATAGCTCAGTGAAAAGACCAATCAGATAATTACCTACCTGATTGGCAAATTTTTTTTTTAATTTTAACATTTTTCATATAAGTATATATACATCTTTGGAGTGCAACAAAAATTATTTCAAAAATAGTTAACATATATAGTATATTATTCTCATCAAATATTCATCCTATATAATAAAATAAT
This sequence comes from Jatropha curcas, assembly GCF_014843425.1. The sequence goes on from NW_023590909.1 coordinate 527,825, forward strand.
ATATGTCTATATACAAAAATAGTAATCATTATATAGTATATTATTCTCAATTCAAATATTCTTATCCTATATAATAAAATAATATGTCTATTAATATATATCAGTATAATATATATTATAACTTTTTAACTATAATTTCAAACTTCTAATCATAATAAGAAATTTAATATTTATAATTCAGATTATGTTGTGTTAATTCATATATATAACTTTTTAACTTATAATTGTCAAACTTCAAATCAAATAAGAATTCAATATTTATAAATTCAGATTATGTTGTTTAATTCAAGTTGAAAGTTCAAATTTAAAAAAAAAAAAAAATTAATTAGTATTTTATTTTGTTTCTGACTGAGTCCGCATTAATATCTTTGAAATAATTTTGCTCATGCAAGTGATTTTACTTTTAGGTCTATTTTCGTCGGTTTCAGTACGAGTAGTGTTAAGTAAAGCAGCTTAAAAAAGTTTATATATAACTCTTCTAAATTCTAAAAAAGAATTATTTATGAAAAATATTTTTGTCGTTAGTAAATGAATGCCGCCGATGCCAGCCGGAGACAGCGACTCATTGAGGAGAGGATACAAAACCTACTCAGTAAGTTAGCGGAGTACGTACTTTGTTCTGTTTTCGTCTTTGAACTTTCTCCGTTTTCATCAACAATGCCTCTTGATTGAAGAAACATGAGAATAAAATTTAATAATATTCCTGGTAAGGATAATCATTGCTTTTGTCATTTCAACAAAACTTCAGTCTATTCAATATAAAAGATATGTAAGTTTCTAATAAATTAGAGAAAATGAAAAAAGTCATTTGATTTTATATCTCCAACAAAAAAGCTGACTGATAGTGCTGTGCAATTCCTTCAGAATTTTAAACGTTTCATTGCTATGACTTCACATCAAGCTCAATTAGTGGAATCAAAGCAACCAAGTTTGTTAATTAAATGGAGGAATCAAATAAGAAAAAAATACCTTACTAGAGCAAAATATTAGTCTGAAAAGGGCATGAAAAAAGAATACAGCAACTTATTTTAATAAAAAAATTCACCAGTACAGTTTCGAAAAAAGAAAAATCAACCGGACAGACTGATGTAATGAAGAATTAGCAAACATATGCTCTGGAAGGACTCACACTAGGACAAGCAGTAAAGAAAAATTTCAGTAAACAACAGACCAAACGTAGAATTAACACACTATGCTGCTATCCCCAAATCCACAAAGAAAAGATTCTGTACACACTTCTTTTATTTAAAATGTCTGATTTTTAGGCCCCAAAGGAACAGACTTAATTGCAGCCTAAAAATCAACTTGCACATACACACAGATAGCTAGATCATTGATACAGATAGGTACTTACGTATTGACGTTAGCAATCACAGAGAAGCCTTTGCCGGCCATATATAAGAGGTGAAATGTTTTCCACGAATCAAACAAAGTTCAAACAGAGAAATTTAGAGTAAAGGAGGCTCAGATCAGATATGCCTATGTATAAGACAAGATAGGAACACCATGGCTGCATCCAAGAGCTGGCAGGAAGTGAGGGAAAACCCTTACTCCTCTGATTGCCAAAGGCTGCCATGCCAAAAGAAATAATGTGTTTCTCTTTTTTTGGTCACTAAATGCATTATCAAACCCTCATTGCTATTATTATTAATGTTATTGTCAACGTAATCATCATCATCATCATCATCATCATCATATAAAGGCATCATCATCATCAATCATCATCATCATCATCATCATCATATAAAGGGCTGTTGTAGGATGTGAAATCACCAGCTCCGCTACCCATTTGAGAGGCAGAGTCAACCACCCTGAAACCATCCACCTCTCTGAGAGCAAAACCTCAATCTTAAACTAATGAGCTAAAATTTACACCGAATCATCATTGCCTCATTTGCTGTTGTTATCAACATAATCATTTTCACCATCAGCATATTCAGGGCTGTTGGTAACATAAGATATGAAATCACCTGAAACCATCCAACTTTCTAAGAGCAAATACCACATTCTTAAACAAATAAGCTAAAATTTCCACTCCATAAAAAGAGAGGAAAAAAAAAGGAATGGAAAGAGAAACGGAGCTCAGGACTTAGGTATTAAAAATAGTAGATAAAAAGAGAGGAAAAAAAAAAGGAATGGAAAGAGAAACGGAAAGAGAAACGGAAGCTCAGGACTTAGGTATTAATAAATAGTAGATAAAAGAGAGGAAAAAAAAAAGGAAGGAAGAGAAAGCGGAGCTCAATGACTTTAGGTTATTAAAAATAGTTTAGGTATTAAAAATAGTAGAATGGTCACAGCAAGGATGAAGATCAAAGCAAGAAGAATATAGTGGGATTTACAATTAAATATGGTAAATTTTAGTCAGTCTATAATGTGACAACTGAACGGATGTAAAGTGAGTTTTTCAAACTGAGACTTATGAGAGTGAAGAAAATGTATGAGAAGCGCTCACTGTCGCTATTTTAGACAACACCAAATATTTTTCTAAATACTTGATCATAATGCTTTTAAATTAAGACACCAAGCTATAACCAATACCGCATATAATTTATTAGCAAAAGTAACCATCGAATACGTTTTCCTCGTTCTAACTAAAAGATTAAAAAAAATTAACAAGCAAAAAGTATCTACATGTTTTTCCTGGGTTTGATTGATACATTAATGACATAAAGGGTGATCCCTGCTTAAGCAATTCTTCATTACTTGACAGTATAAATCCCTTGCATTGTGATTGTTGACATTTCACCTCTAAGCTTAAATTGAGAGTTCTTGACCCATAGACTAAAATTGACAATCACAATCTATGGTTCTAAAAAACAGTTCGACTAAAATTGACAATCACAATCTATGGTTCTAAAAAACAGTTCAACATAATATCTCACTCACAAAGGAAGATTGAGAAACAGAAATTAAAATTAAGCCAAACTTTGTTCACATTCCAACAATGTTCAGCAAATGTTAAAACTCAATTCTACCTTGGTTTAAGCATATAAAAGGAGGCTCAGATTCGCCTTTTTCCAAACAGAAAAGTGAACAGGAAAACCTCACCCTTTGCTTGAAATATTTTCCGGAAAACAAACAGAGCCCAAACAGAGAAATGCACAGAAACGGAGGTTCAGATCAGATATGCATTTGAATCAAACAAGTCAGATATGCATTTGAATCAAACAAGAAAGTAACACCACCACATCATGGCTGCAGCCAAGAGCTACCAGGAAAAGGAGGGAAACCCACATTCCAGCGACTCCAAAGGCTACCCCGCCAGAAGAATGATGTTTATATTCTAGTCTGATTCTATAACACTGATATATCATCATAGCCTCATTACTTTACCTTCATAAACCTTCCATCATATCATCTCATCCTTGGTCAAAGTACAAAGTTAGGGGTGAATTTATGTATTCGGCCTCTCTGTACATACGAGGGAAGATGGCTGTTGGCAAAATAAGAAGACAAATCACGGGCTCCCCTGCTTATCAAAGAGGTGAACTCAACCACCCTGAAACCTTCCACCTCAGTGGAGCAAAACCTCATTCTTAAACCAATGAGCTACGATGTAGTTGAAAAAAAAAAAAAAGAAAAAAAGAAGAGATGAAATGAGGCTCAGATTCGCCTTTAATCAAACAATAAAAGGAACAGAGTGACTGTGGCTGCAAAAATGGAGCTCTCTACAAAGAACATATCCACATTGCCCCGCCAAACCATCAAATTGTTCTTTATTGTTAACTTCTTGCACTCGAGAAAAATGAAAATCATCATAGCCTCAGCAACAACAGAACCTCCACAGAGAAGATTATGTACTGCTGTAATGTAGATCAAACCTCGGGGACGAAATAATAATTTACCCAAAAATATATAAACACATACATACACATATACGCAAGAGCGGTTGATTCATAAAACGACGGTGAAATCATCGGCTCCGCAGTCGTTCAGAGAGCAGAGCAACTGCCAAACTCAACAGTCTCTCTGAGAGCAAAGCCTCATTCAGAAGAGTGCTTGATGCTGCTTTGCATCTTCTTGCATTTTATTGTTGGCTAGACTTCTCTTTACCCTTTCGAGTAAACCGAGTCCCGAGGCCGACGGTATCTTTCATCTTTGGTCATTGTAATTTTGTTTATTTATTTGTCGGCAAAATCGAAGATTTGGGTCCCTTTCATCAAAAATATTCTCAGTACTTTTTGATTTTTCAATGTCTAATTTTGAAGAATACTTATATTTCATGTTAATTAGTTATTGTAGAAATCTTCATTACATCAACACTCATGTTTATATGTATGATATCTTATATTTTCATATAAAAATATTTTAATATTACAATCAAAATTTAAAAAAATACCTCAAAATATTTTCCTAAAAAGGGATAAAGCCAGCTCATTCGGTAGGACTGAGCAATTATTAAAAACTCACCGAAAACTCAAAACCGAATCAACCTGAGCAACTTGGATTCAATTCAATTCAACAGGAACAGTTCGAATTCGGATCACCAAATTTCTTTTTCAACATTTAAAATGGTAAAATATTAGCAGAACGAACCAAATGATCCAAATCAAATCAGTTTAGCTATTTTCCTGGTTTGCTTCGTTTCAACTGCACACATTCGTTTTTCAGTTTTCAATCGATTTGATTTGAAAACAGAACCGGCCGATGCACACGAGCAAGGGAGAGAAACAAGAATTTTTATATTCTGGTATACATTATAGTTATCCGAAACGATAGCCACCTTGCATCCTTCATTCCCAGAAAGATGAAAAAAATAATTTCTCATTTGTTTTCTCCACATCGAAACAACTTTTCCAGTAAACTAAAGAAAGCAAAATAAAAATATTCTTCAAACATTTATATTAAACAAGTTCAGAAGAATATTTATATTCAACAAGGTTTTAACCAACAAATAAATATGGAATCATCTCATTGTACCAAATACTACTCATCCAGATTTGGCTTCATATCAAATGACAGAAGGATCTTCTACATTATATAAACAAGTTCAGAAGTAATACTTTATAATTCAACAAGGTTTTCAGAAGAATATTTATATTCAACAAGGTTTTAACCAACAAATAAATATGGAATCATCTCATTGTACCAAATACTACTCATCCAGATTTGGCTTCATATCAAATGACAGAAGGATCTTCTACAACCAGAAAAAGTTACAGCATGCTGAACTAGTTGAACAAGAACTGAATTCAATTATCATCCGGTTTCCGCTTGATCGAGCATATTTACCAAAGCTATCCTTCTTGGGAGCTTGACTGGCAGTTTCAAGCTGAAAGAAATCACGAGGGTTCTTACATATAAGAGCTACAAATGAGTTACATGTGTAGCAACAAATTATTGCATAGAATTTATTTTTCCCCTTATGGTTACAACTCCAAGCGGAAGATTGATCATCCAGCTAAAAATTAATCACTCTAGGCCAAAAAACACAAATCCTATCAGCTTCGAGGATGCTCTACTGACATTAGAAGGCACATCCAAAACTTGCAACTCTCGAGGCTTAAAACCAAAAAATATTAAATTAAATATAACTCTAATGATGACCTTATACGAACACAGTTTTTGTTTTATAAGTCTTTTAAAGTTTCCTAAAATTCAAACAAATACAGTCAATAGGCAATTTTCCAAAAACTATTCCATAAACTCCAGCTGAATGTGAAGGAAAACAAACAGCAATTTTAAAAAACTAGAAATTGATATGACAGTGACGCCAAAACATAGTGGAACAAGAATGCAGCTCTGCCATATCATTACCCTTGGCAGACATTCCAAGACCACGATGCTACTCCATGAATTAACACCAGCACATCATTACCCTTGGCAGACATTCCAAGACCACGATGCTACTCCATGAATTAACACCAGCACAAAATAAGCCAGAGCAACGAAATACTTCATAAAGCAGACTTTCATGTGTAGTTAAGCTTTAGCAGCTTGCATCCAATCATGGACACTCAAACAACTACCAAACTAATTCCCCTTCGGCATCATGCTAGCAATGAAAGCAATAAATGACCAACATAAGAACATTCAAAATCAAGGGCAAGGGTGAAAAGGAATTAAGAATGGCCACATACTAGTAAGCAGCAGCAAAGAATTTCCTATATCACATGGGTACCACATAAAACTCATCAAGAAAACAAGAAAAATGCAAGGGTAAGCAGGCAGTCAATAGTTGTCAAAAATACAAGTTTGGGGCAGTAGGCCATAACACTATCAAGGAAGTTATAATTATTTTAAAATGTGCAATATAAAGTTGATAAAAAGGCCAAAAGTGTACAAATCACACACGGTAGGAACCAAAAATGGAAGTGAAAGAGAAAATGAATCCAGAAATTGTTTTCAGTGAAATGTAGAAATGAATTTTTCCAAGAAATTGTTTTTCAAAAACAAAATGAATTCTTAACTTTAATTTCGTGCGGTTGACCTCTTGTTCCCTCTCCCCATAACCCACAGAAACAATAATTGAAAATTCTGCCGAGGGGCAACGATAATTAAATTAACATGTCACAACTGATTTAATGTAAGGAAACGGCATGAAAAAACACTTTATCAAGAAGGTTATACAAGACAGTGAAAAGACAGGCTTCAGATTCTCATTTTACTCCGACAGAATAAGGCCCAGGTACTGCGCAGAATGAATTCAAAAGAAGTTCATCTTTAATTCAAAATTTCATGTTGTTGGTAATAAAACTTAAGAAAGTTGATCTTTTTCGTATCATGCAATAGAATGAAATATAATACATGAATTTCATTTATCATACGCATCCCCATGGCTGCACAAATCTAGCTATTTGTCCAAGATAAAAACCGGCCTCGCGAGTCAACCGCCGCCAAACGCTTGAAGCATTCTGTTACCTACAAAAATCTATCAAATGTTATATCAGATATTCTTGCAGTGCTAAGCTATAAAGCAAACACAACAGAAACAGATGAAAATTACATGATTAGAACGATATGTAAGGCCTCAATCAGATATGGCTTCAAATCGGACAAGAAAGATAACACCAATAAACAGGCATGGCTGCCAACCAATGAAAGGTCGCCTCCGCCAAGACGAAATCTGAGTATTTCTCCTTCGAGTCTGATCTTTAGGGTCACTGAAACATATATCATTCAAATAAGCCTTGCCAACCAGCCACTCGCAACAACAAAGAAAGAAGGTATGTATAATTTATATATGTAATATATAAGTGATAGATATGCCAAGGGCTGTTGCCAACGAAAATGTTCGTCCTGGCTCCGCTATCGTATCAGAGAGACGGCACGTCCCACCTCTGAAAATACCCCGGCCTCTCCTGAGAGCAAAGCCTCATCTTAAATCCTGTGAGCGAGGATTTTTTTTTTTATTTTTTTTTTATTTATTGTTCTTTTTTATTAGGGAGATAATAATCATCCATGATTTTTTTTTTTTTTTTTTTTTTTTTTTTTTTGAGAATAGATAGATTGAGGGATTTGAATCCCTGGCATTTTCCATTTCCTGATCTGTGTTTATGGTGATATGATAGCAACGTAAATTACATATTTACCCTTCGACGTGCATCCTGTTTGGATAAAGAAGATGAAGGGGTATTACGATAATTTAAGCATAATTCACCGTTCACAAAATAACCCTCCGCGGACCGCAGTCGTAAATTTCAAGCAACGTTTATTATTTATAGTTGTGCTTTAATCGATTTAACCCATAAACCGAGCATTGAATAAAAAAATTTGTTGAAAACAGATAATAAACTATTGAAATGAATAAAACCAATTGGATTTGTTATTTAATTTTTTTAATCTATGTAATTTATTCATTTTTATATTTAATTAATTTTTTAAAAAATGTATATAAAAATAAGGGAAATAAATTTGAGAACCTCACGGTATTTACACATTTATCTAAATCATTATAGGAACAAAAATTTATATTTTAAATTAACAAGAATGCAGTTATAACATGATCTACCATTCAATTTGCTAAATTCATATAACTTCTGATTTATGTATATTGAAACATAATAGTTCTTTAAAAATTATTCTGTAATTTATCGCTTTTTTAGCCAATGGTTCTCAATGTTCACTTATAGTTTTTATGATTTTAAGCATAATAGCTCTTTAATTCTATGACTTTTGGTGTTCTCTCTTATTACGACTTATAATTTTATGATTTTTATAGCTTTAAAAAATTATGACTTTAAAAATAATGGCTTTTAATACTTGTTTTTATGAGTTCTTGAACTCTTGAATATTGATGCTCTCTACTAGTGTTCTCTCTTTTTAAATCTATTTTTTTCTCTTCAGAAAAAATAACATACACATTATTAGCTTAAAGAGCGAGATTCTATCTAAAGAGTTAGACTCTCTAAAATTTGAGCATTTGGTATTAACTTGACTAGGAAAAATTGAAGAACTTGTAGAAAAACCGTCTCTCTTGCCTTTCTGATTTCTGGATATTAAACATAATACCTCTTTAAAAATTATTCTCTAATTTTGACATTTATAGCTTTTAAACAAATCTGATTTCTGGATATTAAACATAATACCTCTTTAAAAATTATTCTCTAATTTTGACATTTATAGCTTTTAAACAAAAAAATAATTTTTTGATATTCTCTTATGAATTTTTATAGTTTTTTAGCATATTGCTCTTCATAACTCTTGATATTCTCTCTAATTTATGAGTTCTATGACATTTTAAACACAATAACTTTTAATGTTCTTTCTTGTTATAATTATAAAGACTTTAAAAATAATGACTTTTAATATTTTTTTTTATGAATTTTACGACTCTTGAATGTTATTGTTCATGTTCTTATTATTGTTCTCTTTTCGAATTTATTCTCTTGAAAAAAAAAAAAAAAAATGAAAAAATGAAAAAAAAAAAAAACCTACTGAGTCTTTGCAAAAAAAAAAAAAAAAAAAAACCTACATGAGTCTTGCAATGCACTAAGACCTCAAAATCTAATAGATTTTTGACGTCCAACCTTGAATCGGTACCAACTACCGAATATCTGATAACAATAACAATGACAATAAGAATAAGGTTGATGACAAAGAAATTGTTGAAGTTAACCTAAAATTTCTACATAGTATGAACGTCCAATTATGCCTAGTATCCATCTAATATAATTTGATTCAGACAAAACAAAGTGCTGGTTCATTCTTAGGATACTAATCTTTTTTACGACGGGTGTTGCATGCACACTTATTTTTTTACTCTTCTAATTTTTTATTTATAAAATATTAAAGCATAAATTTTTTATATTAAAACAAATACAATTCATTAATTTGTATTGAACATTGTTGTACTTATATAATGCTACTTTTTATGTACTTAATTCTATTTTATATAATGAAATGGTCTGAAAATAAAAAGTTCAATCCGATTTCTAGATCTAATATTTCAATCTCGAATTTATAAATAAAGATTTTTTAATGCCAAGAAAAAAAAAATCAAGTCATGACTCAATCTTTAGCCTCTATCCTCAACTACAAATCAATATTTATATAATACTATAGTGAAAAATTAAAATAAAAATAAATTATTTTTTTCTGCTAGGTAAGAAAGAAAAAGAAATGAAAAGATATCTGAATGAATAATAATATTCACTTTAACTATAGTGATAATACCACTTATCCAGTACATTCGAAAAAAAAAATATGCACATAATAGAGTTTTTTTTTTTTAAATGCATAAATACTATTTTCTTTCAAGTCAAACAGATTAAGAATATAAGAGAAAAAATATTTAAAAAATTTAAAATACTTAATCATCTATTTATTGCAATAGATATATATATCTCTTAGATATATAAATCTCTTAATAAAATTAAAGTGATAACAATTACAAATTAATTCAATAATACAATTACACGAATTTAAATTATCATAATAAAAAATTATTTTTATATATATATTAATTTTAAAAAAATAATTTTATAAATTTTATTCCTAATCAATATAATTAAAATGTAATTTTTCTTAATTAAATAAGATATTTATTTTAAAAAATAATTTTTATAAATTTTATCTAATCAATTAATAAAATGTAATTTTCTAATTAGAATAAAATATTCCAAATTTTATTAAAGGCGCTATTGAAATTTTTATTAATCCTCTATTCCCACATTTATATAGATATAGATATATTTATCAAGAGCAAAAAACTCTCCTATTCTTACATTTAAATATAATATAGATATATTTATAAAGAGCAAAAGGCTCAGCCACTTTGCCGTCAACATGATACCATGAAAAAAAAAAACATTAAAATCATCATAAAAACTTCGTAGTTTGTTGAATTATAATAAAAGCTTTAGTTGAATTATATAATAAAAGCTTAATATTTTAGAAATTAATTTCTCAAAACGGACAATGAAAATAGACAATTTTCTTTAAATTTGATATTGAGGAAAGAATCAAAGTATTGATAAAATAATAAATTAAAAATCTAATTATTAAATTAAAACAAAGATCCTCATATATGAACCTCATATAATAAGAAGCTCATAGTTAATTTGAATTTTTCTCTAATAGCTTTTTTTTAAATGGCTGAAAAAAAAATATAAAAACTATTATTTCAATAGTTGCATGAACTTTATCAAATCAAAAACTCTAAAACTCTAAAAATGGTTATTATTAATTTTAATCTGAAATGGTGTAATGCACTCAAAATTTAATTCACAAAAAATATATATATATATATTGTTATATGTTGAAGCAGAATCCATTGAGGAAAATTTTGAAATGATGGAACATATAAAAGACAAGACGCTTCTTACCCTTATATAAAAGATAGTAGGGCAGTTCGTAGATCGATTTAACTCGATTTGAATATAACAATCGAATCAAACTTAAAATACTGGTTTGAGAAAACTTTAAAACCAAACCAAATTAAACCATCTAAAATTTCAAGCCAATCCAAATCTTTAGCAGCAGTTTAATTTGATTTGGTTCGGTTCTGCAGTTTAGGCGATTTGAAAAAAAGAAATTAACATTCCACATTTATCTAGTAAACAAGGAAAAAAAATAACATCATGCAAAATATGAAAAACAAATTCAGAAAAATTATACCATAAAATACATATGACTTTGAATAGCTATTAAAAGTTTTTAAATTAATTTTTGAATATGTATTTTTTTGGTATATAAAAGTGAAATATTATATAAAATTTAAATTTTGATTTAATTACATCTATTACTAAAAATATAATTACATCTATTACTAAAAATTAAAAAAATTATAATTTTAGTCGCATATAGTTTGTACATGTATATCTAATCTAAGTCTCTACGTTTAAGAAGACTATCTAAAATTACTAACTATAGTTGATTTATTAAGCTCTAAACTCCCAAATAGACTATCTAATGTTTCTAATCAACTATTATTACCTATAATAATAGGTATTAAGTACGTATAGACCCTCTAACATTGCAAATTAACTAAGCTCATAAACTAAGCACACTACTAATTAGGTCTCCATGATTAAGAAGACTACCTAAAATTACTAAATAACTATAGTTGACTAGTTAACTATAATATTGTATACTTAACTAATTAATTATAACTAACTCCACTATTGCTAATTACTAATTAAGTATAGTTAACTAACTAATTAGTCATATACTATCTAAAATATAAGCACTTATTAAAGTACATAAACTAAGTACATACACTATCTAACACATTAACTAATTATAGTTAATTAGTTTAATTAACAATAATTAATTATACTATTTACCATAGTAACTATAGTTACTTTAATAAGTATAAACCAAGTTAACTATCGAAATTATAAAATAACTACAGTTAATTTTATTGACTCATTTTGTAGAATACCGTCACTTTCCCTTCACATTGCATACAGAAAGTTGCTCCCTAAAGCCTTACCTATATGCTTCTCTCTGGAAAAATCATATTTTCTTTTTAACGATTTTTTTTTTTTTAAGTGCTCAATCAACTCAAGGGCAATGATAATTTATGCCATTTCTTATCTCTGCCCTTGACGAGGAAAAAAATTACAAAAACTACCCAATAACCTACAACACAAATCCGCATAGTTTATCACTCATGAGTCATTTGGCTCCCACCAGAAATTTTAAAAACTCCCCGAAAGATGGTTCTCTTCGAATAATATATCACGGCTAGAAAGAAAATTTTCACTTCCATCGACATAATGGAACATCTCACATGCATTTGGCCAAAAGTGACATCTTTCAATGAAGTGATACGTACTAGAGTCAAAAAAAAAAAAAAAAAAAAAAAAATCAAAGCTGACCAATGTGTCTTAACTGCAGTTAAATCAAAATACTTGACCATGTGGTTGCGTCAAGTTAGATCACCACCGAGTTTAAGAAAAAAGTTTATCTTTACCGGTATCATTTTCTATAATACTTGCTACACAGCATAATTCCCTCATATTTTTTTCATTGTCTTTTCAGCTCTCTAAAACTTGAATTGATAGTTCTTGAACCAGACTAAAATTGACAAATGCTACCAACAATATTCACCGAATGTAAAACTAAAGTGGACCTTGAATATTCAGAAGCTCACGAGTGAAGCTCACGAGTCAACCCACCCAAAGTTCGCTAAGTGTATTCAATTTGTCTAATTGTTCACTTAAAAAATAATTAGAATCATCTCAGCATCAAAGACATCCAAGGGCGAGAAAGAGATGATAGAAAGATGATATGCATACCACTGTGGTGATCCTTTGTGTTTTGTTTTCATTTTGGACCTTTTCTCCACTTTGCTCAAACAATGCTCTTTGATTGGAGAAAAATGCATATATCTCATAACTCATTTTAGAGTGCATTCAAATTTTTTGACATACTTAACATAATGCTTTGACATTAAGACACTATAATGCTTTGACATTAAGACACTAAGCCATGAGTAGCATTTTTATATTAGTTTTGACTAAAAGATTAAAAAAATTAACAAGCAGCTTTCTCAATTACTTCTCAATCTCAAAATTTGTACTTTTGGGATCACCACTACCACACAATAAAATGCATCCAATTCACTTGACAGTTGATTGATACATTAAAAGCATCAAAGAACGATACCTGCTACAGCAATTCTCATTACTTGACCGCATAAATCCCTTGGATTTTTTTTTTTTATCGCTGTCCTTTCACCTCTCTAAAACTTGAATCGACAGTTCTTGAACCACAAACTAAATTGACAATTGCAAACAATGGTTCTAAAAACCAATTCAACGCAATATCCCTCTCCGCATTGCAATCAATCAGAGACAAATTATGCCAAACCTTGTTCACATACCAACAATGTTCACAAAATGTAAAATTAAAGTGACCTTGATATAAGCATATTAAAGGAAACTCAGATTCGCCTTTTTCAAGCAGAAAAGTGAACATGACAACCATGACTGCATCAAGCAGAAAAGTGAACATGACAACCATGACTGCAACAAAAGAGCTCAAAATCAGAGCTCCCGAGTCACCCACCCAAAGTTGCTAGTGTTCATCCAATTGTCCGATTTTCATTAAAAAAATAACAGCATCATCACAGCCATGCATAGACCCACAAGACAAAGAAAGAGATGATAGAAAAAGATAGGTATAGATATTGACAAATAAGGGTCAGCTCTGCAATCAGTCAGAGTAGCTCTCCAAGAGCTAAGCCTCACCCTTCACTTGAAATATCTCCCCGAAACAAACAGAACCTAAACAAAGATATTTGGAGAAATGGAGGCTGAGATCAGATAGCCCTAGTATCAAACAAGAAAGAAACAACACCACATCATGGCTGCAGCCAATAGCTACCAGGAAATAGGGTGAAACCCATATTTAAGGACTGCCAAAGGCTGTCTAAGTTCAGGAACCACGAGTGGAGTTAAAGCCGCTGCTTCAAAAAGCCTACCCCGCCAGAGGATGGGTGTTTCTTTTCTAATCTGATTTTAGGTCACTGATAATATCATCATAACCTCATTAAGTTACTAAAACTTCCAATCATTCCATCCAAACAAAGGGTAGAAGTGCAAAGTTGAGGGTAGATTTATGCATTTGGCCTCTCTGTCTGTAGAGGGAGAAGGAGCTGTTGGCAAATAAGAAGATAAATCACAGGCTCCGCTTTTTATCAGAGAGACGAAGTCAACCGCCCTAAAACCTTCAATCTCACTGAGAGCAAAACCTCGTTCTCAAACTAATGAGCTAAAATTTCCACTGTACACAAAACAGAGAACGAAAGATATGAAAGTGAGCTGAGATTCCGCCCTTTTAATAAACAAAAGGCAAAAGGAACAAAGCGAATGTGGCTGCAATGATGGATCTATCTGCAAGAGATAGAAAATATTCACATTGCCCCGCCAAACAATCAAAATTGTTCCTTTATCGTTTGGATCTTGCACTCTAGAAAATAAGAATCGTCATAGCTTCTTCGTAAGCAGCAACAGAACCTTGGCAGAGATTGAACGTATCAGATCTCCGATCAAGTTACGCCGGTAATATAGTATTAATGGAACAGAGAGAGTAATAATTGACAACATATATACGTACACATACGCGATTGTTTTATAAACCGACGGTAAAATCATCGGCTCCGCAGTCGTTCAGAGAGAGGAGCAACCGCCATACTGGGTCATCTCACTGAGAGCAAAGCCACATTCTTAAGAACATCATTATTGTCCATGTGGCCTTGCCTATTCTTAAACTAGTGATGGCCTTGCATATTCTGAGAGCAAAGGTATCTTTGTCATTGCATGGCATATTCTGAGAGCAAAGGTATCTTTGTCATTGCATGTTATGTGTTGGCAAAATCGTAATAACTTGCAAAAGATTAGGCGTTTTACGAAAATATTCTGCCTACTTGCCCTTGTTTTTTTCAGTCAAAGGATAAACGCATCTAAAACAGAGCAGAGCCAACTTTTTGATGAAGGACAGCAGAGAGTCAGAGACCAACCTAGAGCTACAAGAAGGTGAAGAAGAGCCATGGTTTATATAATTAATTGATCTTGATAATACGTAAGACTGATAAGCCAGGCCCAACTTAGGCCCTTCAAGAAATCTACCAACGTGTATAAATGACGTTTTATTTGTTATTTTCTGGAATTTTTTTATTACGATAATGTTATATTTGAATATCTGTTATCAGTATTTTTTTACTAATTATAAACTCCAAAGATTCAAACTCATAACGACACCAGCAAAACCACCAAGCTAGTGAGAAATTATATCATTTGCTATATCTCCTAATTGAAACAATTTTTTCCAGTAAACTAAACAAAGTAAAAGAAATTATTCTTCAAACAAACATTGACATCAAACAATTTTCCAACCAACAAATAAATAAAAATCCATCTCATTTTATGAAAAAACTAATCATCCATGTCTGGCTTCAAATGCTGAAAGATATTCCAGCATAAGTTGCAGCAAACCCTATTTAAGCACATTGTTTGTATCGACTTATCTTTCAAAGTTGCTAGAATTCAACAAATAAAAAAAAATCAATAGGCAATTTTCAAAATCTATCCATAAACAGCAGATGAATGTAAAGGGAAAGAAACAAACATCCTAAAAAACTACAAATTCATATACAAACAATCATGTCAAAGAAGCGGAGCAAGCATCCAGCCTGCAAAGCAAACTTTCAAAGACCAGAATGACACTCAAAACAACTATGTACTAATTATCCTTCGGCAACATGCTAGCAATGAAAGCCAGAATGACAAAATAAAAATGTTCAAAATCAAGAGCGAGCATGAAAATGAACTGAAGTACCTGTTATGTTAACCTTTTTTGTGGCTCACCACATACTAGCCATAAAGAAAACAGGAAAAAATACAAGGGTAAGCGGGCAGCCTTTAGTTGTCAAAATACAAGTTGGTCGATGTAGGCCAGAACACTATTAAGGAAGTTACAATTAATTAAGAGTATACAAGTTCACAATCAAAGTGAAACTACTAAGTGGGGATTCACTAGAACAGCAGCAAATTATAACTTCACTACATCGTGTGACAAATCAGGAGAGCTAAAACATCATAGATGACTCGGACTCAAAGGACTGTGAAGCAAATGCATAAAAAGATTTTAACGAAAAAGAAGAATCATTAAGAAGACACCTAGCTGAATATGATACACTGCCTGCTATTTGTTTATGTACTATAGATCAAAACAGAAACGATAAACTAGCATCCTACTCAATTGATACATCAAAAGCATCAAGAAGGATGCCTTACCACTACAATTCTTCATAAATTATAACTTCATTCTCACGGTTGGCCTTCTACTCTCACACGGACCAAAATTGACAATCTTAGTGCAACATATTGGAAACTAACTCTCCCACAACGCTGACAGAACCAAAATGACAATCTTAGTGCAAACATATTGGAAAAAAAAGTTCATATAATATATATATATATATATATAATATATATAATTATATAAGTTGAATATTCTATATATATTTATATATTAACAACACAAATTTGATTTTTTTAATATTAATTTCATGTTCCGTGTGGGGTATCCGAACACACCTGCAAATGTAAATTGCGATGTTAATAGATGTATAATCAAAATTATATGATTAAATTAATTTTAATACCAACAACAAAGGATAGTAGAACATCACATCCACTGCTAAGGCCAAGAGCTATTTGTCAAAAGACAAAAGCAAAATCAGAAGGCTCAATCATTCCCCAAGTGGTCCGCTATTCTATTCCCTACAAGCAAAGTCACCCAGAAAATGGTAATCATCACAGCCTCAATACGACAAACAAATCGATATGATTTAAATATTTAGACTCAAACAGACAAAGCGTAGTTACATCACATCTCACGGCTAAAGACCACCAAGTTTATTTCGCTTCAACAACAAAGTCTAAAATCAGACAGCTCAATTAGTCAATTCTCCGCCAATGGTCGATCCTTATTTCCCTACTAACCGAAGTCCAGCCCAGAATAATGCACAGCCTCAAATACACATGCACATACACAAGCAAATGATATGATTTAAATTAATTTAGACCAAACAAACAAAGGATAGTAACATCACATCCACGGCCAAGGCCAAGAGCTATTTGTCAAACAGACAAAGCAAAATCATAAGCTCAAAATCATCCAGCCAATGGTCGCATCTATTCCCTACAATCAAAGTCACCCAGCAAATGGTATCATCACAACCTCAAATACACATGCACATACACAAACAAATGATATGATTTAAATTAATTTAGACCAAACAAACAAAGGATAGAAACATCACATCCACGGCTCAGGCAAAGAGCTATTTGTCAAAATTTGTCAAACAGACAAAGCAAAATCAGAAGCTCAAAGTCAATCCAGCCAATGGTCGCATCTATTCCCTACAATCAAAGCCACCCAGCAAATGGCATCATCACAGCCTCAAAGACACATGCACATACACAAACATACACAAACAAATGATATGATTTAAATTAATTTTGACTAAACAAACAAAGGATAGTAACATCACATCCACGGCTAAGGCCAAGAGCTATTTGTAAAGCAGACAAAGCAAATTCAGAAGCTCAAAGTCATCCTCCAGCCAATGGTCGCATCTATTCCCTACAATCGGTCGCATCTATTCCCTACAATCAAAGACACACAGCAAATGGTATCATCACAGCCTCAAATACACATGCACATACACAGACCGAGAGATACAGCTGAATACAGGGACACTTCGGTTTTATAATTTTCAGAAAAAGATTTTCAAAGAAAAGGCCCTAACAGACACGGAGAAATCTGTAGAAAGAGAAGGCTTCAGATCAGATATGCTTTCAAATCAGACAGGACAGAAACACCACAACACCAGGGCTGCAACAACAAAAGGTTGCCTCGCCAAGAAATTGAGTATTTCTCCTGGAGTCTGACTTTTCAGGCTCACTGAATATTATATCATAGCCTCGCCAGTCCCAGACAGCCACTCACACACACAAGAAAGAAAGCAGCCATATTGGTATAAGGGCTGTTGCCAAAAGGGCTGTTGCCAACATAAGAAACGTAATCAGTAATCACTGGCTCCGCTACCTATCAGAGAGGACAGAGTCAACCACCCTGAAACCAACTGCCTCTCACTGAGAGCAAAGCCTCATACTTAAATCATTCACCCGCAATCTTAACAAAACTCATGCAAAAGCAATCGCGAATGTTTTTTTAGAAAAATGTTCAAAATCAAGTGCGAGCAAGAAAGGAACTGAAATTGAAGTACCTGTTATGTTAACCTTTTTTTATGGCTAGCCACATACTAGCCATCAAGAAAACAGGAAAATACAAGAGTAAGCCGGCAGCCATTAGTTGTCAAAATATAAGTTGGTGAATATAGGCCAGAACACTATCGAGGAAGTTTCAATTGATTAAGAGTATACAAGTTCACAATCAAAATGTAACTACTAAGCGGAGATTCACTAGAACAGCAGCAAATCATATTTCACTGTATTGTGTGACAAATGAGGAGCGCTAAAACGTCATAGATGACTCAGACTCGTAGGATTGCGAAGCAAATGCATAAGAAGATTCTAACAAAAAGCTGATTATGATACATTGCCTGCCATTTGTTCATGTACTATAGATAAAAACAGATATGATAAACCAGCATCCTACTTAATCAGCATCCTACTATAAATTGGATACAATCAAAAGCATCAAGAAGGATGCTTACCGACGACAATCTTGCATAAATTGGACACATTGATAATAACTTCATTCTCATTCTCATGGTTGGCTTTCTACTCTCACCCATAGACCAAAATTGACAAGCTTAGTGCAAAATATTGAAAAACAGTTCAACGAGAAAAAAATATAAAATAAACTCCACACAATTGATTTTTTAATTTTGAATTTTCATGATCGGTATCAACTGTAATGTAAATTAACATGACTAAATCAAATGATATGCTTTAAATTCATTTACAACAAATAAACAAAGGATAGGAACATCACATCCATGGCTAAGACAAAGAGCTATGTGTCAAACAGACAAAGAAAAATCAGAAGCTCAAAGTCACGGAGCCAAAGGTTGGATCTACTCCCCTACAATCAAATTCACCCAGCAAACGGTATCATCACAACCTCAAATAAACATGCACATACACAGACAGAGAGATACTGATGAATACAGGGACACCAAACAACTGTAATGTAAATTAACATGACTAAATTAAATACATGCTTTAAATTCATTTACACCAAACAAACAAAGGATAGGAACATCACATCCACGGCTAAGACAAAGCGCTATTTGTCAAACGGACAAAGAAAAATCAGAAGCTCAAAGTCACCGAGCCAAATGTCGGATCAATTCCCTACAATCAAATTCACCCAGCAAATGGTATCATCACAGCCTCAATGGTCTCATCAACAGCCCAAATACACATGCACATACACAGACAGATATACTGCTGAATTTAGGGAAACTTTAATTTTATATTTTTTAGAAAAATATTTTCCAAGAAAACAAACAAGGCCCAAACAGAAACCGCGAAATCTATAGAAAGAGAAGGCTCAGATCAGATATGCCTTCAAATCAGACAGGACAGAAACACCACAACACCATGGCTGCAACAACAAAAAGTTGCCTCGCCAAGATATTGAGTATTTCTCCTCGAGTCTGATTTTCAGGCCCACTGAATATATATCATCATAGCCTTGCCAGTCGCCAAACAGCCACTCACACACAAGAAAGAAAGCAGATATATTGGTATAAGGGCTGTTGCCAACATAAGAAACATAATCAGCAGTCACCGGCTCCGCTACCTATCAGAGAGGACAGTGTCAACCACCCTGAAACCAACCGCCTCTCACTGAGAGCAAAGCCTCGTACTTAAACCATTCACACAGCAATCTTAAGGTAAACATATTTTATGCAAAAGCAATTGGGAATTTTTCATTTTAGAAAAAAAAATAACAGAACAAAAATCGAAGAAAATGAAAAATCGAAGAAAATGAAGAGCGAGAGATCGTAGAGGATGGAGGCTCAGATTCACCTTTAATCAGACAAGAAAAGGAACAAAGTGACCATTGCTGCAGAAATGGAGCTCTCTATTTGAGAAAAGAAAAAACGCCATTCTAGAATAAAGTCTCCATACTGCCCCGCCAACGATCAAACTATTCCTTAACGTCTTTCTTTTGCACTCTAAGACAAAGAGCTATTTGTCAAACAGACAAAGCAAAATCAGAAGCTCAAAGTCACCGAGCCAAATGTCGGATCAATTCCCTACAATCAAATTCACCCAGCAAATGGCAGCCCAGCAAATTGGTATCATACCTGCCTCAAATATCGACATGCATATACATACTATCTACATATACTTCTGAATTTTTAGGGAAAAACTTTAATTACTTTATATTTTTTTTAGAATATAATATTTTCTCGTCGAAGCAATATACAGAGGCATTAGGCCCCGCCTAAACTAGAAACGGAGAGGGACCTCGTAAGGAGCTACGAAATTGGATGGCAGAAGTAGTTCTCTCCAGTCAAATCTAGGATACGATGCTTCAACCATCTTAGCAACAGTGCCAGACTCGAGGGAGAAATACATACTAGAACAACCACTCATTTCTTGGGCCCGAGGCAACTTTTCAATTCACATTGCTACACATGTGCTGGGCAACAGCATAAAAGAGTCTGCCATCGCTCCAAGGGAGAATTGAGTAATTTTCTCCTCGAGTCTTGATTTTGTCAGGTTCTGCGACTGTTGATACTAGTATTCCACTTCGATTCATCCATGAGCCATTCTGCCGAGTCCAACGCAGCAAAGCCAGCAACACTCACTTCTGTCTTGAGGCCTTGCACTAATTTTGACAATAGTAAAGAATTGCAGACTTACTACGTTTTTCTTGTTATTATAGTGGGGCTGTTTGGCCGGAACCATTAAGAAACATATCAGTAGTTTCACTTGGGTTATTGTTTTTCGTCTTGAGGCTCCCTGTCTTATTCCTATTTCAAGAGAGGTACAGTGGGTCAAACCACCCTCACAAACCAACACCGCCTCTCACCAGAGAAGCAAAAGCCCTACCGTACTATTAAAAACCTATTATCACAACACAGCAGAGTTCTTAAGGTAAACATTTTCCCTTCTAATCATTACATGACAAGTAAAAGCTAAATTGTTGGAATTGCCTGTTGTTATTGTTGCAAATTTTATGTAGATCATATGAAGAAGCTGAAAACAGTACTAGATCACAGAACAATAAATAATCGATGAGGCAAAATTGGAACCGCAGCGAGAGGAGGTAGGTAGGGATATGAGAGGCTCAGATTCACTCTTTTTGAATATTCAGTAACGGAGAATGAAAAGTGAGACAAAGTGACCCGAATTGCTGCAGAAAATGGGAGCTCTATTTGAGAAAAGAAAAAAGCCATTCTAGTAATAAGTTCTCCATAACTGCTCCCGGGGCCAAGCGATCCAAACTATTCCTTAATCCCGTTGTTCTTTTTGCACTGTAAGACAATAAGAGACGCTATTTGTCAAACTAGACAAAGCAAAAATCAGAAGCTCAAAGTTCACCGAGCAAATGTCGGATCAAATTCCCTACTTTATATCAAAATTCACCACGCAGACATGGTATCAGTCCATCAGCCTCCAAATACTCACTAGATTGTTTGCCTTTGCTCTCGTTCATGGACCAAATAATGACCTACCTAGGTCAGATTGTGATACTGTCAAAATCAGAAGCTCAAAGTCACCGAGCCAAATGTCGGATCAATTCCCTACAATCAAATTCACCCAGCAAATGGTATCATCACAGCCTCAAATACACATGCACATACACAGGCAGATATACTGTTGAATTTAGGGAAAATTTATTTTATATTTTTTAGAAAAATATTTTCCAAGAAAACAAACAAGGCCCAAACAGAAACGGAGAAATCTATAGAAAGAGAAGGCTCAAATCAGATATGCCTTCAAATCAAACAGGACAGAAACACCACAACACCATGGCTGCAACAACAAAAAGTTGCCTCGCCAAGAAATTGAGTATTTCTCCTCGAGTCTGATTTTCAGGCTCACTGAATATATATCATCATAGCCTCGCCAGTCGTCAAACAGCCACTCACACACAAGAAAGAAAGCAGATATATTGGTATAAGGGCTGTTGCCAACATAAGAAACATAATCAGTAGTCACCGGCTCCGCTATCTATCAGAGAGGACAGTGTCAACCACCCTGAAACCAACCGCCTCTAACTGAGAGCAAAGCCTCGTACTTAAACCATTCACACAGTAATTTTAAGGTAAACATATTTTATGCAAAAGCAATTGGGAATTTTTTATTTTAGAAAAAAAAAATAACAGAACAAAAATCGAAGAAAATGAAGAGCGAGAGATTTGTTTGTATATTTGTTTAATTAATAGGTTATTAATCTTATTCTATATAATATATATGTGAAAAATTCTCAAACACCGCCACAAATTGCATTTTTGGGTGATAAAAATTTATTGTTTTTTATACCTTTTAAAGTTAGAAATTAAGAAACTAGTGAATATGAACATGAGATTTCGAAAAATCGAAGAAAATGATACGGAAAGCTGCTGATGGAGATCCGTAGAGTGATTCGAGGATGGGCTACGAAGGGCGCATTGCGGGATTCTGGTTCTTCAAGTTGAATGTGGTTTAGAAACACTTGTTCCTCTCTTGATAGGTAGCGGAGCCGGTCAGACGTACAGAGACTAGAATTAAGTGGATACATAGTTGAACCTTTCTATTGTTGACTGCACGAAATCGGAGCCTCTCTTTATACTTTGCACAGATAAAAGTATTACATTAAAGACCTGTTCCCATTTTCTCTTTTGAGGGTGCAAGTATAGGTAGTGGCCTGAGGTCTGTACTTGCCTGCGACTGGGAAGGCTATGATGATATATTTCAGTGGGCCTGCAATCAGAACCTCGAGAGAATACTCAATTCTTGGGAGGCACTTTTGTTGTTGCAGCCATGGGTGTGTGGTGTTTCTGTCCTGTCTATTTGAAAGGCATATCTGATCTGAGCTTTCTCTCTTCTCAAGTCGCATTCTACCTCGGATTCTCAATGTTTGACTGGAGTTCCTTGTCCTTAACGGTATGATTGTTCCTTGACATGATTGTCTCTTTTTCTTCAAATAAAATTTATATTTTTGCCACAACATGGGTTTCTATTTCCCGCCATAGATATCTGATCTGTGTGTAATGTGTCTGTTGTAATAGACAAAGATGCTATTTTGGAGTCAAACAAGGCTGTCGTGAACGAACTAGACACAATCAGAAGCCCTTCAAAGTCAACTTCGAGCAATGCACTGTCCGGTAGGGGTTCGAAATTTGTTTTTGTAGTGCGACCTTTGAAACATCACCTGCACAAATTTGGGATCCGGTGACCTTTGGAGGACTTTCTGATTTTTTCTTTGTCCGTTTGACCAAATGGCTTTGTCTTAAGCGTGGATGCAGGGACATTAGTACTCGTGTAATCTTTGCTTTTGGTGTTGGTGTAAATGCACACTCTAGCCTCCTAATATAAACAATAGAGCCAGCAATAATCATGGCAAGTATATTATGGTCACACTTGTCTAAGAATTTTCTAGGGAAACTCTTATTTACAATTTTGATTGATTTTTTTTAGATGAAAGTATTGGTCCTGTTTTCATTTCCCCAGTAATCTCTTATTCGTTGTGTATGTGGGCATGTTTATTATGAGGATTGTAATGAAATACCGGAGCATATGCACTGGGTGAAAAGTTGTGACCTACTGTAGAAAGACAGAGAATAACAGGAAGTTCCAAACTTTGGCTCCGTGTACTTATTTATGAAGGAACTTCGATGATTATGTTCGCTCAGTATGCATGACTGTATTTTGAGCCCTCATTCAAAAAGCTCTAGATTCATGGTACATGACCTTAACGTCCACCACATACACGCGGATGGGCGTGTCGTTCAATACACTCCTACTTAAAAAGTTGTGCCTTCTGAATTTGTTCGTCATAAATGAGTAAAAAGACCCAAATTTTCGAAGTATTGATATTATTCTGTTTAATTCTTACTCATTACCAGCTATCATCCGCGTTCGTAGTCTGAGACATACTTCTTTCCAAGCGTTTATCTATACATTCGTGTGTCTTTTTTTTTAACAGATAATTAATCAGTTAATCAATAAATCGTTGTGAAAAAGATAATGAAGCAGCGGAGAAAATCGAAGAAAATGAAGAGCGAGAGATCGTAGAGGATGGAGGCTCAGATTCACCTTTAATCAGACAAGAAAAGGAACAAAGTGACCATTGCTGCAGAAATGGAGCTCTCTATTTTAGAAAAGAAAAAAGCCATTCTAGAATAAAGTCTCCATACTGCCCCGCCAACGATCAAGCTATTCCTTAACGTCTTTCTTTTGCACTCTAAAACCCAAAAATCGTCATAGCCTCTTTATAAGGAAGAAAGAAAGAAAAAAAATGCCAAAAAATAAGAGGATGATGATGTTGTGTGACAGACAAACGGCGACTATTACACAAACAACGGGGAAATCATAGGCTCCGCAGTCGTTCAGAGAGGCGGAGCTACCGCCTTCTCTGCCGCCTCTCTGAGAGCAAAGCTTCCTTCTCAAGAGTGCGTACAATGGGCGCATCTTGCATTTTATGTTAACTTCGTGTTTTAATTTTATTTTATTCCGTGATTGCCCTCTTGAGTGTGCGACGTTGGGCGGTGGAGCATAACGGTAACTTGGTCATTAAAATTTCAAAATTTTATGATGGATATAGATAAAACTGGGAGAGCAATAAGTTAAGGATAATTTGGTAAATAAATAAAACCATACGCCGCGTAACATTGACTTTCTCCTCCTAAACCACAACAATGCCAAGTTTTGAATAATAGCTTCTCATTTCAATTCCCTTGTAAACAATAAATCAGATAAATAAATAAATAGATAAATAAATAAAATAAAAGTTTTGAATCAAGAAATAGTTACACAATCCATTTCATTCAGAATCAAAATCCTTTATTAATCCTTTATTCATTCCTATGGCTTCACATCTAGGCAGCAAACGATTCTGTTACAACTAATGCAAGCTCAACTAGTTGAACCAGAACAACTTAATTAGCCTATCCTACGGTGATGGAATTTCACAGATATCGGCTCGATCAAGCATATCTACCAAAGTCATCCTTCTAGGGAACCTCGGAGGCAGTCTCAAATACATGGCAATCTCAATTGGCAAATGCGTTGCAACAAACACAATCCCTCCCTTCTTTCTATGCTCTGCAATAATATATTCGAGCAATTTTACCCCTTCATCATCTAATGCGCAGAAGGCTCATCCAGTAACCAAATTGGTCGGTCAATGGCCAACAGTCTTGCAAGTTGCAGCCTCTTTCGTTGGCCCATTGACAGCATTCTTGCCTTCTCTTTTGCCAATCTTCCAAGCCCCATCAACTCAATAGCAGGCATAGAATTCCCTTGCTTGCCTTCAAGAATCTCAAACCACTGAACATTGTCAAGGACAGTAAACTTTTCTTTGATGGCATCTTTCAAAGAGAGCCAATTAAGTTGAAGCTTATATTGGTGGAAAACTCCAGATTCTGTCACATCATAACCGTTCCAGAGGATCTGACCTGCAGAAGGCCTCGAGAATCCAGCCAGCATACGTAAGAAGGTGGTCTTGCCTGAGCCATTGCTACCGCTTAGAACAAGTGCCCCTCCATCATGAACAGATACATTTACATGTCGCAAGATTTGTTGGGCATTTCTCATGCAGGAGACATTGTCTCATGCAGGAGACATTGTCAAGAAGGATCCGAGGAAGTGGTGGCTTTCGAAGAGACATCAAGTTTTAAAAATAAAAAGGAGTTTTGGTACTTCCAATTTTACAGAGGCTTTCACTGTTTAGAATCTGAAGATGATGCTAGGAGCCAAGCCTACCAATCCTCTAAAATAATATCTTACAGAACAACACTTAGCCCAGCAATAACTTTAATGCGAGTGGGGGAAAACAAAAGAAACCCGGCATCATATACAATAAAAGCAAATCATTAGTTTGAAGGTGGACTGGAAAAGGGGGACAACTAAAAGTAGATCACTGCGCAAAATAAAGTTCAAAAAAGTAAGGGAAATGTGTTATATAATGAAACCAGCTGCTAGTCAATATTCTGAAAATAGATTTCATTTGAACCAAAGAAGGAAGATTGATTGTAGGTGGTTACTTCGCAAAATGATATTACGCAAATCAACTAAACAAATTAGCAAAATCCAATAGAGCAAACTGAATTGAACTTTGTACATATAAATGAAAACTGAACATGAACTAAGCAAACAACAGAGACACAGAGCTTTAACAATTTGCTTTGGATCTATTAGATCTATTAGCAAATGAGAATTAAGCTACCAAATCCCATTTAAAAGATCAGAAGACAAGATCAAGAAATATTGAAAGACTGACAACAGTCAATCATATTCTCAAGATAGCTTTGTATAAAGATGAAAAACAACTAATTTCTCATTAGAGAGCGGTTTCTACATAAAGAAAAATGAAAAACAACTCCATTCTTTATTAGGATAATGCACCGCAAAATTGGTTACGAGCATGCTTCAACCACTTCTAAATGCTTTCATTAACATCCAAAGATAATAATTCACAAATAAAAGGATCTTTGGCCTTAGAGACCTCAAGTATTATTACTCAAGTATTATTATTTTTGACACTTGCAAATTGCATCCCCCTAATATATTTCTATATGCAAAAGTAGAATTCGAAGTAAGCTATAAATAATAGAAATAATTTTATAGGCTTTCAAAATGAAATGTGAAGGAAACTGATGAATCATTATATTAAATCAATAAAAAATTGATCTCTAATGATAACAAGTACTGAAAACCCTCCATTCAAGTGCATTCAATCAAATGATTTCAGAATTTTCCCAATTGCTTGCATATGTCACTAATCACTAAATCAATATCAAAGGGCTAATAAAATAGGACAATTTCAAAAATTAAAACAGTAAAATTTGTATCTCCCATACTCTGACAGATAAAATGGACATTCAGATTTTTATAATGTCCAAGATAGAACCTAGTTATTGTAGTCAACCAACTCAAACTTTCCATTTGGATGTGCCATAAACCATCATTGAAAACACAAATTATCAAAATTGGTTTGCTTCAAGATGAATAGTGCAGCACGGAGAATGAAATGAGGTGCAGCACGGAGAATGAAATGAGTCATGAAACTTATGGAGATGCAGATGCAATGTTAAAATTTGCAGAGCAAACGATATTCATATTCGCGGCCATAACATTTTTTCCTCAATTCCAAATGAATTGGGTAAAAAATCTTCCTCCTGACCAATTAGGAGTAGCTGCAGAGAAAAGAATAAGGTCTGTAGTTTCAGGATATAAAGGGAGATTTAACACCCAACCA
Source organism: Jatropha curcas (assembly GCF_014843425.1). The sequence continues at coordinate 555,170 of NW_023590909.1, forward strand.
AATACAGGAAATTAATCACATGAAAATGCATGAAAATCCAAAAAAGAAGAGAGACCCATACAAAATTTGAAACCCACTCATAGAGCATTAATCTCGTCACCAACCAAAAGAAAAGATTAAAAAATATATATATTAAGAGAAGCTTACCTCAAAGAGAATCGAGTGAGCTAAGAGGAAAGAAGATCAAACACTGGTCTTGTTGAGTTGTGAATTGCGAGAGAGAGAATCGAGAAACCAACAGCTGAAGAAGAGACTCGATTGGAGACTAGTCACAGCAGAGAAACAGAGAAAAGCGAGACTGATGCAAAAACGATTTGCGAAGCAGAAGCACCAACATTAAACATCCGAGAGTGCTAAGATTGAATGCATGAGCACGTGAGATTGTCAAAAGAGGATCAAAGAGCTCTTGGGCTTAGTGCTTCAGATGCGTTTGGGTTTCATTGATTCTAGCCTGAGAAAGATGTTTTTGTTGGGGAGGCGCTAAGTTGAGAGAACGAAAAGAGAGAGAGATTTAATAAATCAGGCCGGGATAACCAAACAGAATCACTTTCCACTTTCCCATGTAATTAATTAATCCAGAATCACTTTCCACTTTCCCATGTAATTAATTAATCAAAAACCAATTGGTATTGGCTACCATTTTGCGTGCTTTCTCACATGCAAGCTAAAACTGTATCAGGAGATAGAGAGAGATGACAGATAAAAATTTTTCATTTTTAATCAATCGCTGACTGTAACTCATTCATGAAATACAAGATCTTCTTTGTGTGTTTCCAACTTCTTGCTCAAATAAAAACTATAAGGAAAAAAGGGACATACATATACTACATAGACTCACTAGTCTTCATCTGCAGATACAGAAAATTTTTCTGTTTTTCCCTTTCCTTTCAACCTCAATTTCATCTCAACTTGCAGACCCTGGCATCTTCATGCGATCCAGATTCTGTTTCCACCTACGGCCATTCGACAGGTCTTGCAATTCTAGTCCTCCGCTCCCTTCACATGTCAATCTTAGTACAAATTTGAATCGACACTAAAAAGCAATTCTGAGCCACCACAAGATGGCAAGTTCAATGTTACATCTGTTAGTATGTACACAGCATTTAAATAAGTATGGGTTACAATATCAATGTTACATCTGTTAGTATGTACACAGCATTTAAATAAGTATGGGTTACAATATTATATAATAACTACAGCTGAGGTACATGGCCATTCCTGCAAGCCTACAGATATTATGATCATCCAAAAATGGCATGATCTTCAAAAGAATTGGATTGGGCCAAGCACGGATTTCCTCGCTGACAAAAGCAATGCACCTTAAATAGAGATTGCTGATTTCAATTTTTAGTTACTAATCCATCTTCGTTTCCGAGCTGGTCGCTCTGGCTTGACATCTGAGTCCACAGGGGCGTCGGTTTTGACAGAAGGCAACGCTTCATTTCCTGATCTCTGTTTAGGGTGATATGATAGCAACCTAAATTACATATTTACCCTTCGACGTGCATCGTGTTTGGACAGAGAAGATGAAGGGGTATTATGATAATTTAAGCATAATTCACCGTTCACAAAATAACCCTCCGCGGACCGCAGTTTTAAATTTCAAGCAATGTTTATTATTTATAGTTATGCTTTAATCGATTTAACGCATAAACCGAGAATTGAATAAAAAAATTTGTTGAAAACAGATAATAAACTGTTAAAATGAATAAAACCACTTGGATTTGTAATTTAATTTTTTAATCTATGTAATTTTTTTATTTAATTAATTTTTTAAAAAAATTTATATAAGGATAAGGGAAATAAATTTGAGAATCTCACAGTATTTACACATTTATTTAAATCATTAGAGGAATAAAAACTTACATTGTAAATTAATAAGAATGCAGTTATAACATGATCTAACCATTCAATTTGCTTAATCCATATAACTTCTAATTTATGTATATTAAAACATAATAGTTCTTTAAAAATTACTCTCTAATTTATCGCTTTTCTAGCTTTTAAATACAATGGCTCTCAATGTTCTCTTATAGTTTTTATGATTTTAAGCATAATAGCTCTTTAATTCTATGACTTTTGGTGTTTTCCTATTCTGATTTATAATTTTATGATTTTTATAACTTTAAAAAATTATGACTTTAAAAATAATGGTTTTTAGTATATATATATATATATTTTTTATGAGTTCTTGAACTCTTGAATATTGATGTTTATGCTCTTACTATTGTTCTTTCTTTTTAAATATATTTTTTTCTCTTCAGAAAAAATAACATACATATTATTTGCTTGAAGAGTGAAACTCTATCTAAAGAGTGAGACTCTCTAAAATTTGAGCATTTGGTATTAACTTGATTAGGAAAAATTGAAGAATTTGTAGAAAAACACATATCCCTTACCTCTCTGATTTCAGGATATTAAACATAATACCTCTTTAAAAATTAGTCTCTAATTTTGACCTTTATAGCTTTTAAACAAAAATTAACTTTTGATGCGCAGACTGCTCTTCATAACTCTTGATATTCTCTCTAATTTATGAGTTCTATGACCTTTAAACACAATAACTTTTAATGTTCTTTCTTGTTATATTTAAAAAGACTTTAAAAATAATGGCTTTCAATATTTTTTTTATGAATTTTACGGCTCTTGAATATTATTGTTCATGTTCTTATTATTGTTCTCTTTTTGGATTTATTCTCTTGAAAAAAAACCTACACATTCTTGTAAAACACTGAAGACCTCAAAAGTCTAGTAGATTTTTGAAGTCCAACCTTGAATCGGTACCGACTACTGAATATCCGATAACAATAACAATGACAATAAGAATAAGGTTGATGACAAAGAAATTGTTGAAGTTAACCTAGCATTTCTATCTAGTATGAAAGTCCAATTCTGCCTAGTAATGACAAAGAAATTGTTGAAGTTAACCTAGTATTTCTATCTAGCATGAAAGTCCAATTCTGTCTAGTATCATCTAATATAATTTGACTCAGACAAAACAAAGCCTATTAGTATCACCTAATATAAATTTGATTCAGACAAAACAAAGTGCTGGTTCATTCTTTAGAATACTGGTTTTTTTTATGACGGGTGTTGCACGCACACTCATTTTTGTACTCTTTTAAAAAACACCTAATATTAAAGTATAAATGTTTTAAAATTAAAATAAATACAATTGATTAATACAACTATTTTATATAATGAAATGGTCTGAAAATAAAAAAGTTCAATCCAATTTCTAGATCTAATATTTTAATCCCTAATTTATAAATAAAGATTTTTAAGCTAAGAAAAAAAAAAAAAAAAAAAAAAAAAAAAGTCATGACTCAATCTTCAACCTCTATCCTCAACTCCAAATCAATATTTATATAATACAATAGTGAAAAAATAAAAATAAATTATTTTTTTCTGCTGGTAAGAAAGAAAAGAAATGAGAAGATATCTGAATTAATAATGATGTTCACTTTAGCTATATTGATAATACCAATTATCCAGTACATTAGAAAAAAAAATATGCACATAATAAATTCTTAACACCCTAAAGGGTAACTCAAAACAAAAATATAGTTCTGTTCTTTTTTTAATGCATAAATACTATTTTTTTTCAAGTCAAACAGATTTAAAATATAAGAGAAAATATTTAAAAATTTAAAAACACTTAATCATCTATTTATTGGAATAGATATATAAATCTCTTAATAAAATTAAAGTGATAACAATTACAAATTAATTCAATAATAAAAAATAATTAAAATCATCAAATATTCATCCTATATAATAAAATAATATATGTCTATATAATATATATATATATTATATATATATATATATATATATATATATAACTTTAACTTATAATGTCAAACTTCAAATCAAATAAGAATTCAATATTTATAAATTCAGATTATGTTATATATATAACTTTTTAACTTATAATTGTCAAACTTCAAATCAAATAAGAATTCAATATTTATAAATTCAGATTATGTTGTTTAATTCAGGTTGAAAGTTCAAATTTAAATTCCTCAAGCACACAAATTATTTTCCAAACAAAATAATAGCCTTCAATACAATATTGAATATTTGATCCTAGCGTAGTAAAAAAGCTCATTCCGTGAAACGTTGGAGAATTAACAAATTATGTTGATTGGAGAAATATAAATTTTAATTATTAAAAGTTAATAATGCAATTTCTATTTTACATTTTGCTCAAGAAGAATATATGTAATTTTAAGAAATTCTCAATATTTTTTTTAAAAAATATAATAAAACAACAACATGATATCAAACTTACTAACTTAGGATTTCTGCATAATAGGCAAAGGCAATGAAAACATTTCATTCCATTTCTGTAATATATATTCTATTTGTTTACGACGTCGTTTCCAAGCACGGGCACCTTATTTCCGATTTCCCGTCTTGGGGCCCGTTCTCTTCGCAATAGTATTCACGGAACGCTAAAACCAGAGTGCAGCTACAACGAAGCTTAAACCCCCAACACGGACACTGAAACGAAAAATGTGCGGAGACGCAACAAACTGGGATGAGGACGCGTATAGAGAGAGCATACTGAAGGAGCGAGAGATCCAAACCCTAACCGTCTTTAGAACTGCTTGGGCTCCCTCTTCAGACGTCAGCCTCAATACCGTCGTGGTCGCCTCCAGCGACGGATCAATTGCTTCTTACTCTATATCCTCTTGCATCTCCAATCTGGTGCTTCCCTTTCATTTGTTTTTTCTTGTCTTTCTCCTTTCAATTTCTCGATTTCTCTTGTAATTGCAATCTAGTTTACTTATTTGGATGGCGTAATTTATTTTGTTTTGTTTTTGTTATTGCCGACAGCCATTGGGTTTTAGCAATGCCAAAGCTCAACAGTAAGTAAAATGCAATAGTTTCTATAAATTTATCAGGAGAATTAGTTCTTGGTTACTCATGTAGGATCCTTGTTTAGGATTGAACCCACTGCGTTCCTTCAAGGGCACGATGGACCAGCATACGATCTCAAATTTTATGGGAATGGTGAAGATGCTTTGTTATTGAGGTTCCATTTCTCGTTTGCGCTTGCTTGCTTTGGCGGTCCAATCCATTTGCAGTGATAACTCTATCTATGGTATTTTCTTTGCAGCTGTGGTGATGATGGTCGGATTCGAGGATGGAGGTGGAAGGAATTTTCACAATTAGAGGCGCCTATTTCCCTAAAAGGTAATTTAGATGAAATAGTAGTAACTGTTTAAATTATAATTGCTTCCCCCATGTATTCATGCTTGATCATTTCCCTCTTTTTTTTTTTTTTTGTTAAAATTTTTTTAGTCTTCTCAGGTAATCATATACAGCCAGTTGTTGACTTGGTGAATCCCCAGCACAAGTGAGTGGTCACAAGCTTAAATTTTGCTGTTTTGCATCTTTTCATAAGCTATTCACTCCTCTGTTGTTACTTGTAGATAATGGAATGAGCGTATTTGCTATCTTACTGCACTATAATTTTGTTTGATATATATTTTGTTTCTGTATATTCACATGACATGATAAATCTCCTTTGCTAGCTGTTAGCCTAACTAGCTTGTATCTTCTTATACTGATCCAATGCCTGTGAACTAACAAGCATGTTGCTATATGAATAGAATGCAATCCCTATTTGTCACTAAACATAATTCATTTATATAATTTCAGAAAATCCTACAACATAAGTTTGATTTCAGGAAAAATATAGTAGGTCATTCGTTAAATGTAATTATGTTACTGAAATTAGTATGGACATAGTTATGAATATAGCAGAATGGAAACAAAGGCCTCATATAGCTTATCTCAACTAGTTTGGGATTAATGCTTAGTTTTTGTATTGTAATTATTGGTTCATAGTTGTATAAATATTGTAAATGTTTGTGCTGCAGTTGTTGTTATGACAGTTTTGGAACAGGGATTTATTTTTATTTCATTCATCTTCAGACACTTCATTGCTTTTCTTATTACTGTCTTTCAGAGGTCCTTGGGGCGCTCTTTCTCCTATCCCTGAAAACAATGCCATTGCGGTGGATACTCAGGTTTGAGATTCTCTCTCTAACCACCATTATATTCAACTTTCTCCCCTAGCTTGGCAGATAATTATATGCAAGATAAAAATTTCTTATTTCACCTTTTGTACATTAGGGAGGATGCATTTTCTCAGCTGCTGGTGATTCTTGTGCTTACTGTTGGGATGTGGTATGTATTTGTTCAAGGTGAATAAATCACTCATATTATTAAATTCCTGTGTCAAAATGTTTGAGTTTTATTTGCTTCCTATTGACTTCACATATGTTGATTTATTCTCAAACAAGTGCTGACACTGGCATGGTTATTATGGAGCTTTTCAGGAGACTTCTAAGATCCGAATGGTTTTTAAGGGACATTTTGACTACCTGCATTGCATTGTTCCCCGTAATTCTACCAATCAGGTTATATCTCCTTTTTTCTTGTTCATTGTAGTTTTGGTTCATTAAATCTTTATAACTTATTAAAAATTATTCAGTTGTCTATTACACTCTAAGATTTGCTGGAGTCTATCATATAAATTCTGTAAGAATGTGAATTTCTCAAATTGAGAGGGAAAAGAAAAAAAAACACTTGAGGAGGAGATCTTGACATTGACTGCAAATTAAGGAGTCTGCCAGGCGAGGAATGAAACCAAGTAAAAAAGTTCATGTAAAAGGAACCTTTCAAAGAATTTGATAGGCTAAGATTATCTCTTATATTCAACATTCTAGGATCATTATAGCAAGATACTCAACCCATTAGTACATATACAAAATGGTTGCAATAGAATATAAATCTTGCACTCTGTGAGGAGCAACATTTTCTTAGCCTTCTGAGACAGAATCTTCAATAAGCAATAGACTTAAGCAAGAAGATCTCAGGCGCTGTCACTTTCTCTTTATTGCATTTGTTTGTTGTTTTTTTTTTTCTTTCCTCTTTTTCAGTAATGTCATATGAATATCATGTAAGTCAGCTGTGTTAGTAATCTTTTGCAATTCATTGGGTTAATATCTGAGACATTTTTCCTCAAAAATGTATGTATTCTTTTTTATTGACAATTTTTAACTTATTCATAGAGGAGCAATGCACAATAATGCATACAGCTGTACATTTTGGGTTGGAGATGCAATGTATGACTTCTAATTCTGTATGGTTCTTTTGTCTTCTTTGGATTCAGATCATAACTGGTTCAGAAGATGGGACTGCACGAATTTGGGGTAACCACCTTTGATTTTCAAGGATTTAAATCACAAAGTCAACATAAAAAAATGTTCCTGTTACTTGGTTTTTCTGTTAGCTTTTTCATTGCTTGTAACGTTCTATAAAACAGATGATGTTTTTTAATCCTGGTAACACTGAAAGTCATTGCATGATTTAATATAATCCCATTTTGACAAAAGTCCACTCGATATCTGGAATTATAGTTGCCAGTTGCCACTATAATCCCATTTATGAATTTGTTCTCAATGCAACTGCAAAAAAATCTGGTAGTTACATCAGTTTTTGTTTATAATTAAATTATTTAATTACATTATCATCAGTATTCGTGCCTTAGAGCATGTATTTGTGATTTCCTTAGATTGCAAAAGTGGAAAGTGTATCCAAGTAATTGGTTCAGCAAAGGATAAGAAGTTGAAGAGATCCTTGTGTGTTAGCTGCATTGCTCTAGATTCAAGTGAAAGTTGGTTGGTAAGATTTCATGTTGCCAAGACATGATTTATTCTTTTCTTTTCTGTACCAACAGTTCATGTTAAAGACTATACTTGGCAGAAATTGACATGTTTAAAAAATAAATAAATATTAATGCATTAATTGACCTTTTTGGATTTTAAATTTCAAGGGTGGTTTTTTGTGATGGTTGTATGGCCTTGTTAACCAAATTTTATATTCATAGGCTTGTAGCAATGGCCAGAGTTTATCAGTTTGGAATCTACCAGCTTCTGAATGTGTTTCAAGGTCTTCTTGTCCTGCATCTATACAGGATGTTATATTTGATGACAACCAAGTGAGTTCCCCTATATGTAGTTTGAATTGTTTTATCCCTAAGTTTACATTTTTTAACACTGCGTTAGTTTTATTAATTTATTGTATTTGCTCATGCACTCGAGAATTAAGCAATTTGATATGCTATTATGTTCTATTAAGCAATTTGAGTTCCCCAGTTCATGAAACTCTCTTCAATAGCAATTATACAGTAACTGTGCTGCATGTTCTCTGCTTCCTATAAACTTATTATCACACTAAAATTTTCACATTTTTCTATTGCAAATATTTTCCCAATCTTATTTTTGCTGTATCACCATTTCAGATCTTAGCTGTTGGGGCAGAGCCTTTACTCAGTCGTTTTGACATAAATGGCACAATTCTTTCACAAATTCCATGTGCTCCTCAGTCAGCATTTTCGGTCTCCATACACCCGTCAGGAGTATATTTCTATTTCACTTTTTCTTATTGCTTTTTTTTTTTTTTTTTTTTTTTTTTATACACCCGTCAGGAGTATATTTCTAATTTCAACTTTTTCTTATTGCTTTTTTTTTTTTTTTTTTTTTTTTTTTTTTTTTTTTTTTTTTTTTTTTTTTTTTTTTAAAGTGCTGATAGTTTAGAAATGATATTTGCCCCCATATTACCCATATAATTGAGCATCATGTTGTAGGCCTTTGACACCATTGCTATGTTCAGGTGACTGCTGTTGGAGGTTATGGAGGTCTTGTTGATATCATCTCTCAGTTTGGAAGTCACTATTGCACATTTCGTTGCAAATGTGTGTAAAAATTCATTGATCTTCTGTAATTCTGATAAATGTGTGTGTACAGAGATTAAGAAGTTAAAATGAGGAAGCACCTAGTTAATTAGTGGATTTGACGAAGTAGCTAAAGCTCCGCGGTCTCGGTTAACATCTATCCTTTTGCTTAAATGAGCATGAACTGCAATAACTGTAAAGACAATTTTTTTTTTTGAAAAAAAAAAACTTTGTATTAATAGACTTTATTATATTTTCTTCCTTCAAGGATTTCGGATAGTATATATCTCGAGATAATTATTTGTCAATAAGTTTGTCCCAAAAAATCGATTTTTTTCTCTTAAACTAACCTTTTCTTTGAAAAGAATGATCCTTTTGGAGGAAAGAAAATGTGTAAGAAAAATATTTGGGTAAAAATTTTTTCCTAATTCGAAAAAGACGAGGGACCTACATTAAGGGAAACAATGACGAATAAATTGAGAAAATTGCATTGATTAATGTGAAGTTGATTTTATTATTTTTTTTTTTTATTTCATCGTCTTCTTTCTTCTCCTTCTCAAACAAAGCCTAACGTATTAGAGTGTATATTATATTATATATATTATATATAATATTATAGCATAAATTTCTAGTTTATTGAAATCTGTCCACTTGCGTTTGCGGCAACTCATGTGATGTAAATATTATAGCATAAATTCTCAGTTTATTGAATCTGTCACTTGGTTTGCGCAACTCATGTGATGTAATCAAAGAATTGAATAAGGAGTAATGGAGGGTGTTGGGCTTGAAAGTTAAAAGCCCATTAATCAATCATATTTCGAATCCATCTCTATTTAAAAAAAAAAAAAAAGCAGGGGCGAATCCGTAATTGAATCGGAAAAGTACAAACTAAAATAAAATAATAAAATAATAGTTTAATATAAAAGCGGAACCCTCAGCGAGCAATCTCTCTTACCATAACACACTCGCAGCAGTTGTAGTTGTTAAGCTCTCGTTTCTGTTCCTCAACTCCACGGTTTAGATCCGAGGAGTTTGGGAAACCCTAATTTTCTAATCCGAAGAAGCAAGTGAAGCAAGCACAAGCTAAAGCTCTCTCCTCGCAAATCATCATCACCATCATAGACGACCACAAGGTTTTTCTCTTTCTTGACCCTTTATCCTCGATCCAGCGCTTGTTTTTTATTCATATCTTGTTATGTTTCTTGTGCTTACGATTAAGTGTGGAATACGCTTTTTTTTTTTTTAATCCAGTTAGGATATAACAATTGTTGAAAGTTGGGGATACGTTCTTATTTCGAATCCAGTTAGGATAGAATGTTGGGTTTTTAATTATGCTTTGTTCATTGTTGTTTTTTGTATTTTTGATTAGTAAATCTTCTGATTACTATTTGTGGAAGTAGCTTTCATATTCTACTTTATTGTAGTAGTAGTTCGATTGATAATAAATTTTCTCACTAGGGTATGTACACTGTTTGACAATTTATTATTATTATTATTTTTTCTGTTTGGAAGTTATGACATTATATTTTTTTTGTTCTTTATGAGAGTAAATTGTTGTTCCAGTTATGGCGGGACTAGCACCAGAAGGATCGCAATTTGATGCCAAACAGTATGATTCCAAAATGAATGAATTGTAAGTTACTTTATTTCCTTGCAATTATTCCTGTTCCATTTGCTGTTTGGGTGTTTTACACACTATGTAAATAATTTAAACACTTTGTCTATTTAGGCTTGCAACTGATGGAGAGGATTTCTTCACAACATATGATGAAGTTTATGATAGTTTTGACTCTATGGGTTTGCAAGAGAATCTCCTGAGAGGCATCTATGCATATGGTAACATCAATTACGCATCATCAAATGGATTTGAAAAAAGCCATGCTTCCGTATATGAATTGTTAGAAATCAACATAAAACGATCTCACACATTAAAAAGCCAAACACTTCTGTAACTTTTTTCTAAAAAAGAATTTGAATTTCTCTGCATGTGCTTTTGATGTAGCTTGCACGTTTACGTGGAAATACATGTATTTATGCATCACGGAAATTTCCTTTTATTTTTTTTGTTACTCTGTTAATCCTTTATTTCATTTAAGGATCTATCTAAAGTTTTAACTTGTTGCAGGTTTCGAAAAGCCCTCAGCAATTCAGCAGAGAGGAATTGTTCCCTTCTGCAAGGGACTTGATGTGATTCAACAGGCTCAATCTGGAACAGGGAAGACTGCTACTTTCTGTTCTGGTATTCTCCAACAACTCGATTATGCCGTGGTGGAGTGCCAGGCTTTGGTTCTAGCACCCACTAGGGAGCTGGCACAGCAGATTGAAAAGGTTATGCGAGCACTTGGGGATTATCTTGGTGTCAAAGTGCATGCTTGTGTTGGCGGTACCAGTGTTCGTGAAGATCAACGTATTCTATCTAGTGGAGTACATGTTGTCGTTGGCACTCCCGGTCGTGTGTTTGACATGTTGCGAAGGCAGTCACTTCGTCCTGATTATATCAAGATGTTTGTCTTGGATGAGGCAGATGAAATGCTTTCACGTGGTTTCAAGGATCAGGTCATTCTTTGTTCCTAGGTTTTTTACTTGCAGTTTCCATCTCATAATGCACAAGCATATGGTGTAGGTCTTTGTGTTTGTGTTTCTCTTTGTGCAAAACCATTTAAAATACCATATTCCTGTTCATGCTTTAAGCAGCTGCAGCTTTATTTTTGAATCGGTTGTGCTAATCTTTGTCCTGCTTGTCCTTCAGATCTATGATATTTTCCAGCTTCTTCCAGCAAAGATTCAAGTTGGTGTATTCTCTGCCACAATGCCACCTGAGGCTCTAGAAATCACGAGGAAATTTATGAACAAACCTGTTAGAATTCTGGTGAAGCGTGATGAACTTACCTTGGAGGGTATAAAGCAGTTTTATGTCAACGTGGATAAGGAAGAATGGAAGTTGGAGACACTCTGTGATCTGTATGAAACCTTAGCCATCACTCAAAGTGTTATTTTTGTCAACACTAGGCGCAAGGTTGATTGGTTGACAGACAAGATGAGGAGTCGAGACCACACAGTTTCTGCTACTCATGGTGACATGGACCAGAACACGAGAGATATTATCATGCGCGAATTTCGATCTGGGTCATCTCGTGTTCTAATCACCACTGATCTTTTGGCCCGTGGTATTGATGTCCAGCAAGTCTCCCTTGTTATAAATTATGATCTCCCAACTCAGCCAGAGAACTATCTCCATCGTATCGGACGTGGTGGACGGTTTGGGAGGAAGGGTGTTGCAATTAATTTTGTAACGAAGGATGACGACAGGATGCTGTTTGACATCCAAAGGTTCTACAATGTGGTGATTGAGGAGCTGCCATCAAATGTTGCTGATCTCCTCTAAATGAGATTTTGTCTTCTCATTGTTAGTAGAGAGAAAGAGAGAGGGCAATTCCCCCCCATTTGTTGTGCTTTTCGTTTCTTTTTCTTTTTTTTTTTTTTTTTTTTCCCCCATTTGTTTGTGCTTTTCGTTTCTTTTTCTTTTTTTTTTTTTGTCTACTTTTCGTTTCTTTTTTTTTTTTTTTTTTTTTTATATCTGTTTTTAAAGCTATAAAGTCTTGTTTTGTAGGATCTGGTATCTTTATTTACTGCTGACCAGTAAGTGATACTTCATTCCAAGATTCAGCAATGCTATACAACGCATTGATGATTTTTGTTGCATTGTTTGTTTCTTTTAATTAAGATCCTTTATCTACCTTGGGGTTTCTAATGTTTCTTTTGTTTTAAATATTTCATCAAAATCTTTATATATGCAAGCAAGTACTTACAATTTCTATGACAATTTAGATTAGCATTATTAGTTTCTTTTTGTTAAATATAACAAGATTTCCTCCCAAAAAAAAAAAAGGAAAAACGAAAATATAACAAGATATTGTCGAGTAAGGATATTAGTTTGGTAAATAATGGTTAAGGCAAAAAAGAAAAAGTAAAAAAGAGTGCGTCGAAGTGGCCTTGAGTTTCATCCTGAATTACAGAACCTACAAAACTTGTAATTAGATGCCATTTTTTGCATATATGGCATCTAAACAGCTAAGGTCTGAAACTTGTCTGACCCATAACTGAATTTGTCCGCCTTAACAATTACAGAATAAAAAGTGATAACTGATTCTTGAGAATCTTTGAAATCTTATACTACTCTATACAGATATAAAACTAAAAGAAAAACGTACACGTACATGTAATTTTGCCTTTTTTTTTAGAGTCTAATCCGCACCAGTTTAGGATTGAAACTAAACGACGCGTCTGATCTGTATCTGGACTTTCGACGATGAACATGTGTGGTGATCTTTGTCTCTGGGAATCACATCAGACATACAACACGACGTTAAACGACTCATATTTCGGAAAAGGGAGAAGCTTTCCTCGCAACAGAAATGAAGCTTTGTCTACGAATCAGCCCGAACCCATTCCCTTGGCTAATAAGCTTCTTTCAATTCATTATATAAGACATCTTGGCAGTCAATTTCTCTGTCCACAATCCACATTTCGTGACCCTTCAGTTACTAACCGCTTTGCGTGAAGCGAGCATTTTAATAAATTAAATATGTCATTTTCGACAAAAATAATCAAAATCTTCTTCTGTTTTTTATTAAAATTTTTATGAGAAAATATTCATTAATTTTAATTTAATGTATCCCGTTATTTTATTTAGAGAAATAAATAATATAGGAAAAATGAATACTTTTTAAAATAAAAAAAAAAATTAAAACTAACTGTGCCCCTTCTCACAAAGAAGGTGACAATTGACAAAGATGGTAGGTAGGTAAGTCAAAGGTCATAAGCTCACAATCCATAGGAAACTTGGATTTGGTTTGGATCCTTTCAGATACCTTAATATACCATCTCTTGTTACCCAAAAAATAATAATAAAAAAAAACACTTTCCCATAGCATTAACTGAGATTTTAAGTTTTACACTTTTTTTTTTCAAAAAAATAATTTACTTCTTAAAAATGTTTTCCTTTATATAACATTCACCTTCGAAGAAAGCTCTCTATCATAATTAAGTGAAACTTTTATTTTTCGAATTGGAAAGCTCTCGGCTATAATTGAGTGAAACTTTTATTTTTCTATAATCAATGTAACTTTACAAAAAAACTACTTTTTCATTCATTTTTATATATCATTTTTTTAGAAATTATTTTTCTTAAAATTATTTGTTTATCTTGAAAAGATTAAAGAATATTAAGTAATTTTTGCGAATATTAGCTTTATCTCTATTATTGAGATTAAAGTATAATGAAACAAATAGTGATTTAGTTAAATAAAATAATATTTTATTATTATTATTTAAGTAATTTAACTATTTTTTTCATAAAAAAATTAATTTATTAGAGGTAATTTGTTTCTTCTTAAATCAATAACCAATTAATTAAACAAAGTTAAAACTTGATATATATATATTTTTTTAGATTACAAATCTAATAACAAATCGCTTTACAAAATAATTAACTTAGAAAATATCTCTTTCCAGTCCAACTTGTCTATCTATTCTCAGCAAACAGAAACACCACCAGAAATACAATAAAAGAAATTACAAGAAAAATAAGAAAAAAATCTGCTCAATAAAGAAAGCTTCAAGGCAAAGATAGTTTGTTATAAAATTGCAATTCTAATTGTCGACACCTCACTGCTTTACGTCGACCACCGCCTTCGGCCCTCTCTTGCGACTGTTCAACTAAAAACGCTAAACTCCATTACGCATTCATTACCTTCCACTTCGGATTTCGTCACACTTGTCTTTTTTTCTACTCAAAATTCAAAATCCATATATAATCTCCTCCTCTGGTCTTTGCTCCTTGCCTTCCCATTCACCGACACGCCTTTCCATGAACTTACTCTTGTTGCTATAAATACACAATCATTTGTTTTTCCCTTTTTTTTTTTTTTTTCATTTGACATATGCTTTATATGATTGGATTCTTTTTCCCTCTCCAATTCACAATTTTTGCTATTTAGTGTTAAATGACGATTTTGGAGACCACTACTAGCGGAGGTGATGGTGTTGCTGAGTCGTCTTCCGATCTTAACGTATCGCTTCGACGGAGACGGAAAGGCACCAGCTCGGATGGAGCTTTGCCGGAATTGACTTCGAATATTGTTGAATTGGAATCTGAAAGCGGTGGCCAGGTGATGATGGATCCAGGTATGGTGACGGAACCGGAGACAGAGAAAATTAATGGAAAAGATTGCGGCGGTGACAAGGATAAGATTGACAATCGCGAGAATCGTGGGAGGTCGGATATTAAATTCACGTACCGGCCATCGGTGCCGGCTCATCGAGCGCTCAGGGAGAGTCCGCTTAGCTCTGATGCTATATTTAAACAAGTATGGATGTTGAACCGATTTTTTTTTTCTTCAAACTGCTGCTTATTTTTCATATGCATATACGGTTCTAAGACGGAAGTCTTTGTATTTGTTGGCTCTGCATTTACTGAAGCTTATAAATGAGTATGTTTGATTGTATTTTTGCTCTAGAGGTGGATTTTACGGTGCAGGTTGATGACGAAAATAAAATTACTTATTTTTGTTAAGTTGGTGAAATGACTTTTAGGTTGTGAAGTTAAGGTTTTAATACCATTTTGTTGATTTTTGAGCTGCTATGCGTATTTGAATGAGAAGTAATTAAGAATGTCTAAATTATTTTCATATTAATGGATGCTTTATTCTTAATTAACTAGTTTTTACTTTTTACATTTATATCAGAGTCATGCAGGTCTGTTCAACCTCTGTATAGTAGTGCTTGTTGCTGTTAACAGCAGGCTTATCATTGAAAATCTAATGAAGGTTTGTTTTTTTTTTTTTTTTCCTCATTGGCAATTTACATCAATAGTTGAATGGTGGGTGGTATATTTGACTTCTTACGTTTTGTCTTCTGGTTGGTTGAGGAAACTTACTGTTGCAATTTATGGTATTAAATGGATTTTGCAGTATGGTTGGTTAATTAAAACGGGGTTTTGGTTTAGTTCAAGATCGTTGAGAGATTGGCCCCTTCTTATGTGCTGGTAATTATCTTTATAGTTTTAATTTTGACAAAGTAATTTTTTTATGCAAATGCTGTTTGAGTTGGTTTTGATTCCTTTTGATAGTTGACGTGAAACATGATAAGATTGTGGTTTATATGCAGTCTTACCCTCCCTATATTCTCTCTTGCCGCCTATCTAGTTGAGAAGTTGGCATATCGAAAATATATATCTGCACCTGTGAGTTTTTTTCTATACGATTATTCTGTTTAGTGCTAAGAGTGGGGTGGCTTACTGAAATTTCCCAACAGAAGACATTTATTTGATATTAACTTTAATTTTAATATTGCAGATTGTTATTTTCTTTCATATGCTCATTACCACAACAGCAGTTTTGTACCCAGTTTCTGTGATTCTCAGGTTTTTCACTTTGCTCTTGATAGATTTAGCTGCCTTAGCTGT
Source organism: Jatropha curcas (assembly GCF_014843425.1). The sequence goes on from NW_023590909.1 coordinate 571,387, forward strand.
CTATTTATAACTGTTTAAAATACTGTTGGAATGCAAATTTCCCTTGTTTTTATGGAAATTGAAAATTGAATGGCTGCATTCTATTTCAGAATCGTTAAAAGAATGTGTGTACTATGAGAAAGGCTATTGAGAGCAAACGCTGTTGGAAATACATGTTGAGATAAGGAATCAAATGCCTTGGGAATGTTTATGATTTGGTGGCTGGAATTGCCGACATTGGTTGGCTTCTTCTGTTCTCCGCCTTTCAGCATTGCAATTTTGCAAATGTGCAAAGTTTTCAGTTTTCCTTTCAATATTTGATTCAGCCCCTCTTCTTCTCTTCTGTCTATACATACATGTCTCTTTCCATCTCTGTCTATTTGTACAATTCCAGAAGGATGTAGTGATATTAGGAATTTTGGCCTGCTAATTTCATTTCATTTTGTTCTGAGCAGCATATTAATGGAATATCTTATATCTTGTGGAGTGTCGTTTTTGTCTTAGTAATTAGCAAGGATGCTAAAATGCTTAATCATTTGTTTTGCTAATCTTTGTAGTTGTGGGTCTGCTGTTCTGTCTGGTGTTGCATTGATGCTCTTTGCTTGTATCGTGTGGTTGAAATTAGTATCTTATGCACATACAAACTATGACATGAGAGCCATTGCCAACTCAGCTGACAAGGTGCAACTCTAATTCTTTTGTAAAATTTATTGATACACGCCTGAAAAAGTTTTATCAGTATTCTTTGCTAGAAATGCACAATTTTTTTTCTTGCCTGCCCCCCTCCCAAGTGGAAAAAAATGTTTAGCTTGGATAGATTTTCCATCTTCTGCAATGATATTTACGGAATACAAACAAAATGGCCATCCCTCATTCAGTGTAGTTCTACTTGATGCCAGGGAGATGCACTATCCGATACTTCAGGTGCAGATTCTTCACGTGATGTTAGCTTCAAGAGTTTGGTCTACTTCATGGTTGCTCCTACGCTATGTTACCAGGTAGCTGATCGTATTATTAGATTGTAAAAATGAGAAATTTTTGCATTTGTATTATTTCAATAATACCAATGCTTGTTGGCATGCCTTCCTATCACTGTTAATGATGTTTGATTTGATTTAACTATCTGCAAGGATGTGTTGCAATGAAAGACACTCCTCTGATGTTTCTCTGTATTTCGATGATTGGCATACTTACTGTTCTTAATTCAGTAAAATCCATTATTTTATTTTGACATTGTTCCTGTTATTTTGAATGGATTTGGACATGCATACTGGGTCTTGTAGTTACATGGATTTGTGATACGGTGTCTCCTCGTTTGTTCTTAAAATTCTCAAAGCTCTGAATATTTTACTTCTGATTTTTCATGAAATTTTTGGGCGTGTTGGTGTTTAATTGCTTGAGTCGTCTGTTCTAAATTAGTCCTAGGAATTGGCTGACCAAGAGGTCAATATTTCTTTCATTTATGGCTTTGTTTCGTGTCAATACATATCTTATTAATCAGCACTTGTGATTAGCTTAGTTTGATTTTTAGTTCTTCCAATAATTTGACCTATAAAAGCATACTTTTAATAACTGATATGTGCAACATTGCATCAAGTAGTTGTCTTTGATATGTTAGGAAAGAAACCTATACTTATGGCTTCCTTTTTCAATTGTTATTATCTTTTCTTTTTCTACTGGGTGGTGGCAGCTGGGGATGATTGTTGATACTGTTGTATGCGTGTTGAATGTTCTGCTACATAGTGAGATTGTTGTAATGACTGCATTTCCATCCAAATCAGTTTCACCATTGATTTTCTAAAATTTGTGTGGTGGTGTCAGTTTATTATACTTCATATCATACTCTTATTTTTGGGTACTGTGGGCGGGGTTTTTGTCAATATAATGTCTTCACTTGTTCCTTGTCATGTGGAGTGCTTAAGTTATATTTTCCTTGTCATGGGTCTCTAATTCTCCTTTGTTTATTGTAGCCAAGTTATCCTCGAACAGATTCAGTTAGAAAGGGTTGGGTGGTTCGTCAATTTGTCAAGTTAATAATATTTACAGGATTCATGGGATTTATCATAGAACAAGTAAGGAGAACTTTATGTTCAAAACTAGCTTTCCTTGTCCTTTCTGCTGTTTTGGGAAATTGGCACATGCATTCTTGACATGGTTGTGGACATAATCTGCAGTATATCAATCCTATTGTCCAGAATTCACAACATCCCTTAAAGGGGGATCTATTATATGCCATTGAAAGGGTTTTGAAGCTCTCAGTTCCAAACTTATATGTGTGGCTTTGCATGTTCTACTGCTTTTTTCATCTATGGTGAGTTCCTTTTCTTTTTGTTTTCTTTTCCCAAGTCTCAAGTATTACACTTTCTCTGTCTATTGAAATGTTTTTAATGATTGTCACGAAGGTTGTTTTCTTTTCTACTAATGTCTCAGAGATCATGCTATCATATTTATGTTTAACTTGTACGTTTTTTTTGGCTCATGTCTTACACAGGCTTTGATTTGTTTGACCAATGCATGACATTTGAGGTGTATTATTATTACATTTGGCAACGCAGGTTAAATATACTTGCTGAGCTCCTTCGGTTTGGTGACAGAGAGTTCTATAAAGATTGGTGGAATGCAAGGACAGTTGAGGAGGTAAAAGTTTCTTATAGTAATGTTTTCCTTTGGGTATGTCTCTGAAAGAATCCTTTGCTTATTTCAAATTGTAAATGTTGTCATGTATCTACCTCTCTGGATTTGTGGCTTCATCAGTACTGGAGAATGTGGAATATGGTATGTTTCTTTACTTGAAATTATAACATAGTTTTTCTTTTGACTTCTCTATATTAAGATGATTATTTTATTCATAACTTGTGGTTTTATTTTTTATTTTTGGCAATATGTAGTCTGATATATCACATATTTTATAAGCTGCATATTCAGATATGACAATGTTGTTTGAGATCCGTCACATGAGTGGTGTTGGAACTCTAGTATGATACAGCCCATGAGGTTGTTTCGTACTAATAACATTTGTATCAACCTTATAATTTTAATGGATCTATAACTTCTAATTTCTGTACAATCTTAAATTTCTAATACTGGAGTGTTCTATAAATTGCTTGATGAGAGTTCAAGTATCAATCTGAGCAAATCATTTACAAGTTTGATTTTATAATTGTTGCATTCTAATTGTATTGCTGAATCTTGTGATAATAAATATCAGATAATGTCACATAAATGCATGTGCCTGCACATGTGTGGATTCACATGCACACGCTGACACTAACAAACACTTGCACAGAATTTTTGGTCAATAATGTTACTAACATGATCGTATTTATCACAGCCTGTTCATAAGTGGATGGTTCGCCATATCTACTTTCCATGCTTGCGGCATAAAATACCAAGGGTATTTCTGCTTCTCGCTTTAGAATTCAATTACTACTTGATATAACTTATTTTGGAAGCTTTACTGTGTGCCATATGCATAGAAGAATATCGCTTCAATTTCAAGATGTTCTAAAACCTTGCCTAGATTTTGATGTAGGTTGTATGAGAACTTTAAAGTTTTGAATTAGCATAGAGCATTGCTTTTTTTTTATTCTATTTAGGTCTGTAAGCAGTTGGTTCATATACCAAGCGGCTTCTTGTGGTTTATGTTAGAAAAAGTTAACATTAATACCTTGTTGGTCTCGATAATCACAATTTTTCTTTCTATTGTGATGATGCAGGGGGTAGCCTTGTTAATTGCTTTCTTCGTTTCAGCTGTATTTCATGAGGTATTCAAGGGTTGACCTTTTGTTTTTTTTTTTTCCAATTTTGAATTCCCTTGTTAAGGATGTCATCATTGCACATGGTGATGTATGTCTAAATGTTTATTTTTGAGTTATTTCTGTTTAGGGGTCCGGTGGACATACTTGTGAGATGAAACCGTAAAATTTGCTTAAGCTAATCGTGTTTTTTGCTTGCTCGCAGTTGTGCATTGCTGTTCCTTGCCACATGTTCAAGCTCTGGGCTTTTATTGGAATTATGTTTCAGGTAATATGTTAGAAGTTTATTTTACTTTGGAACTTGGGTTCTGGCATGGAGTTGGGGTGGGGATTGAAAAGGTCTACCTATTATAATATAGTCCTAGGTCCAATGAATCTCCTGATGGATTAGGGGGAAATATTGTTCTCTTCATCAAGATTAAAATTATATATTAAAAAAAATTGCTGCTTTCCTGTTTGAATCAGATTCCATTGGTCGGGATCACTAATTACCTCCAGAACAAGTTCAGAAGCTCCATGGTATGTCTTCATTCTTTTCAGATTTTATTTCCTATCTTATTTTAGCTAATCTATCTTGTCCGCCACATACAGCCTCCATGGAAAAAAAAAAGGTCATATCATGATACTTGCTCTTTTAATGGCACAGGTGGGAAATATGATCTTTTGGTTCATTTTCTGCATTCTTGGTCAACCCATGTGTGTGCTATTGTATTATCATGACCTAATGAATCGGAAAGGCAATGCTGAATTAAGATGAAACCGACCGACTTGTGCTTTATATATAGGATTTACCAGAGATGGGTTTGCTTCCAACATTTTGTGCATGAGAGAAAATGTTACAAGCAATTTTGGCTATGCGGGGACTAGTCCCCTGTTGTACTACTGGATTTTAATCGTTAATCATTAGAGTAAAACTGTAAATGTATAATGCTCAATCTGTGTATGCTCTCTTTTCTATGCATCAGCAATCCCCTTTCTGCCCTATATTTCATTTTTGTCATTTTATTATTAGTTTGCCGTCGGTTGTAATATTCAGGAATTATTTAAAGCTCCTTCCTTGTATTCTCAATTTTTCTTTTGAGGGACATTTCCTACAAAGGATCGGTTATAACTTATTCTCATAGATTGACTTCATAGATTTGTTTTCAACAAATTATTATATTAATATGTTAATATATTTTTTTGAAAATAATATTAATTAATAAATTTGATTAATTATTTTACTTTGACAAGATTTATTCAATTTTTTATATCATATTAGGAATATACAAAAGAAATTTTCTTTTTATGAACACCAATTCACTTTATTTCATAATATAAATATATTCTTAATTATATTTATAAAAATGGGGAAAGAATAGAAAAATAATTGGTGAAATTATTCAAAAAAAAAAGTTTAAGAGATAATGTCGATAACAAATTAATGACCTTTTAAATATATAAATTTAAACGTAAAATACCAAATATAAATTTGTGCAAACTTCTAAAATAAAAAATCTAAACTTTTAATTATATGGTTGTAATAAATGTTATAATCTTCAAAAATTTTTATCTAAATATTGCTATTCATGTTACAAAGAAAGTAAGTGAGCACATTTTTTTATTATAAAAAAGTTGGCATGGGATCGTGGGAAAAAAAAAAAAAAAAAAACTGAAAAGTCAAAAGTTAAGTATGAAAGCATTCGCACCCAGTAAAACCTTTTTTTAGTATACACCACCGACGCCACAGCTTTCTTCATACGGTCAACGCCACAGCTTAAAAATAATTGCACAGACAGATAGAAAGCAAACACAAAATAACAAAGCTCCATTAAATATTAAATTAATTGTACAAAACCTGGAGGAAATTGAGAGAGAGGCCCAGAATTTTCAATGGAAGATTTCAGATCTAAGTCTTTTGGCGATGGAAGAATGCAATTACAGACATATAATGGCCATGGAGCACTGGGACCCGCATCATCATCATCAACAGGCGTGAGTGGCATGCAAGATCTCAGATGCTACAGTGCGTCTTATGCATCTTCAGCTTACCCAAACCAAACCCAGATTGGTAATACCGATGTTAAGTTCAAAAAGGGGAAGTCAATGAATGGGTCGGTTTCTAAAAACTGGAGCTTTAATGATCCGGAGTTGCAAAGGAAGAAAAGAGTGGCTAGCTATAAGGTTTACACTGTAGAAGGGAAAGTTAAAGGGTCTTTGAAGAAGAGTTTTAGGTGGCTCAAGGACAGGTACAGTAGAGTCGTTTATGGCTGGTGGTGATTTCTGAATTTAACTTCTATTCTTCGATTTTTCTATGTTATGTTTTTGGGCTTTCTAAGCTGTGTACTGTACTGTTCTTTTCGAGTATATGATAATTGAATGTTCTTAAATTGGTTGTGGAGATGAAAGTGCCTTGATTTGGGAATTGTGATAAGTTTGTTGGTTCTAGAAATATTGTGTTCGGATAAACAAGTTCTGATAGGAAGCTGGGAGTTTTTTAGGCGTCTATTCCTTTCCTGGAGTCTTATACCGGTGTCATAGAGCTTATATTTGAAATTGAAGTCATATGATTGTGATTTTTCCTTTTTTATATTTAATTGGGGCAAATAACTTACATTAAAGTGTGACATTGATTAATGTTTGAACTGTTTTTGGCATGTTTTGCATATGCATGTCGTTGAGGATTTGGTTTGAATTGAATGCCCGTTATTATTGGTGTAGTTTCCTCTTACCATATAAATTTTATGTGCCTATTTGATTCTAGCTTGCAACCTAGTAAAAAGGGAGGGAAAAAAAAAGCAATAGAAATCCTGCTTGTTCTCTGTAATAACTTCCTGGGTTCAGGCAGATGCAAACATACAAACAATGTGACTAGAAAGGAACTGTTCTGGGTATCATTGTTGAATCCGGTTCGCATACCCATGGGGATTTTAGGATCCTCAGGAGATTAGGATGAACAAAGATCATTTTGTAGAAACTGGTTAATTATGACATTTTTCCCAAGCTGGGAGGCAATTTTAGAGGATTAGCTGTCCCGTAATTTCTTCAAGATATTGTGTCTTGTCCCCAATTTTTGGAGATTAGCATTTTCATTTTCCAGTTGTTTGAGGTTCTAAGGATTATCTTGCAGAAACTGGGTTTGATCCAGAGTTGCACAATGAGTAGTAGACTAATATGATCCGAATCTGAACAGAATTCAATGCTACTTGATAAGTTTCAACGTGCTTACAGTGGAAGATGATTTGATCTGTATTATAACTGGTAGCTGGTTTTATGTTTCTTTTGCTTTACCGGACGATGTAATTGCCTTTCACCTAAGTGCAAAGGTGATTTTCTCTATGTTCTATCTTCCTATCCTATATCATCACATTGAGTCAGGGAGAGAACAATTAGTTCTAAAACCCTTTTCATTTTTCATATGCTAATTTCTTGCTTTTTGAATATTGAACTCTGTCGTGTCTTGTTAACCAATTAAGATAGTTGATTAAACCAGTAATTACTGAAGTATCATTTTCTTGTGATAATGAATCTTTAGAATCCTTCCATACTTGTAATTGGATTAAGGACCGATAATTCAGCCAGAGTGCTGACCCAGTGAAAAGTTTATGCTTAAAATTGGATGCTGTGTTCTTAGCATGTTAAAATGGCTCAAGGGAAAGATAGAATGTTTTCCTCGTGCGAGAACATTTAGTCTTTCAAATGAATGGACGACAGGGAATGTTTTCCTTCATAAAAGGATAAAGTCTCCCTGTTGCCTGAGCGACAAATAAATGACTTCTATAAAACTGAATCCATAGCAAGTCTTCTTCATGTCTCTGCTATTCAAAATCTTGCATAGATCGGAGAATGAACGAAAAGCCTCAAGAAAATATTCCAATCGATGACTTCCTATTTATATTGAAGAATATGTTTCAATCCTAAGTTTCTTATACAAAGATACTTATAACTTGGACCCAAACCAATTATTGAACCATTCCTCAACCCAATTTGTTGTTGCATAAGTGATGGAAATAAGTGTTTAAGCAACGAAATAACGGGAAAAGGGCAACAGATCAGACAAGAGGATGAAGAGACCAATTGGCCTCGTTTGGACTTTGTTACAATCATATATTGAAACGACATTGAAACCCCAGGTTTTGCAGTGTCAAGGTTATTACAACGACCTATCATTACACTTCAAAATAGATTAGAACAAGATTAAAAGATCGAGCATTTCATTTCGACACAGAAGCATTCGATTTTCATATAGCATGATGGTAAAAATCATTAAGAGCAGGTGACCAATAGTGCTTGGCAAGTTGTTACCCGACACATTACCCTGCAGCCCAAAACACACAAACTAAAGAGGAATATGGATACAACGCCCAATTTACATTGGCTTCAGGTTTTTAACGCTTCTGATTCAAAGGAACATAAAAAATATGAGAGCTTAAATGAAACAAAGTGGCAACAGAAACAGGTTAAGCTATGGGAATATCTGAAAAAAGAAAATGTACCGCATTAACACACTCAAACGTCGAATTTTAAGACTTCTACAATTTGCAAACTTCAGCTTCCCAAGACCGTTTTCGCATTATCAGGCTGATGCCTTGAGCGTGCAAATTGAAAATGCAGATTTATATGGCCTCTAAGCACTTCTCCGAAACTCAACTTCATGAGAATAATCTATTCACTGCAAGTTTAGCGGCACACCAAGTTCATGATTTACAACAATGCACTGCACTGAGCACCTAATAATGAACCTTATCATCACTGTCAAAATTCAGGCCCTCGATTCCCTTGAGGGCAGACTCATAGCTCTTCATGTGCGTGGCATTTCTGGTTGATGCTGACCGCCTGGGGTCTGCAGATCCTAAAGGAGGACTCCTTTGTCCACTAGAAATTTTATGGGCGGCTCCTGGACTTGCATCAGTTGTGCGCGAGCGTTGCGGATCAGCCTCACTTCCAGCAAATATATCGCGGCTAGTAGAAACGGTACCTGCTTGCCTTGTGGATCGACTTGATCGTCCTATGAAAGCAGAGCTCGGTAACTGTGACATGCAGAATAATGCAGGTTAGGCCTAAACTGAATGCAATACAAAAATATCCATCAGTATCACATAATATTTATAACGAAGACCAAAAAGGCACACATATCAATTAGCAATACTAGTCCTGCAAAATCACAATCAGGCAAACCCACTGCCCACAAGGCACAATATTATTGCTTGACAATGCAATTGTACCATAAATAAGAGGTTTTAGTGGGGGGGAAAACAATAAAAGCACATATCATTCAAAACTGATGCCAAAACCGCACTACAATTAGGATACAAGCTTCAAATGTATCTGGCCATAAAATTCAATTGCGCATCACAGCATCAAGGAAGGACCTTTACACAGTTCAGCATCCAGAACAAGACCAGGAAACCTTCAACACTTACCAGAGGATCCTTACTAGCGGGAGAATCATTTGCAATTGGACTCTTTTGCTTTGCATAATTTCCACTATTTAGGATAGGCCCCGACCCTGAAAGTCTGCGCCGAGCAGAATCTATTGACTGACCAGTTTGTCTCGCTTCTTCACCACCTGGGACAAGGACAAGAAACAATTAAAAACCACAAGCATGTTTTAACGCCAAGATCAAGTTTTTGCAACTTGAAGTTACAAGACCAGATATTCATCATCAAATCAAGTATGCTCCACTGCCAGCTCAAGAGACAAACAAGTAGGTGAAATTTCAGCTAGGTTGTTCAAACCTTACCAGGAAAATTCATGTACAATATGAAAAACAAAAGGTAAAAGAACAAACTGGAGAAAGTATTTTTGAAAATTACAAAAAAGTAAAACAAAACTGCAACATCTCCACGCAAGCAAGGGAACAGATTCCATTGCTACCCAAAAATGAAGCATTATGCTAAAAGTGAGAAGCACGAGAGAGTACCTGTCTGTCTATCTGCACTGGCAATAGCAGGGGGCACTCCAGAGCTAGTTCCAATTCCAGGGCCCTAATATAAACAAGAACTATTCAAATGCATGCTATGCCAAAGCCCAACAGAAGACAAACACAAGTAACACGTTAAAACTTACGAGGGCACGAGCTGGAGGATTAGCCAGCTGCGATTGCTGATACTTCAATATTGTCCAGTCAAATACATAATCAAACTGGAAGCCTATGACAAAGAGCAATATATGAAAACATTAAATGCCAATTCTATAATTCAATAGGTATAGATAAATCAAAACTGGAGACCACAATAGGCATTACAGAGTTGAAGAAACTAGACAATAATATATTCCTACCTTCACGAATGAAGAGATCGCGGAATATTCTTTTCAGGTAAGCATAATCAGGCTTATCATCAAATCGTAAAGAACGGCAGTAATGAAAGTAGGATGCAAATTCAGTTGGATAACCCCTACATAAGGCCTGCAAAAGCATATGTCTTTGGTCAGATTAATAAAATTGGAGACGGTGAATGTTTAACTGAAGGTGCAGCTTACCTCAATTGAAGTGGACACTTTCTTTTCACTAATTTTCTCATACTTCTGTTTCTTAGTTCCTGCTTTTAATCCTTGCCAAGGAAGACTGCAGAGAAGGGGACATCAGTGAACAAAACACCAATGTAGAGCCAGCAAGACAAGAAGAGGTAGGCAGGCAGCAAGAATCACCTTCCTCTTAGGAAGTACATGAGAACATAACCCAGAGATTCTAAATCATCCCTCCGGCTTTGCTCTACAACAGCCCAATGAGTCAGGAATGAAATAAATGAAATCATGGTGATGAAAGGGACTGCCCAATGGTAAAGCCATCAGAATGGCAAAGAAGGCAAAGTGGGAAAAGATAGGAAGCACATACCAATTCCCAAGTGAGTGTTCATACTTGCATATCTGGCAGTTCCAGTCAAATTCTTATTTTCTCTGCAAAGAATATTACCAAATGTTGTCAGCATTTGTTTACAATAACTATACTACAATAGACAAAATGTATAACAGTAAAAATCATAGATTACATTAGACAACAAGCTCAAATGCTTTTTCAATATGCATTGATAGAGAAGTGATGGAAGGGAATGAGAATGGTGGGGAAACCCTCTTGCATCTAATTGTTTTTAGGAGTGGAAAGAGACAAAAAGGATAACCCCTTACTGATATCGTCCTCTTAGGCTTTGGAATGCATTAAACCCAATTCAGGACGTAAAAAATTTCACCTCAAAGAAAAGGAAAAATATTCATTTCCACAGTTGCAATTCCCTCTCCCTAACCCTTGTCCAAACAAACTTCCCTTCCCTTTATCATTTGGTTGTATCTTCCAAAACACAAAGTAAATGTTTTCTCCTCCCTTTTCACCCCCCTTCCTCTATAAAATCCACCATTCCCCTCCCCTTCACCAATTTTGGCACCCAAACCTTCAGTGTATAAAAACACACATTCAAACAATCTCAACATCCAGTGCTCAAGGATAAATTCCTTCAAAACTGTTACAAATGTTACCACCACCATATAATTGCATTTAGTTTAACCTATCAACAGGAGTTGCTTGAATCGGCTGACCTGTAAGGAATGTGTTGATGGGTTGAACTATCTCTGTATTTCTTTGCCAAACCAAAGTCAATCATATACACCTGCAGATATTAACAATCTAGTAAGTACATCTAATATGGACATTCAGGAATGTAGAAGATTACATAACTATACAAAAAACATATACTTCAAACTGAAACCTGATTAGCACGCCTGCCCAAGCCCATAAGAAAATTGTCTGGCTTGATATCTCGATGTAGAAATGATTTTGAATGAACAAACTCAACACGATTGATCTTAAAAAGAAAACAAAAGCCCAGTGTAATTTTCAGAAAGCACGAAACCTACTAGAAGGAATACCCAAAGTTTATGAAACCTACCATCTGATCAGCTAGCATAAGAACTGACTTCAAAGAGAGTTTCCTACTGCAGAAGTTAAATAGGTCTTCAAGACTAGGTCCAAGCAAATCCATCACAAGGACATTATAGTCTCCCTCAACTCCAAACCACCTCACATTTGGAATCCCAGCTGCCAAAAATTAAATAAAAAAAAAAAAAAACAGAGATATTATATTATATGCATATATATATATACACACGCATATATATATATATATACTATATAATATTATAAAAGTATATAATAAAAGCAGAAAAAGAGAACTAACGACAAAAGCACATGAAAAATAGAATTAAACACAAAATAAATCGACTACTAAATCTTAAGACGTCACATACTTCCTCCTTGAAGGATTCTGTATAACTTTGACTCATATAGCAACTGAGGATGCTTTGTCTTGACATTTTCCTGAACATTAGAAATTGATTTCAGCATTTATTGCACAGCAGGAAAAAATGATTCCCTCCATAAAAATCCAAATAATTGAAAAAAGCAAAGGTCAATTTCCGCAACAAACACAAATTCTTAAACAACAACAATAACAACTAAGCCTTAGTTTCGAACTAGTTGGAGTCAGCTATATGAATCCGTTGTTTCCAACGCAAATTCTTAAGGTAAGTAAAATTCCCCATTTCATAGAGTACTTCTCACTTAAACATTACTCACTAGATAAGTTGCCTCCAAGCAAAATTTACACGTAATCTTAATTCAATAATCATCTGGAAAGCAGGAATAAGGCCAAAACAACAGCCGGTAAAGAGAAGAAAAAAAAATGGCAGTGTAATAGACAATAGCATTACTCATGCTATTTTCACAAAACACCATCCCATAGGTTCGAAGAGAAGTTCTAGTGCATGGAGAATTCCGTGCTCACTTGTTCATGATACTTTGTTGTGAACATACTCAATGATTCCAAATAAGCTATGTGAATCTAAAATCTTTGCCAAACAGTTAATAATGATTACTAGCAGTAGCAGAAGTAAGGAATAATTGTTTGACTTCAAGACTCTCTACATCCATTGTAATCCTAGGGAAGAAATTAATGGGACTGCGAAAGAAGTTCACATATCAAGACGCAACTCCATATGATGATCTCCATCCCAAAAGCAATTTCCAAATGGGGCTGAAACAGAGACAAGTAAAAATTTTCTGCCAAGCTCCTATTTAAATTTCGCAGAGGCTCCCTTTGTAGAGGCAAAGGCAATAGCATGCAATCTAAGTGAGCTTGATTACAGAAGAGAATAAAAGGCCTCATCGGCATTGGATAAAATCTCGGTAGTAAAGGTGAGTTGGGTTCGAATTTAATAGTGGAGCTCACATAATTAGTTGCTACCACCATCATTTCGTTAATAGGTTACAAGTAAAACACCTCATCACTCGATTACTGGTGCAAAGGCGGGCCTCCCATCATTTAATTTGCTCTGTCAGAGTACTAGAACCTAAACTAGTCACTTAGTAAGTTGCAACATAAACTCATGCTCCAATTATATTATATTACTGAGCCACTTTGTTGATTCCAAATATTCAGGTAAAGTGAATGAGACAAAAGAAAACATCAACATTCCACGTAATCTACTAAAATTAAATTCAAACACCAACGTAAAATTGAAGAAATTCACGAGATCCCAACAGAAATTAGAGAGAAACACTAACAAGCTTAATGGCGACTTCTTCATTTGTCTGGATATTAGTACCTAACAACAAAATTAATCAATAATTTCAATATCACCAAATTAACAAAAATAAGAACACTTAACAATAAAAACAGAAATAACAAACCGAGATAGATCTCCCCAAACGACCCGCTGCCGATCTTTCTACCAAGCCGAAATTTATTACCAACTCGCGGTTCCATCAAGAAAATCCACAAAAGCTAAAAATTCAAACCTCCTTGACGCAGCACAAACCCTAATCCAACCCCCAAAAAATATTAAAATGCAAAATACAAAAATAATGCTGAGACAAAACAGAACACGATACTGTACACCGATTCAACCGCACCGACAAATCGAAAAAAAGTCGCACGGAAACGAAGAAACCAAATCAAAAAACCAATTGAGGGGATTGGAGATCTAGAATTTCGTAGCTCTCTAAAGATTAGTGAATTAAGAGATGGGAAAAAAAATTCTAATCTAGGGTTAGGTTAATTACAGATAATGAAAAAAAATAAAAATCAGAAAAAGAATATTAGAAGCTGACGGTCTCTCCTGGTATTATCATCTTCCTTTCTCTCTCTAAAACTCAGTTTTCTCTCTCTTTCTTTTCTCTCATTGTTAATTTGAAGCAAAAGACTTTGAACACCGAGGCAACGTTGTGTGTGGGTCTTTCTTTTCTTTCAATGATTTCATTTTTTATAATTAAATTAATTATAATTAATTACTATCTTTACTGTTATACTAAAAGAGATGGTTGGCGACGCGTGATTAGTACGCGTGCCGAAAGTTAAACTAAAAGAAAGAAAGTGGATACTTTTACTATTTTGCCCTTAGGTTTCTTCAGATTAAAGGCTTATTCGGCAATTCATAGTTGTTATCTACTATTAGAGATAAGTAGTTTTTAGCTTATTTAATTAATTTAAAATGACAAAAAAAGATATTAATTATCTAATTAAGTGCATTCGGAAAAAAAAAAATAATGGATATGATTTTTAAAAAATTTATTATTTTAAAACGCTAAATGTTAGAACGTTTAAATTATTAATATTTTTTTATCATTTTAAGTTAAACAGTTATTTTTACAGAATACTAACTTTTAGCTAAGAATTAATATATACTAAGACATAATATAATGGTAAGTACATATACAGTATTATCATCGACTCAGATTCAAATCTCCTTCTCAATATTCAAAAAAGCAGTTAACAGCTATTATAATAATTAATATTGTCAAATATGCTCTAATTATAATTTTTATAATTTAATCAAATATTTAAATCATCCCAACTCTGTCAAACTATATGATTCTTCCGCACACTTTTATTGTTATTAAAATACAATAAAATACTTTAAACTCTTCTATTTATTTTTCAATTTCTTTTTTTTTTATATGATTATCGAGAGACGAAAAAGACAAATGCAAAAAGTGGAGAGCTATCGAGCAAACTTACCTTACCCAGAAAAATGTAAGCACGGACCATACATGGAGGCAAATTTTGGAGACCACGTAGATATTTGAATAAATTGTGGGTCAACTTAATTTTGTCAAATCTAAAAGGATGAAGTAGTAATCTTCCCAATGGTTGGATGCTGTCTGTCTCACGTGGGAACTATCCCGTTATCACGTGACATGATCCTTGAGCGTATTTTCCACGTGATATAATCGCGAGTGATTTAAACTATTGGAGTTCACACTAATAATTTGTTAGGCTTTTTAAATTTAATCAGTAGAACTGTTGCTTTATCTATTCTCACTTTCTCTTTTTATCGTGTGAATTGAATGTGTGTTTCTTCATGTTCAAGGATGTCTTGGCATCAAATTTCCTAACCTGCGAACCATAAGCAGCCACATTTTGGGCCTGTCGTGCCATGAATAATCACTCATATGCCCCTTTTTATACAGTGATGATACCGCTAAGCCCGGTTGCTGATCAAAAATTTTGCTTCAATTTATCAACGGAGTTTAATAATGAGCCAACCGCTTTTCTGAGTAAATTTTATATGTAAGATTAAGATTCTAAATTTAAAATCATCACGAATATTTAAAGAGATTGTTTTTAGTTCAAACTCATGACCTATTTTGTAAAATCATGTTTTTTCTTTTTCTGGATGCATGAGAGAATGGATTGATTTTTTTTTTTTTTTTTTTTAAAATCATGTTTTTTTCTTTTTCTGGATGCATGGAGAGAATTGGATTGATTTTTTTTTTTTTTTTTTTTTTTTTTTTTTTTTTTTTTTGGATATATAAAAAGCCCATTGGGTCCTTTTTGAATAACATTAACAAGTGGAGATGACTCAAACTCGAAACTTCTCACTTTTTATATTTTCTAAATAGGTAGGAAGACCAATCAAACCAATCTGATTGATGAATTCATATTTCTTCTAACATAGAGTATTTTGTAATTGATATCACTATTTCAAATAAATTAAGTTATTAATAAATTTTAAGTTTTAACATAATAATATTAAAATTGAAATAATTATTTTGACTTGGTGATAGTTGTACTTCGTTGAATTTTTCCAAAAAATGAACATTTTTTTGTGTGAATAAAGGAAATGGGTAGGTTCTATAAAATTGGACTAAAATTCCAAGAAGAAACTGATAGTATTAGTATCTAATTAACTGAATTAGGTTTACCATAGAGCCTACCTTGGTGAATCTCCAACTAATAGTCTTTAATCAAACTTCTCTGCATGCTAAAGGAAGTTGTAATCAACATGTGATGCATATGATAAACGTACAATCTATAGTTAATTTATACTTTGACAATTCACAAAGTTTTGAATTTTGAATATGAAAGCAGAGCTAATCAAAATATATAAAAGCAAGCATTTTTTACCTAAAAAGTTAACATGTGAAATGTTCAGTATGCATTAATGTATTGACTTTGTTTAGTTTGGTTTGAATTTATTTTGAATTAGTATTTTTGGTTTGGTTTGGTTTGATTTGATTTGATTATTTAATGTACTAATGTATTGGTTTCGTTTGGATTTATTTTGAATTATTGTTTTTGATTTGATTATTTAATGTATTAATGTAGTTTAGATTTATTTTGAATTGGTGTTTTTGGTTTGGTTTGATTTGATTATTTAATGTATTAATGGTTTTAAGTAATTATTATTAATTATTATTTTAAAAAAATGATAGAGTTTAATAACAATGAATTATTCAATTAGTGTATTAATGTATTGTTTTGTAACAAATGGTTACTCTTAAATTTGTGAAGTAATAAACGACTCTAACAATTGTTAATATATCTTTCCTACTTTAACGTTTCCATTTCTTTTTTTTTTTTTTAAATGGTGTAGTTTAGCATTTTTTTTTAATTTAAATTATTTATCATCAAGAAACGCTTTAGCTTTTTTAGAAATACTATATGTATTATATTTTTCTATATTATTGGCAAATGTGTGTTGGTCTCTACTTTTAAATATATTATTCATTTTTTTTTTAAGTTCAGAATTTTCTACATTTCAACTATTTCCACTAATTGGGTTAGTAGTCCTTACTTAAACTTTTTTTTTCTCATTTTTTAAAGATTATTTAACATGTTTTTGTAGTCGTAAACTATCAAATCAATATATATATATAAAATTGTTTTTTGTAGTCGTAAAACTATCAATCCTTTTAAAGATTATTTAACATGTTTTTGTAGTCGTAAACTATCAAATCAATATATATATATATATATATAAAACAGGCAGAATTTTCCTTGATATTACCACGTAAGGCTTCCAAATTAATGACATGCGTATGACTTAATCGTTTATTTTTATATTTATTTTAAAATAAATTAAATTATGATTAAATTAAACCGTCTTAAATGCATTCGATTAATATAACGTTAGAGAATTAGTAGTGTGTTAAGTAATAATTTATATAACTTTCAGTGATATAAATAAATTACAAAATTTATAAATTGTAATGATATGGGCAGTTATTATTTTATATTAAAAAATTAAAAATTTTTGTATTAAATTAAATTATGTTAAATATAAGTAAGTTGAAGATTTATACAACTCTTAATTGTTTAAAATAAATTATTTATTCATGGATTTTAATGAAATAAAGAGTTAATTATTTTTTACATTATTTTTTAAATTAATCAACTTAATGAATTTTATCACCTTTCATTTTACTTTTTTTTATTTATCTCTATAAATTACAATATTTTTAATCCATATTACTGAACACATGCATATATACTAATTGTACTTTAATAATAAAAAATCAGGCTATATTTTTTTTTTACTATTGATATATCTTTGTAATATTTTTTAATAGCATAATAAAAAAATTTCATTCAAGAATTTATAAATTATATGTATATTCTCTCAATTTTACTTTATTTTAATTTTTTTTAACCGTGCATAGCACGGGTATATTGCTAGTTAATTATATGATTTGTAGAATACATAAAGGAAAAAAAAAATTGATAAACCAATTTATATTAATTGCTTAATTATGGTTAGATTGAATGTTTCATTTTTTATTTTCAATCTTTTTGAATGGAAGGATCCAAAATTAAATTAATCATTATCACGTGCAATTATGTGCAGGTGCAAAATAATTAAGTTCTGAGTAAAGTAAATAAAAAAAAAAATCGTATTTCATATGAAAGAGTTAAGAAAATTCTGCACATGTCAATAAATAGTTGGTAATAAAAGATAGATTTCATAAAATGCATATTATCTCAGCAATTGCCAATTTATGGCAAATTGAAGGTTATGTATGCCTGCATAAGTATAATTTTTTTATGGCTGACAATTTCATACTTCAAGCTTCTGATCTCAACAACAGAGTCAGAGATGGCATGTGGAGGCATCCCTCTGGGTCCATTTTTTTTTTTTTAAGAAATTTTACAAAAATGGGAAATTTTTTTTTTTTTTAATTCGGATCCTCTGAATTTTTTAAGAAAAACATTATTAGCCATTAATTTTAGACTCTAAATCTTTCGTTCAAGTAAAATTCTTATATGGAATATATTCTGTTAAGGTGCTATATATTTTGAGAAGTAAATTTTCCATGACGAACACGATTAACTCCGGAGATGCGTATACAGCGATTAGTTTCCTTTTAGCACAGTTTCAATGCATGATTTCGATTCTCGTGTCCGCGTTTCACTGGGCATATATATGTTCATGGAATATTATTTTTCTTGTGGTCGCCTATGGAATAAAAACATAAAGATACAATGTCAAAAAAAAAAAAAAAAAAAAAAAAAAAAAAAAAAAAACATAAAGATACAAATAGTCCCAAGTTGTTTTATGTTCTCTATCACCAAACTGGCCAACTATCCTTCCGGCTAGCTTATCGATACGTATTTGTTCATAGCTCAAAAAAAAAAAAAAAAAAAAAACATAAAGATACAAAGTCCAAGTTGTTTTATGTCTCTATCACCAACTGGCCAACTATCCTTCCAGGCTAGCTTATCGATACTGTATTTGTTCATAGCTCAATATCGCTCCAGGACAACTTACACATCATAAAAATAAAATATATATATGTTATAATGGAAGCTGATCCAATAATTATACCTCCATAATCTTAATCAAGTTGTTAAGTACACATATCAACTAGGTTTTGTTTATAATATCCAATAGGATATTTCATTTTTAAATTGCATTAATCAATATAATATGTTAATACTTTCTTTCTCCTCGTTAAAAAAAAAAAAAGGGTTGGCATAGGAGAATAATCTCTATTAGACACTGAATTGTAATTAGAACCACGTAACTCTTAAACAGAGAGAGATAAAGGAAAGTTAGTTGGTGAGAAATAAGAGTTTCTTTGAAGTTAAAACCTAATGCAAGGGATTAACAAGAATAATTGATATAATATAAGAAAAGGAAATCTCTAACCTAAAGATGTATACATTAAAGATTACAGCCAAAACTTTAACCTTCCGACAAAAAAATTCCTATTAAACCTTAAAAAAAAGAACTTAAGTAATTAACTCATAAGCTAATCCTACGGGTTAAAGAAAGTAGAGCCACACTTGCATTTCCATCCTTCAGGTTCATAATTAGCATATTCAACTCTTTTGCGATCAGTTGTTGCAGGTATTTGAATGGCATTACAAGGAACGCACCCTTTACACTTATTCTCACAATTTGGCGGTGTTGACCCAAGTCTACTTAGCCCTCTAAATGATTGTTCTTTACCATAAGCCACTCCATTAATTCTCTTTGTACCCTAAAAACATAAAACCAAAGATCATAAGATATATACTAACAAAGAGCTTTAAAGAGTTGTATGAAGGATGAAAATTACCTGATTTGGTCCGAATGCAGCTTGTTGGAATTGTGGGATTTGGCCTGTTTGATCAAAAAATAAGGATAATAAGTAAATAAAAAATTCCAAAAGCAGAAAGAGACAGAAGTGTTTTTAGTAAAAAGTTTGTATGAACTTCAAAAAGGAAAGGAAAAAATGGAAATTGGGATCAGATCAATCAATACAACAAAAGGTTAAAATCAAGCTTTTAAATTTTTTATGTTGGAGGACATTTGACGTTAAAACAAGTTTGGAAAAGAAAGGGTTTTCTTTATTAAAAAAGAAATGAATCAGACAAATTGGTTACTGTTGAAAAAGAAAAGAATAAGAAAGAACAGCTAACCCTGTCTGGGAGCAGCAGGATCATGTGATGAAAGCTGCCAGCTTGCTACACAACACCACCAAGTGATTATCTGCAGACTTGCTATTATAAAGAAGCAAATTCTTCTTCTCATATTTCTTAATTAGAAAACCCTAATGATGATAATGATGACGATGGTGATCTTTTTTGTATCCGTGAAGACTGAGAAATAAGAGAAGTGGTTCTTCGTTCTTGGCATGGATGGTCAGACTCACTTCAGAAGGACAACCATGCACACAGCTGAAATATTCAAAGATTTTGTAGAAAGAGACAAAAAAGAAAATGTTTAAAATGTATAAAATATATATACAAATACAATACGAAGATGAAATTTCCTTTCTCTGGTTTTCTTGGTGGAGCAAGCAATGTTGCTTCTGAGACAAGTGATTCCACCTTTCTTTTCAAGAAGATTATCTAATAAACAACTTAAAGAAATTTATATCTTTTCTATTTGACAACTCACAAAAAAATGTCTTAGAAATGAAAAACAACTATTGTATAATTAATAGTTTTATACAGCTTTCCCGTTGCAAAGGCTCCTCTTTATAGCTCTCAACAGGACCCTATGCAATATAAGAATTTAGTAAGAATCCATATAGGGTTTGGGCTTTACCTAGACTGCAGAGCCTCTTCCTCTGATAATCTGTTGCTGGTGCCAATAAAAGAAGAGAGTATTTGTTAGCTTCCACTACAAAAATTTTTCCTTTCTGTTTCTGGGTAGTTTTAATTCAAATATTTTGACTTCTACAATGTAAAGATTTGAACTGAAACTTTTTAACAAACAGATTATGATGAAGCTTCATTGGTAAGATTGTCAGTTGCCACTGAACTCAGATTAATTACATATATTAATTGCAACTAATTAAACAAACTATTCATAGGACACAACGTTTGGTCAATTTCATACAGGTTGGCTGATGGATAACAAGCAATCTATCTGGCTTATAATAAGTCATGGAACTTTGAATCTGAACCATCCATTCAGATCATGCAGTGTTAATTAATTAGTAATGACCTATCTCTGTCACTGTAGTGTCCTAAGCTTTACTTACTCACATCATTGTCTAATCACTAATTTGATGTCTTTTCTTTTAAACTGAAACCCAGAAAATAAACAAGATTTTCCCTTGTTTAAAATGCTGTTGAAATTGGTTCTGAGTTTTGACCAATGTAAACAGATCCTACTTTAGGGAATTTTCAGTAAGTAATCACTTAAAATAGTATTGTTTGAATTAATTTCTAGGGTTCCTGCAATTTTGACGGGAGATTTCATAAATTTATGTTAAGAGCATCACTTTTGCATGTAAATTTTCATTATCAGAATTAAAAGAGAATGTTGCAAATAAAACAAATGCAGTATTTCTTATTAGATGACAAGAAAGCTTATTTGCCTCTAACAAAATAACCATTATTTACGTATTATGAGTATCTAATCTCAGTTTTTTTGGACATTTGTAATGTCAGCATAGGTCATGAGGCAAAATGAAGCAAGAGAAGTATGATAAAAGAAGTCAGAAAGCTAAAAAAAGCAAACCTAAACACTGAAATATTAGCCTCCTAATACATATACCTAGCTTGCTGTTGCTGCTGTAGAAGATAGTACTATTAGTAGGGAGAAGCAGAAGAGTTCATGATCTCTCAAGAAGGTCACAACAAAACAATGTTTATGAAATGTCCAGTGGATTTCTAGTATTGCCCCTATTATATAGCTTATTGTCAGTCTATCTTGGGCCAGAAAAAGATTAATTATAAGCATATTATTAATTTGGAATTAATTATTGGATATTTAACAATTGACTGCCAAAAACACTTTATTCTTTTTTTATAAATTTTTTTGGGGATTGTTGGGTACAAAATTGACACTTTGATGGACTGATTTGATTATTCAATGGAGTTTGTTTCTCAGTCTGCTGCATCAATATCAAAAAATGAATTTTGTACTGTGAAAGACACCGTCTCCATTTATTTTAAAAAAATATTTTACCCCTTTTTTTTTAAATTACTATCATATGAAAAAAGGCCCTGATTTGCAAAAAATAATAATATAATAATCCAATGTTAAACTAGAAATTGATCTTTAGAAAATGCTATTGGATTGTATAAACTGTGATAATCAAAATCTTGCGATTTTCTAAGATGTATATATATGTATAGAAATTGATCTTTAGAAAAATGCTTATTGGGATTGTATTTAAACTGGTGATAATCAAAATCTTGCGATTTTTCTAAGATGTATATATATGTATATATATATATATATATAATATTTAAAAGAAGGTTTAATAAATGGAAATATTTCTGCTTCATGATGTAAATATCAAGTTTCTCAACTTTCTGTATACAGGGATGATTATACAAAACCCAACACTAAAAATAAGTGGCCAGAATTTGTTTAGTAACTAAATAAAATTAAAAAAAACTTGGCTCATTTTAAGCATATTAAAGCAATGAAGTGAATAAAAACTTTTTGGGTATAGGTCCCTTTGATTCCATCCTTATTTTTCTTAATTAAAACTAAATATTACGCACCAGCAGTGCCCATTTAGTTTAATTAAGAAAAAATAAGGATGGATGCAAAGGGACTAACCCCAAAGTTTTTTAATTCACTTCATTTCTTTTAATATGGCTTAATGAGATATATATAAAAGAAGGTTTATAAATGGAAATAATTCTGCTTCATTGATGTAAATATCAAGTCTCAACTTTCTGTATACAGGGATGATATACAAAACCCAACACTAAAATAAGGGGCCAGAATTTGTTTAGTAACTATAAAATAAAAACTTGGCTCATTTAAGCCATATTAAAAGAATGAAGTGAATTAAAAAACTTTGGGTTAGTCCCTTTGATCCATCCTTATTTTTCTTAATTAAACTAAATATAACGCACCAGCAGTGCCCCATTTGCTGCCAATCATTCTTGACCCCATTGTCGTTTTTGATGAAACGGCTTAGCTGCCTACAGGAATTGGTGTTCTTGGGCTCGGGAGTCCCATGTAAGCAAGCCTAGGGGACACCCTAACCTTTGGACTGGGCCTTGGAGAAGGAATTGGCCCATAATTGCTAATAGTCCCAGGAGGAACTCTAGGGGATAGATTGACTTGTTCCAATGCTCTTGTTTGTAGCTCCGTTGGGTAATCCCTGACACACCCAATGCGAGGTCCAGCCCCTGTTGTCCATTTGCAAGGTAATCTCTCAGGCCACTCAAAAACATTGGCACCACAGTTAATTTTAATCTCTTGTTCTTTGTTAAGAGCCGCCATTGTTGTCTCCTTGATGGACAAATCTACATCAGACTTATTTGCGCTGATGGGTTGACAAGTTTCTGCAGAACCCAAAATTGACTCTCCCTTTTGTCCAATATAAGAATCATCATCAATTGCACATTTCTGCATAACAAGATCAAAATCAAATAAGTTTAGGCATATGGGTACAAATCTAAACAAGTGCATAAAAGTGCATCTTTCAGTGCACAATGGATAAGAAAAGGATACCTTAACATTTGTGAGATCGACATGGTTTTCCTGAAGAAAGCTAACGAATTCCCTGAAGTTTTCTTCTGTTGGGTGATAATGGCCACTGTATGGCCATATAGCCTGAATTCATTACATTAGAGATAAGTTTAGGTCATTAGCAACTGATTTAACTGTCCAAGCAAATATATAAATAAGCATTGGTAGAAATAGTGTAGTACCTCAAGAACTCCTTCGTGGGCAACTAATCTTCCAGCTGCTGTAGTAGCACCACCAGCAAGAAAACTAGAGTGTTGAAACACACCCTTCCTTTTTTGCCCAACATATAAAGCTCTTGTCGTGCTAAGCACAAATATCCATTTTGAACCCTCAATTGTATTGACAAGATTTCCATTCTCTCTGTAAACAAGCTTCCCATTTTCAACTATTACTTCATATGCTTGTCTTTCTTTCTGTAAACAAGATAAACAACAGAAATCAGAAATCACTCCCTTGAACTGTATTTTTAATGGAATAATAATTATTAATTTAAGAGATATATATTGCTTTCAACTTACAGGTCCTAGATATTTGATGCACTGCTTTTGCAGTACAGATCTCTGGCATTTCTCTAGATTCACTTCTTTACCATCTCCAACATCCAACCTGCATTTTCCACAAGAATGAATAAAAATGGAAAATTTAATAAAAAGCATATTGTTAATGTACTTTCTTGATTACAAAACAAAAAATCTGTCATTACTCACCAGTAAAAGAAAGGTTGAGTGCTCTCACTTCTAAACCAGACATCATAATACATGTGTAAATTGTGACCATACCGATGGCGAGGATCAATCTGTTCACACATAGAAAATTGAATGATATGGTTAATTCCAATGTTCCATCATGGGTGTTAGGAGATATGAAAATGTGTTTAAAAGACTTACAGCTTCAAGCCAATGTTGTAAAGCTAATTTCTGAGCCTTCTCATCTTTGGATAAGCCTTTGCCAACTTTGGCTGCTCTTGTCCTAGCCCTTGCCCACCTTGAAATAGCAGTTTCAGGTTTTTCAACGTTAAAGAATGACACTGAACTTCTCTTTAGAGCTGCAAAATCTAAAGCCTTCCACCTGAAAAATTTTAAACAGAGAATTAGTCGCTAATAATTAGCAATGAGCTTGATTAACCAAAATAGTGATCAACTGTTAAGATCAAAATACTAACCATAACTCCTCAACAACAACGGCACAATCTGCAAGATTTCTTCTAGTCCTGTAACTCTTGTAAACCTTCTGAACTTTAACTGCAGCAGCTTCAAGCTCACTAACCGGTCTAGGAGAAAACAAAATTGCTGGTTCAGGAAGAGAAAGTGCTGGCTTTGACTCTACTTTATCTTGAACTAGATTCTTGAATGACAAACTGGTATCAAGCATTACATTCTGGGGTTTACAATTCTTCAAACTTATAGAATTTTTTCTTCCTCTCGAATTTGACTGAAGTGACTTGGTCATGGTTTCCGTATCAGAAGTGTTCTTGAAACTATCTGTCCTTAAGGGGATACCACCGTATTTAGGACCGAAACTATAGTTGTAGGCTAAACGAAAGAAGCTGTGCCGTACAATTTCTTCCCAGGCTGAATAGAGTAAAGAAAGCGATAAACCCATAAATTTTCCAATCACCAGTGGAATTATAATCTTATGACGGCACCTGATCATGAAAACAGTAAAGAAATTAAGTTAGGAATATAAATTGTCGAATCCTTGTGAATTGAGAATGGGCAGAAAATGCAATCTTTTAAATAAAAAGGTCAGGAAATTCAAAGTTTGAAAAGGAGATTGAATTGAAATGTGGAAATTGTACAGTAACATTCATGCCCCTTGGCCCAAACATATTTATGGCCAATATTGAATAAATGGAAAAAGAAAGTTAAAGCAAATAGGTGGAAACGAAAACCATCAACAACAAGAAAAAATAGCAAAAACACCACACTTAATTGATTCCAATCATTTCGTCAAAAAAGACAACAAATAAAACAAAAGAAACATGTAGATCAATTAGCAGTAACCATCCCAAAAGGAAACAAGAAAGATAAACTTATTATGTTTTAGGAAGAAAGAAAGGAATTGTATGTTTTCGTCTTGTATTACCTGTGATCAAGATTAAAGAATCAAAAAGGTCTTTGAATAGAGCACTGTCTTAGAATGGCTAATAAGTGATAACTAAAAAAAAGCTAAATCAAAATAATGGGTTAAAGTGAATAGAATGCTTCTTGACTCCTCTTCTTATATATATGCACAAGAAAGGAAATGGGTCCACTAGAACCTTCAAAGACGTGGCTGAAAAGCAGGAAGAAGACAGTGTACAGAAGTCGTGGAATATTTTATATTATGAGAATCGAGTGAGAGACGATAACATATAGAGATTAGGGGTTTGAATTGAATGGAAAAGTTATGGAAGGTGAGATGATATTCAACGTGGTATTTATTTATATATTCATTTTATTTTTCAAGGTTCAAAACCACGAGTTATTTGATAGATTCAAAGATTGAAAATTTGAATACAACTTTCCGAAAAATGTGAAGGGTAATATAGAAAAGAGGTTCTGCTGTTTCCATATGATATAATTAAAAAGAAAAAAAAAACAGTTAAATGGAGATGTTGAGATAGAGGGAGAAAGACTGAAAGAGAGAGAGATGAGAGAGACTGATAGGCGGTCAAAGAAAGGAAGCTTGTTTATGGGTTTCCATGAAAAAACACGAAATTGAAATGTCTGTAAAAGTAAAACTAGCTGAGATTTTCGTTTCTGTTTTTGTTATTGTTCGTGTTTCTTCACAGTCAACCGCAACTTTCGGTCATGGCTTGAGTCATGCACACGCTTATCGAAGACTTCTTGTAGTTGTGGGTTTTAATGCATTTATTACTTTTAGTACATTTAATTTTCCTACTGCCCTTTTTGTACGTTTTTCCCCGTATCTTAGTGGTTTTAAATTACTTAAATTAGTAATAAAGTATCTTTTAATTTAATTAAATTATTTAATTAAATTTTTTTATTTTACGAATAAAATTAAAAGAAAAAATGATAATAAAACAAATTATTAAAAATCATTATTATATTTAATATAAAGATAAATTTTAAAAGTTAATAAACGATTCTTAACTTTTTTTTAAATGATAAATAAACGTTTATGGGATTATATTATTCTGATATACTATATAATATTATTATTTACTGTCTCTCTCTTTCACTTTAATAATATTTTATCCTTTCGTAAAAATAAAAAAATAAAAAATTCAAACACACGTTGATTTTCATTTTTGCACAAGTTATTATTTGTTTGAAGTTCTTTTTCCTTTTAGTTAAAATATCCACGTGGAAGACCATGAATACTGTTTTTTCTCCCTTCTTCTCGGCCCATCATTAGTCATTACCAATGACTCACGATGTTGGGAGAAATGAATCACGGGTCAAAATCAAGTAATCAACTGAGATTGGTCAAAGATCAAGATCATTCTCATTTTGTGATTTGATTGGGAATTGATCAAGAAATGGAAATTTTAGTTTGGCCCCCGGTTTTAGATGATGCTTTTGAATGCTCCTTTTTTTATTCTAGTCTAATTTTATGATGATGGCTTAATTTTAGTTTGAACATATTAAAGAAAAATTAAATTATATTTTCACTTCCCGTCTAAAGTATATAAATAAAAAAATAATCACATTTAGTAGATATACGGTTAGACTGTACGGAATCTGAAAAATTATGTACTCACTACTTTTAATTAATTTAAATATTAAAATGGGATATAGGATGTGAAATAGCAGGTATAATTATTTTATTCTTGAATTACATTGAATTAATCTAAGTTAGTTGAATGAAAATACTAATATATTCATTGTAATTTTATAATTTCTTGAAACACGTATAGAACCTAATAATAATAATAATAATAATAAAGTTTTACCAGTCTAGTTCATTAATTTAGTAACAGCACAAACAAAATGATAAAGACAAGTAAATCTCTTTTAAAAAAAAAAAAAAAAAAAAAAAAATGGGTAAAAAAAAAGAAATCTAAAAAGAACCCCAAAAAAAAAAAGGTTGTTTTTTAAAAAAAGAATTTTTTTCCCTTTTTTTTTTTAAAAAAAAAAAAAAAAAAAAAAAAAAAAAAAAAAAAAAAAAAGAATTAGGAAGATGACAGATGAGTGGAAACAAAATCACCAGGTTTCCGGGAAGAATATAAAAATAAAGGAAACGGGGGTATTTCAGTAAAAATAACTCAAAGTTGGCGTTGAATTTTAACTGCAAATTCATAGCTGTCAAGGTGAAGGTGATGGTTGACCCGTCGGGAGTAATGACGTGTACTACACTTATCTACTCGTACAGCGTCTGGTCCTGCCGTTGTGTATTGTTATTTATGTATATATTTTTCATAACTACTTGAATCTTCAATTTTGAAAATAATTTTTGGAACTATTAAACAAATTCACGACGAATTATTTAGTTTCATTAGAATTTAGTTAACATTGCTATGATCTTATAATTAAAAAAATTAAAATTGAAAAATATTTAAGAGAAAGATGTATTAATAGTTAAAATTTTGAAATTTTTACCAGTAATTAGGCTTTTAAACTATATATGGTTAGACCATTAAATATGTTGAGATATGATTGTTGAGAGAGGTCACTACTCACCAACCACCCACCACCAATGCATAAAAGCATAAATAAGAGCATTTATGATGTAATCATGGCTTGCTTTAATTTATTTGACACATTGAAAAATTGAAAGTTAAAATAAAAATATTTTACAATATTATTATTTGTTTAGTTTATGAGTCTAATGTATCAAAACAAAAAGAGATACTATCCATCACACTTTCTATTATTGGAGTGTCTGTTAGATAGCATGACTCAATTTTTTGCTATTTTTATTTTTTTTATTGTCTTTTATGTCTTCTCTTTTCTTGACAATTAAATTTTTTTTGCGCTAAAACTGATTTTTTTTTTATTATTGGAGAGTTATTTTTAAAATTTAATATCTAAAAATATATATTCAGACACATTATCATCTATAAATTCCATTTATTAAGACACATTAAGCACAATTCATGATTGTATCAGAGATGCTTTAAGCTTTTATTGTTGAATATTTATTAAGACACATTAAGCCACAAATTCAATAGTTGTACATAGAGATCTTACTCACAGCTTTTATTCGTTGATATATATAAGTATATATAACTAATATATAACACTCTATACTATTAAAGAAAGGAGGGATTGCGGAGGAGAGTACTGCCTTGCCTAGCAACCACCTTAACACTAAAAACCATTATATGAAGTAGAAATTATGTATAGGAACAAAAATACAAAATACACTTAGTAAATTAAATATTTTACAATTACGTGTTGTTTCTTAAAAATAACATCTCATCAGTTGCTATCATCTATAATTATACGCTTATCTGAAGAGATCAGATAATTCTGGCAATTACATTACTAATGAGTTTGAGATTTTGTCTAATAATTTAATATAATTCTTTTTTTTTTTTTTTTGGGGTAATATTGGGCCGCCATGAAGCCACTACCCTAAACTGGATTAGTTTAGTTGTATATTAATTAATCAATTAATTAATGAACCAAATTGGAGGGATTGACTTTGTGCAGAAAATTTTTACTGAAATTAATAGTTAATTTAAAGTTGATAACTTTTGCCTTGGATATATTATATTATATATGTAACGGGATTGTTGGGTTACAAGCTGCTACAATCCTATAAGATTGCACAAAACAAAATTATCTATTTTGCTACCAACTTGGAAATAAAAAATTTCACAAGAAAAATAAAAATTTATTAAATAAACCCACCATTCAAAAATGTAGGCTGTCAAATTTTCCAAATTTTTTTTTTTTTTTTTTGGGTAATATTGGCCGCCATGAAGCCCATCTACCCTAACTGATTAGTTAGTTGTATATTAATTAATCAATTAATTAATGAACCAATTGGAGGGATTGACTTTGTGCAGAAATTTTATGAATTAATAGTTAATTTAAGTTGATACTTTGCTTGGATATATTATATTATATATGTAGGGATTGTGGGTTACAAGCTGTACAATCCTTAAGATTGCACAAAACAAAATTATCATTTGCTACCAACTTGGAAATAAAAAATTCACAGAAAAATAAAATTTATATAAACCCACCATTCAAAAATTTAGGCTGTCAAATTTTCCAAAGCCGCCATTGGCATATTATATATTATAATTATAGATTCTACATTGTTATAAGAGAATTATTACTGTTGTCTTATAATCTATTATGTGTATTTTTTTTTTATTTAAGAAAAGAAAATAAGAAATTGTTATTCTTCATTCCAAAATTCCAACAACGTTCCAAGTTTATATATTTTCCGCGTAGAAATATCTAACGTTAAGCTATGGTCTTTGTCAAATTCTAATATTTCCAACAAGCATGTGTCGAACTTTTTTAGTCTGTGTCTGGTGGTGGGCGTTCAACTTTGAATTTGCATTTTCTTTTTTATTTTTCAATTATTATTTTTCTTCCAAAAGTTATTCCCAAGCCCTACTCTCTGCCATGTACGGATATATTATACAAGGCATTTATAAATGTTTATTTTTATTATTATCTTTCAACGTGTACTCCTCACTTGGGTCTCAAGTTAAGGCCCATTAATAGACGTTTCAGGTCAGGTGGGCCTACTAAGTCTGGTATCACGAGGGCTGCATAGCATGACATCTCATGCTAGTTTTTTGCTTGAAGACATTAAAAAACAAGATCCACATATTTATTTGGAGCGATAAAGTTGGGGCTAATGTATAAATTTGAATATGTAGTTTCTATAATTATTTTCATGTCCCTGAATTTTGTGAAATACTTATTTTTATCCTGTACTTTCAGATTCCAGTAATAATTATGTTCATCGTTAAAATGAATGTGAAAATACATAATCATAAATGAACCCTCTAAAAAAATTATTTCTGAAGAATATAATTATTCTTGAAATGTCGAAGTTAAAAGTTATTGTTGAAGGGCCACAGGAAAAATCGGTCAAAATTATATATTACACCGTGAAGTTGGGCTAGGCTTGTAGACTTCTAAAGTTTTGGGCCTGTCAAAAGTTTGCTGGACCATAGCCCAACTAGGTATAATTTTATAACGGTTGGTTTAGTATTTTTTGTTTTCTTCTTACACACTTCAAGGAAGTTTAACCAATATTCATAATTTTCTGGGTATAAAGAATCCTAACCTAACCAATAATCATTTTTAAGTAAGTGTCCGATCTGGCAGACAACGAATCATAATCCGAAAAACGTGTTGTGTCCTATCTGTCTCTCTTTCCTATATTTTCTTCGAACTTTAACCGCCAGCTCGTACATCGAATCGAATCGAAAGCACAGAGGAAAAATCTTGGGACCTTTGTCTGCCTAAGATTTTTCCATCTTCAATGGCCGGATCGAAGCACCTTTCAGGTTCTATTTTTCCTTTTGTTTCCAATGTGTACCCAAAATTGATTTCAAATTATTCGTTTTTGTTCTGAAAAATGATTGGATGATTTCACTGTTCAAGAAGAACCATAGAATTAGAGAATTGATGAAGAATTTGTAGTGCTTGAGAGAGTTAAGGGTATTGTAATTCACTATTTAACCACATTTTGTAATATGATTGAGACCCTGATTGTATATTGGATTTTTTCTTGTTATTGTCGATATTGTGCTTGTAATTATGCCAATGAGATAACTAGAGAGTGTCAACCTGTTCTTTGTGTTTGATGAATGGCATTTGTTTTGCTCAGATGAGAATGTAAAAGCATCTAATATATTTGAAAGAGCCAAGGAGGAGATCCAGGAGAAAATAATGCATCATTATCAAAAGGAAACTCATGGCACTGACAACTACATTGATGAAAACACCCCATTGGATAATGTGAAAGCTCCTAATGTGTTTGAGCGAGCAAAGGAAGAGATTGAGGCTCTGATTCAAACTATCCACACCAAGAAAGAGTCTGAAACTCAGGAAAAAAGGTTTCCATATACAACGGAATCAATTAGCATTGTCTGATATAAATGAATTCTATAAAATTATATAAAATCTATTTGAGATTTCATGTTTTCATGTTCAATATAAATAAAAATCGTTCATTTCACTCTTGTGAATTCAATTTTGTTGAATTCAACATAATTAAATCAACTTTTATCATATGCATACATGGATTCTAAAATTCAAATTCATTTATAATGTCTGATTTTTTTGTGTTATTGCTATTTCAGAGATCAATCTGTTGAGGTAGAGGCAGAAAACGCTTTCAAACCGCTCAATTTAATTGGAAGAGCTAAGGAAGAGATTGAAGCAATGATTCATCCTGATAAGTCAACTCACGTTCATAACATAGAAACTCATGGCAGAAATGATGATATTGATGAAAACACTCCCATTGATGAGATCAAAGGGCCAATTATTTTTCAAAGAGCCAAGGAAGAAATGGAAGCCCTTGTCGAAACTATCCACCACCCTAAGAAGGAATCCAGTGATTCTGTTCCCTCTTCACCACCAGTAAGGGAAAGTGGGTTTGCAGCTTCTATTGGGAGAGGGCTTGAAAAAGTATGTTCACCAGTTGGAAAAGGGCTTGAAAAAGTTTGTGCTCCTCGAGGTAATAAGAAAGATTAAACTGAAAAGTACTGTCATAGCAATGATATCTTGCTCGCTTGTTTTCTTGAGTAACAATTACAGGGTACGAGATAGTTCATTGTTTTTCATTACCCATTTCATTGATGTGCTTGTTTGGCTGAGAATCTGAATTTTTATCAAATCCATCTGTGGTTTTTATAACAGGATTTGGTTTTGATATCAAAATTTAGTCCGAGGATGAGGTTGCTCCTTCTTAGGTAGATTCTAAGCATTATTATATCATTTATTACCATACTGCAGTTCTTCTACTCTGATAACAAACCCTTAAACCAAGCATGCCTGATGCCAGACCTTATGGAATGATTCAAGACACTGTAATTGAATTATTAATTGTTATTTTCAGTTACCTTCCTTCCCATCTACCAGCCAGTTGAAAGCAACAAATATGAATAATTCGTTTGTTTATAAAGTTGACTAAATTAATGTCTGTCATTATCCAATTCCACCGTCAACTTGTAATACCGTCCAATAACGATTGTGTGTATATATTTATTGATGTTTCTGTAAATTATAAAATTGTAAGTTAAAATCTTCAGCTAAATTAAATTATAGGAATAATATGTTTTTTATTCTCAATATAAGATTTTATTTTTCATATTACTCTCTAAAATTTTGAGATTATGAATTGAATTTGAGGAAGTATTTTCCTCTCTCTATATATATAGCCAAAGACGGCAATCAGTTAGCAATTTGATGACGTTTACAGGAGAGAGAACCAAGAACACTAAATAAATAGGAAAATGGCAAAAACGCCATGAGTCCATGACGAAAGCAGAAAACGGGTTAAACAAAAATTTCAACTGTGAAATATTGATAAAGAAAATGTAGCTAAAGGAAGCACTTCAAAAATGAATGCTTGACCTCCCAATTGATGCTATAAGCACAAAGCCCAGCCATTGGATTACGCTTCAATAAAGAATCACCTTTCAGATCAGAAGACAAAAAGATGACAACAGCTTTTATCAAAAACCAGTAAGCAAAGATACTGCAGCAAAAACCTCAATTTCTAGAGAAACTGAAGAAGAAATGAAAGAGAACATGGGTTGATCCTCTTTTACGGTCGAAATTCAGGAATCAATTACTCAATAATGACAAGCCCATGAAAAACAGCTCTGTCTCTTTTGTACTTCTCTGGTCTGGTCTAGTCTCCCTGTTTGTTCGCACTCTTCGTCGCTTGTGTTATAAGTTGTTGCGAACTGAGATATTTGCATATCGACTTTATCATCCATGGCCGTCATCTTCCCTAAATTGATTGCCTTTTATCAGGAATTGCATATAATACTCTGTTTTAACGTTCTTGATAGTGATTGATTTCAGAGGTCTCTTGTCTCTGTTTTTTTTTTTTTTTCGCTCTGCAATCTGTACTCGTTCCAAAAATGGCTTCTTTTTGTCTCAAACACTGAACCCTTTTTTAAACCCTCAATCAAAAATTCCACTTTTCTGCTTTTTGTTCTTTTAATGGATAATAGGATTGGATTCTCTGATTCGAACGAGATCAGCAATGGAAGCAGCACCTGTTGCATAGAAACCCTCTCTACTCCAAACCCTCCAAACCCAGAAATCTCTGCTCTTCAACAGCTCTCTAAAAGCCTTGAATCCATCTTTGACTCTTCAGATTTTGACTTTTTCGCCGACGCTAAAATCACAATCTCCGCCTCTAACCGGGAGGTCCCGGTCCACCGGTGCATTCTATCGGCGAGAAGTCCTTTCTTTAAGGCAGTGTTTTCGGGTTCTGCAGCCAAAGAGAAAGGTCAAAATTTTGAAGTGAAAGAGTTGGCCAAAGACTATGATATTGGGTTTGATTCGATTGTAACAGTTTTGAGCTATTTGTATAATGGAAAAGTGAGGCCGTTGCCTAAAGGCGTTTGTGTTTGCGTGGATGAAGATTGCTCCCATGTGGCTTGTAGACCAGCTGTGGATTTTATGGTTGAGGTGCTATATGCTGCTTTTACGTTTCAGGTTCCTGAATTGGTGGCTCTCTACCAGGTAAGAGTTAGAAGTTTGTTTGTGAATTTTTCTCTTTTGTCTGCCAATTTTTCTGATGGAGAATAGCAGATTTTGGGTAAGATTACAGTGACCAATCCCCTGCTTTTAACATTTTGCTGATTTCTTTCCAGAATTTTTGAGCTTTTCTATTTAATTGCAGAGGCACCTTCTAGACATTCTTGAAAAGGTTGCAATTGATGATATCTTGGTGGTTCTATCTGTTGCAAATATTTGTGGTAAAGCGTGTGAGAAATTGTTGACAAGATGTATTGAGATCGTTGTGAAATCATATGTTGATATTGTAACTCTTGACAAGGCATTACCCCAAAACATTGTAAAGCAAATTACAGATTCTCGTTTAGAGATTGCTTCAGACACACCTCAAACCACAAGTTATCCTGATAAACATATAAAGAGAATACATCGAGCTTTGGACTCAGATGATGTGGAATTAGTTAGAATGCTACTGAAAGAGGCACATACCAATTTGGATGATGCTCATGCTCTCCATTATGCTGTTGCATATTGCGACGCGAAGACGACCACTGAACTTCTTGATCTTGGTATTGCTGATGTTAACTGTAGAAATTTAAGGGGATACACTGTACTTCATGTTGCTGCAATGCGAAAAGAGCCTAAGATTATAGTCTCTCTGTTAACTAAGGGAGCTCGACCATCAGATCTTACTTCCGATGGCAGAAAAGCACTCCAAATCTCAAAGAGACTTACTAGAGCTTCAGATTACTATAAATCTATTGAGGAAGGGAAAGCTTCTCCCAAGGAGAGATTATGTATAGAGATATTAGAACAAGCTGAAAGAAGAGATCCATTGCTTGGAGAGGCTTCTCTTTCTCTTGCTATGGCTGGCGATGACCTGCGAATGAAATTATTATACCTCGAAAATAGAGGTGAGTTTTCGTCAGAATCCTTCTGTCTATCCATATTCTTTCTTAACTTCTTTTTGATTTGCATATTAATTTATAATCCTTTTGGAGAATTAAAATTAAATTTGTTTTTATAAAGGACACTGACATTATTGATATTTTCTTACCAGTTGGACTGGCAAAAATTCTATTCCCCATGGAAGCAAAAGTTGCAATGGATATTGCTCAAGTGGATGGAACTAATGAATTTCCATTAACTGGCGTCAAGAATAAGAATTTGGCTAGTACACAGACAACTGTAGACTTGAATGAGGCACCTTTTAGAATTCAAGAGGAGCATCTGAATAGGATGAAAGCACTCTCTAGAACTGGTAACACTCCTTTTACATATGTAAATAACCTACATGTAGAGTTTTTCTTTGTGTTGTCTTAAAACACAAGGTCAATCCTAAAAACTCTAATTCTAGATATCCAAATAAGGTCAATCCTAAAAATTTAGGAATTGTATGTTAACTGACTCTGTTACTTGACATTGATCTGAGCAGTGGAGCTTGGGAAAAGGTTTTTCCCTCGGTGCTCAGAGGTGCTGAACAGGATCATGGATGCAGAAGAGTTATCACAGTTAGCCTATTTAGGAAATGAAACTTCAGAGGAAAGACTCCAAAAGAAACAAAGATTCATGGAACTCCAGGAAGTTCTTACTAAAGCATTTACTGAGGATAAACAAGAGTTTGACAGGTCAACTATATCATCTTCTTCTTCATCAAAATCTGTAGGGGCAGTGAGGTCCAATAGTAAGTTCCTTACCAGGGGTGGTAAGGCTTAACCTATTCTCTTGACTTATATTTGATACTAATAGGGCTATAAGTTTTCTTTTTCTTGGTTTGTGTTAGTATTAATTATGCTTTTAATTCTTTTACTCTGCTCTGCAATTCATTAATGGAAAGGTTGTTATACAAATATAAAATGCTTGTCTTTGTCATTAGTCAAGGAGGTTGTTATAATTATCCATAACTTTGCTTCTTTAGGCAACAAAATCTCACCTAAATACTTTAAAACCATTACATTTTCTATTATCATCTCGAACTTGCTACAAAGACCCACCACCAACTGTACAATATCGTAGCTTTCTCCTTTTCTGAACACGTGTCATGACTTGCAGATTGTTCTGTTTAAAGTTTGAACCTTCTGGTTAACATTAACTAATAATTATTTTATTAGCTAATCATTTTATCAGAGACTGTATATGTTAACTTTATCACCTCATAAGGGCATAGCAAATCAGAAAAAACCAATTAAACCTCAAGTGCTATTCCATACTATTATGTAGTTTGATACCCAAAGTCTGACTACTGATATTACAAAGTTTAAAACTTTTGATGCAGGATGATAAAACTATGGTATTTACTGCGTGTGGGAATATTTACAGTCTAGATGATTCATCATTGGTGACAGAATAAAAAGAAAAAGAAAAAGAAAAAAACGACTCAGGAAATATGAACATGTATGACCATTGTCAAACACTAGCATTTCCAATGCGGGCTAGGAGCAGCTCAAATGGAAGGGCCACCTGCCTGACAATTCACATCCTGCAACCAGTATAGAATTTGGTATCAATATCTGCTAATTAAGCATGTATACTTATAACAGTCAATTGCAAATAATGCATAGAGAGAAGCATATAAAAGATTTTACCAGTGCAATCAAGAACTAAATACAACCCGCTTGCTGTACCAACTCAGTTACATATCCATCCCAACTTCTTGGCTTTCCTGTCAAATCCTCCAATTCAAGGTAAAACTTAGAGTCATTCACATCTAAGTCTTCATCAACTAAAACCTCAGGAACCGTATCATCATCTAGCAATATCTCTGACATTAGATGATAAACAGATTCCTGAGTATTGGTACCACACGTCGCGATAGCCGGACTGCAAAACTCATCACTTATTGGAGTTTCAAACAGTTTTGACATTGTATTGGTCTCTGTATCCTCTTTTAATATCTCAGTAAGTTCAGTTTGCATTGTAGCCAATTGTTCCTGAGCTTGGTTTCTACAAATTACACTTTGGTTGGCATCCACAGCATCAAGCAACCTTGCACGGACTTGGCTATCAAGCAGTCTTCTCTTTTTGCCGAATTCAGCCGCATCCAGTTCTCTTTGTCGCTTTCTCTTTTGGATTAGATTCTGAATAAAACTACCCTTCTTGGCTGCTTTGGCAAGGAAAACAAACATCTGCAATTGCTTGCACTCTGCAACTCGAACGCGTTGTTCAACAGTGCTAAGTTGATTCTCCGAATTCTCCTGTTGCTGTCTGAGTTTGAAGATTTCAACCTTCAATAAATCTTGATCATTCTTCAACTTCTCAAGTTGGACTTCTAAACTGAGTTTTGCTGAATCATCGCTTGTTACTGCTCCTTGTTGTTGCTTGTTGTACCTACTTCTTCTCCTGATGTTCTTGAGCAAATGCTTCTTACCTCCTTGAAACCCTTCATTTGCGAACTCCCATCTATCAGGATCAACCTTTCTGAAGCCCTGAGACCATTTTTCCACCATAAGAA
This sequence comes from Jatropha curcas, assembly GCF_014843425.1. Next base: position 608,878 of record NW_023590909.1, read on the forward strand.
ACCAAACACACAACACAATCGACTATCTTTTTCTTAATCAAAAGCGTAAAAATATCAAATCGTTTTTTAGGGTGTCCATAAAACATGTTCCTGAACCTGGGAGACACATATCCCAATATCAGAGTACGTAAAAATTGTTCATAAAACAGTAAAAATCCCAAAATGCAAAATTATTTAATTACGGGAGAATATTGATATTTCCAAATATCAAACACATGTACAGGAGGTATAATCAAACAAAGAAAAACACCAAAACAAACAGAATCAAAAGGAGAAAACTTACATAGGTGTTGAGTTGGCGAATGAAACTAGAGAAATTACAGTGCTTGAAGTATTTGGGAAGCAGATGTTTGGAAAGCTCATGCGCATCCCAAACAATAAAACTATCTCGATTTTTGCTCCAAGAAACAGTAGAATCCGTCTCAGGATCCTCCACCATCTCGAAAGTCTTTCTTAAAAACGGTGGGGGACCTGTCTCATGTAAACCCTCCATCGGTTTAGGCAAATCAACTGAAGAAGAAGAAGACGACGATCCATTGTTATTAACACCATTATCAACGTCACCAATAGCCCCTGCATCATACTCTTCCCCTGCTTCTTCCTTAATAGTAACTACTTTGATAGTCTCCGCCTTCCTTTCAATTTCAGTTGTCATTAAGGATGAAGAAGCTGAAGAAGAGGGCCCACCATCGCTTCCTCCACTGCCAGCCACTGGCATTTCCTCCTCTTTGACAGAAATTGATTGCAAAGGTTCTTCTTCCTCCGGTTGAGTAGGTTTTGGCATGAAAGTTGCTGAAAGCGACGGAGAAAGGCCTCCACCTCCACCTCCACCTCCACCGCCACAACCGTCACCGCAAGATTCAAAATCGGGAGCCAACATTTCTTTTGGTTTTTCCTTTGGGTAAGGTGTGTGATGAGCGAGCGAGTATTTATTTGAAGAAGTGAAGAAGAGGCGCCACGTCTTACTCCTCTTAGACGCTTTTTTCCTTTTCTGGCAATTGCCATTTGTCCCCACCTAATCCTAATCCCTCTATTTTCTGGAAATTTCCATTCTGCCACTCCTTCCTGCCTCTTTCTTCAAGAACAAGGCCCTACCTACGTTAATACTAAAATGAACAAAATATAACCACCGGCCACCTGTCACCTTGTGGGGGCATCTCATTATGGACCGATCTCTCTTCACCCACACTTTCGGTTCGGAAATGGAATCGAACCGGTTCTTCCAAAACCGTTAAGAATTCAGTACGGGAAGGAAAGATTTGTTTGTCTATGACGTCTGGCCAATCCATACCCATCAAACTAGTTTTCCTTTTTTTTTTTTTTTTTTTTTTTTTACCTAGTTTTCCTTTTTTTTTTTTTTTTTTTTTTTTTTTAATAAAGGAAATGAGCGGTTTTTTTTCTGTATCTGGTCATTAAGGGAAAAACTTGACTTTTTTTTTTTTTTTTTTTTTTTTTAATAAAGGAAATGAGCGTTTCTGTATCTGGTCATTAGGGAAAAACTGACATAATTGGTAATAAAAAATAATATTTTTTTAAAACAAAATAATTATTGATTTTGTATACCAAGCCTAATTTAATTTCTCACTTATACAACGAGTTCGTATTGAGTTTGAACATCTCCGATGGTAAAAAGTTTTTATAATTTGAATTAACAGAAAATTATTTTTATTGTATAATTCATTATGGTATTTCACTTAAAACCGATCGAGAAAAGAAAAACTATTGACTACATAAGTGAGCTGTTCATTAATTTTAAGTAAATCTTATCTATTTTGTCATCTCTACACACAATAAATGCCAATCACAAATGCACAATTGCTACTTTCTTTTCTTTTTTTCTTTTTTTAATGAAAAAAGACGTTTGAATATGAATCTATTTTCGGGTCATATATATACTCACCACTAGATTATGACTGGATGTGCACAATCGCTGCTTTCTTGTGTAAAGTAACCAAAAAATTTTATTTTCATTTTATTTTTGTTTTTATTTATAAACTTGACCAAACACTTTAGTATTCCGTTACATTTCCAGTTCCCATATTTGAGCTTAACAACATACTCCGTTTTTATATTAACGTCAAATTTCAATTTTTAATTAAATTAAATACAATTTTTATAGCCTCAATTCTTTTTGAAAAAATAAAAGTTAAATTAGCAGTTCCGAATTTAAGTCTGTATATAGATAGATGTCTACATACATGTGTATGGATTTATGAGATTATATTTGTTTAAACCAAATCAAGAAAAAATATGAATTTTTAAAAATTATTTATATTTTATATTTTTGATAGATGTATGAATCTGAACCGTCAGATGTCAACGTACGAAATTTCAAAGGGCTAGATCAATCGGTCAATAGATGACCTTTTACCTGCATGGATTACACGTATCAAAATGTCGGCCGACGGTGCGTACAATTACCTCACTTGTCTCTATTCCAAAAGCCCACAGGAGATTATCACAACTGTTACTAAAGTACTCTGTTAATGTATGCCGAAGCGGTTTCATAAATCATCCAAGTTCAATGTCACCGCACCGGATGGAAAAGGATTGGGATCTTCTTTGTCTACTGTTAATTATGTCACACAGAGAAATTTAAAAATCAAAATTCATCCATTCATATTCAAAATAATAATAATAATAATAATAATAATAATAATAGATCCATTCACTGTCAATCTAAATTGACTATGTAAGGCCTCGCAGCATAGCCTATAACTTAACAAAACGCACACCCCGAATACAATTCGACAGAACATTATTAATCGGTGGCAAGGGCAGTTGCCATCCAATTAGACAACACGTTTTGGATCTCCGGTTCAGTAGTTAAGGAACAAGGAGTTACCGCAACCTGCCAAATTTATTAAACTAGTAAGAACAGGAGATTTCATCACTATGTAAAGAAATATAGGGTTCTAACTCACAAATCCATTCTCAAGTGCTCTGAAATCTAGATCCTCTTCAATGTCTTCCTGCTCCTTTTCTGAAAGCTGCACATAATTAAAAAGTTAATTTATGCATTAAAAGCATTAATTCAATCAAATATAGAGATTAGATTATAGGAGTACCTCTAAACGGAAGTATTTCTTCAAAGTTTTTGGGGGATTAACTTTTCCTGCAATTCCAACAGATTCAATCTCTACGTTTTTCCTATGTGAATTGAAGCGGCGAGCTGCACCCTGTAATATCAGAATTGGTTAACAGTTAAGAGTCACAGTAATTCCTTATATTTATCTAGAATTGCAAATGTGATTATTTATTCTCACTGCGGCAGAGGCATCTCGGCTGAGTTGTGCAAGCTTCATACCCAGGCTTTGTTGATTGGACATGAAATTGCCAGCAGAAGGATGCCTGTTTGCTGCCACTGCTTGCCATCTCAAAGAGGACCTCCATGCACTCTGCCTTGTTACTTTAAAGCCCTGTCAAAATCAAAGTTTGCCATTTAATCATTTATACATATGTATATATATAAAGCCTGCTTGGGATTTTTTTTTTTCTTTTGTTTTATAACGAATGCCCACAAAGTTAAAACCTTGTTTGCAATGGGACAAGTGGGAATTTCTACGTTCAGCAAGCAAGTTTTGGGGAAGTTTCCCTTCTTTATATCCCTTATCGCAGCATACAATAATGGCAAACAAACATTGGCTGCATCCTTCAAGTCATTTTCGCAGCTTACTCCATCCTTCCTGAAAAGGTCCAAATTTGAATAATGAAAACAGCAAATAATCCAAATTCAGAAAAGAAAACAAAAAATTCAAGAGGAGGAAAGTCAAATAACCAGTTCAATGATATGCAAAGAGATGGTACGCCACAAATCAATGCTTCCCTTGCAGCAGCAACAGCACCTGAGTAGAACCTATCATGCACAGACACTTCACTGTAATTCACATTCTCTAAAGGACCACTGAGAGTCTCAGTTTGCCAAAAAAAGAACAAAAAAAAATCTAATCTACATATATTTAATCAAAGGATCAAATAGAGAAAGGTTGGTGAGGATGTGACAGACAGAGAAGACTACTAACATGTTATGACCACAGCTTGATCCTCTGTTTATTCCACTGATCACCTGTATTTATTTAACAATTAATTAAGGCTCAGATTCATTCTTTTATATAATCTAAGAAGTAATATAATAAATAAACCTACCAGGGCAGGCTTAGTCCAGGAGAACAGTGCCCCTGATAAGGCTAAAGAAACACAGTCCGCAGGAGTCCCTGGCAACAAAGAATAATTTTTAAGATAGCGAAATTTGCAGTGTTCACTATAATAAAAAGAACCAAACAGCATTTACCAGAAACTTCATAAGCAGCAGTGACGCCGCTAATTTCAATAGAACGAGCAGCGAGCGTCTCCCTAATCGTTACTGAGTGGCCAGAAACAGATCTATCACTGCAAGGACCGCATACAAATTAATAAAGTGAAATTATTTTCTCGGAAACCAAACAGAGTGGAAGAAGGAATTTACGATTGGGGAGCGCAGACATGAACATTAAAACGGCCATCACGAACAAGAGCTTCGACCAGAGAAGTGAGTCCAGAGGACTCTATTCCTTCTCCATTAGTGACCAAAACTATTTCCTTTTCACAATCACCATAGACATTGCTCTGGAGACTACTTGGAGAAGAAGAAGATGCATTAAAAGCAACTGGATTGGGATCATCATGGATATCATTGTTTGAGGACTGTTCTACACCGGCATCGGCGACGTCATTTCTAGCGATGAGAACTTGCTGGAGATTTGAGATGAGAGACGGAGGCAAGAAGTTGTTCTTGACGGAGGTTGTCATTTCTCGGATTTGGAGTAAGAAATAGAATTGCAGAAAAATTAGCTAATGCTATTTATAAAATGGAATCCAGTTCAATCAAGTTACTGGACCGGTCGTTTTACCAGTGTGCTCTCCGCGTCTAGCGGCAGTTAAAATCCGGACCAATATCTGGACGCCATGCAATTATTTTACCTTTTTTTTTAATAAAAAATTTAAAAAATAACCTTTTTTATTTCTCAATTAAAAGTAAGAGGAAAACTAGATTGTACACGATTAGAGTCAAATTTCAGTCCATTCATTACCTGTGCATCCAAAATTTTCAAATTCCGAATGAAAATGACAGTTGAGTGTTCAATTTTTATAAATTGAAAAAATATTTTCAAGCATAACTTTCTTTTTATGAATTTGACGCGTTGCGAAAAAGATTAAAGACTTATTTACTGTAATTGGAATCTGGAATAGCAAACAAGACATGGCTGATTTGCACTCCTAAAATTAAAAAGAAAAAAAAAAGTGGGAGTAATTATAACATCACATGAGCCTGGGCAAGAATTGGACATGATTAAAAAGTTCACATGGTTATCTACTCCAATCCCCGACGAGTAGGTACAAACAGCACCAAGCTGATAAAAAAAAAAAAAAAAGGAAAGAAGGGAGAATGGACATCGATTAAAAAAAGTTCCAAGCAATGGTTTATCTACTCCAAATCCCCGACGAGTTAGGTACAAACAGCAAGCTGATAAAAAAAAAAAAAGCAAAGAACGGGAATGTAACAAAAAAAAAAAAAAAAAGCAAAGAAGGGGAATAGTAACATTTCATGGGTGAAGTGTTGATTGCTACCAAAGCTATGAATCTCTCTTTCATGTTTTTTTTTTTTTTGGCTCCAGCACTTTTAACTGGACACATCTTCCTATGTGAAGTGAAGGACTAACTACCAAAGCTAGATGGGCTTTTTGTAAATTTTCACAAAAGTTGTTAAGGCGCTAATAAATTAATCAATGGGATATTCCTTTAAATACTTCTTAATTAGCTTCTTGATTGCTATAGTACAAATGATTAATAATATAATGTAGATTCTTACTCTTCTAATTGAAAGCAAAAAGAAGAACAATTTGCTATAATCTAAAGAACTAAAAGTAAAAGAGAGCTCATACATGATGAAACTTTGTTGGATAGGAGGGAGGGATTATGAAAAGGGATGATTTTTTTTTTTTAAATTTATAATTTCGCTAATTTAATATCTTTTCTATACTAAAAGAAGATACATTATTAGATCTAAATATGTCACTTTTTTTATTTTTCCTGCAACTTTCTTTCCCTTAAAGGAATGGCCTAGGATTCAAATTATTAAAACTCTACTTGGATCTAAATTCTTTTTTTCTTTTTTTCTTTTTTTTTTCCCCCTTTGAGGATGTTAAGATTTGGAGATTACAAAAGAGAGGGTACTAATTACTAAATGCGATCATTGATAAAAATACATACATTGCAAATATCTAGAAATTCGATAAATATCAACCTTACCCTTTGAATAGAATTATATGGGTTTAGCTTTTCATGCGAGCCTAATGCTGAAAGAAATTTCGGAGATACTGATTATAAAGTCCTTAAAGTTCAAAAAATTCAAATACTTTTGAACCCTAAGCTTTTTGTTTTTTGAAAAAATATTGGCTCCCACTTTTCAGAATATGAACATATTATCATCAAATAAAGTGCAATCTTGAAGACATTATGAATATACTGCTACAGTCTATGATATTTCTTCTTGGTTTGGCTGTGAATTATTGCCAGTGAGAAAAAAAAAATTCAAAAAAAGGTTGGAAAAAAGCTGTGATGTGGGGAATATATAGTACACTCTGATATTAATTTAGGGTTCCTGAGTTCGAGACAGCATTAATTAATATTTGCATTTTCTTGCGCGGTTCTTCATCAGATCCAAGGCTTTGGTAAGGACATCCCCTCATAAATAGATGCTCTATGCTGTATGCTCTACTTTAGTTAACCCTAAGGAACATTTGGGAGAAAATTATTGAATCCTTCTAATTAATTAAACTGGAAATTTCCTGTATAGAAATTGTAGCAACACTGTTGCTTGTTTGCAAAGGAGTGGATGTGCAATTGAGTGTCTCTGCACAAAGTGAACCACTATGGTTTGCCTTCATCTTCACATCTCAATGAGACATTATTTAAAAAAAAAAAAAAAGACATTATTTAAAAAAAAAAAAAAGATCCATTTTTAGAATTAATTCTAAAAATAAATTTATTTAAAAAAAAAAAAAAAAGATCCATTTTTAGAATTAATTATAATAAATAAAAATTAATTCTAAATTTCAATTCAAAATAAATATCATCCAATATTTATAAGATATGTTCATGATATAACCTACTGCTATTAGCAGAACAATTTCATGACAGACCAGGAATGAGATTTTTGTTAATGTTAACCTGGCTAGTTGCTAGAGCATTTGATTGACAAACTAACAGTGTAAAATATGTACAGCCACGGCAACTTCTTCCATTATGAAGCAGAAAGCAAAGCAACGTTCTCTGGTAAATAGACTTCCATGTTGTCTGGAAATAAGCTAGGATTCGGCAGTGATACCATCGGAGAATCTGCCAAGGCTGCTGCAGCCAGCTGAATCTTTAAAATGTGTATTCCACGAGATTAGTCAAAATATGCACTCAGTTCACCTCCATTAATTTTAAGATTTATTATTGTCAACTAAAAGCTGTCAAGTGCAATGTGCAAATCAATTGCGAAAATTAAAGAAGATATAAGAATGCAAGGAGGAGCGGAGATTTGCAAACTGTACCTTGTCAAGCAATGCTGCAGATGGAAAGGGTAAAACTGAACCATCAATTGCTAAATGACCAGGAAATGGCCTTCTCTATTTCGTGAGGTGTTTCGGGTGCCCAAAGCTTAAGATTTAGCTCCATGATTCTCACATACGGCACAACTTATATCAGGTTATGTTCCAAGCTCCTATTTACTGTGTCATTTTACCGCCAATACTAGATATAAATCCAAATTTTTTTATGCTTTTGCTGAGTTATTCTGTGGACCTTTGGCCATAGCAGTTTCCTTGCCAACTCCACTATCAACAGCAATAGCACCATTGGTGGATTGCTTCATCTTCATTCCAGATTCAACCTTTGCCGCAAATGCAAGAGTTGATATCAGTGCCTTCTGAACTGAATTTGGTGTGTTTTTTAAGCATGCAGGTGCGGAGTAATCTGCAGAGTGACCTAAACCAAGTGGAGAAATTGATCGTTCCTGTGAAATTGCACTTGAATTCTCACACTTGTTGGGTGCAATTTCACTTGCTTGAGCGGATCTACCAACACATGTGGCTGAACTGGAGGGCAAGCTACCTTGTGTAGTACTTTTGGGACCATCTGTTGAAGATTCTCCGAATGACAAAATTTTTGACTTCTGAGTTTCCATTGCAAATTCAGTTTGCAGCATCTTATTCAACCAAGGAGATGTGTTTGACACACTTTGGCTCGTTTCGTTGCTAGCTTGGATGCTATTACCCAAGTTTATATGTGAGATAGATCGCTTAATCACACTAAAATTGTTTGGTAAAGATAACTTAGCACCAGTATTGCTTGTTAATTTCCTAGTGCTGGAAAATCCTGATGGAGGTTTGCCAAAGGAAAGGAAATTTATCCCCTTGGGTGTCACAACAGCTGGAGTTCCCCTTGGAATCTCATTTGAAATTTGAACTGTGCCAGATGCATTTTGATCTGTCTGACATCCAGCTTTGAACCCTTCATTCCTTGTGACAGCTGAACCACCCAGTGCAGAAGGATTAGATTTAGTAACACATGACTTTCCAGCAGAGAAAAATCTAATGCCTTTTGGTACTGGCACAGGGGCACTTGGAACACTCTTGGCTAAATTTTGTTCTGGATTTTTCCGAGAAATATTTCCCACACTGTCAGGAGAAGCTTTGATGGTGTTATGGGAAGTTCCACCACTATCAAGTTGCTTCTTACAATTTGAAATGCTCATCAAGGATGCAGGCTTCAGTTCAGGAGTGCAAGCATTTGAATTAGATGGAAGATCATCCTTGAGAGGTAACTGAGGTAAAGGTAGCGTCAATTAGATACGAAATGAGCTCAATAACAAATCCAAGGTGAAGATAGGGAACACACATATCTGATTTAGTGCACTATAAGCAAGTAAGTAATTACAAATCAAAGGATTCTGTAAGGGAAGAAGATACCTTGTGTGAAAACATGCAACCCTCACCTCTGCTGCAAGAACCTGTTGTCACATAATTAGTACATGGATACTTGGAGAGCTCATGGTCAAATGGACAATCATCCCCTTTCAAGCACATGCGATGTACAAAATGAGAACAGGGCTGCAATATCCAAATGTGTGACAGATAACACTTAGCATCAATAATAATAAACTCAACAAATCAACCAATAAGGAATCCAGAAAAATAAAACTGGCAGATTGTCACATAGAGACCTTCCTTTGAAGTTATATGGATTGAAAAGAAGAGAGATTAAACAAATCCAAAACCCAGCCTTATGACATTCAGGCTAAATAAGAATATAGTAGCAAAATCTCCATTCTAACTTCTGAGAAGGTAAAGGAAAACCCTTCCTGTTACGGTCCCAAGTGTGGACCTAGTTAGGGGCCTATTTGATTGAATTTAAGAATAGAATTAGGGTTCGATAAGAGAGAACCTAATGAACTCTAGAGCTTGTTAAGAGAAAAATTTACTAATCTCTGAGTTCTAGGAACTCAAACCTTTGTTTAAAATTCTGCTCCCATCTTTCATTAATTCACAACCTTTTACAAAACTAAATGCAGAGCTAAAGACTAATAACTACACACAACAATAAAGAACCCACTTAATGACTACCCACTGATAAAAAAACTGATTTCCCATCTTGTTAGCTGCACATGACAAAAACAGACATAATCCTAAATAAAAGTACCAAGCAAAATGTTACCATGGATTTTGTCACTGGTATTGTATCATGTGAAAACTTGCATTTTTCGCCCTGTAAAAGAAATGGGAAAAAATGTTAATAAAAAGCAGCAGGCTAAATAACTAAAATAGATCACTAGTCATGAAACAACGAATTAATCTCAATAAAAGAGTAGTTCTTCCAAGCACTGGCTGCCCCACGTCCAGTAGAGAACCCCATTTCAGGAATTCCACCCCAAATGACCTTCGTTGATAGGATATCCAATTAAAAGCAGGGAATATGAGGGAATTCAATAGTTTGGTTGGCTTAAAAAAGAGGAAGGAAAGAAAAATTTAAGGACTGCCTTTATGCTAGTAGACATAAATTGATCCTTTCTGAAAATGGGAGTGAAAGGAAACAAGAGATTACTCAAGAGGCGGGTCTATTTTGGCTATTTTTTCATATGATCAAGAATTTTGTCAAATACAATGAATCTCACACATTTAAGGAGGAGAATAACAATAAATACAACAGCTTGAACTTTTCAAAATGGCTTGTACATGCATGTATTGCATGAGCATGTATTCTAAGAAAGCTAAGAGTAATGAAAAGAACAATAATTATGCAACAAAACAAAAGTAGTCATTGTGATACGACACAAAAGCAGTAGTGCAGAACATTCACGAGAGATCAGCATAAGCATTAGTAATACAGTTTATCAAACAACCAACAGCAAAGCAGAGCTCACAAAATTAAGCTCTTATTCGAGTTTTCTAATAACTGGCAGAATGCACCTTTGCTGCCACATAAGGATGTTGTTATTTGAAGCAGTTCAGAAATCAATAAAAAGATCAGACAAGATTACAAGAATAATAGAATATAAAGCAGAGTCACAATTACCTCATAGCATCTCCCGTTGATGTAATGGCGACAGTATATCACAGTTTTTGGTTTCTCTACTGGACGTAGTTTCAGCCTCTTGACACCAAGTTCTCGATTCTTTTGTGCTCGTTTCTTTCGTTTTGCTTCCTGAAAAAAGAAAATGAACTTTTAAAATTTGTAAACTTCAAATAAAGAAAGGTAACCTTGGTCTCAAGGATGCGTAGATAAACTTTTTTAGATGAATTGTAGAAAACAAAAATAATTGACCAAAAAATAGTAACCGGCAAAATTTCAGAATCAACAAACTACTTGGACAAAGAAATCAGTCTAACACCAGAGAAATAAGGATGGGAATATGTACAACCTTTTTCTTCACTTTCTTTTGCTCGGAAGGAGTTCCCCGCTTTTGCTTATTGCATAGACCAGCATCCTGTGGCAGCTGAACAATGACAAAAAAGGGTTAAAATCCAGATTTTAACCTAACAATTTCACCATGGTCCTGTAGCTCTAAGCCCTCCATAATTTCAGGAATTCACAATAAACAGTTATGAAAAACATGTTGAAATAAATGTACAAGGAATGACAACAGACGAAGAGGCATCACTTGGACTTTTGTGGTTATCAATTAATTCACACTCAGAGTTAATGGTTTTAAGGATTTGTTACGAGTACTTGAACACTAAAAATTCCAGTGATAGGGAGACCTTACCTAGCCTAGGAAAACAAAACAAAACAGATTGTGCAAACAATTTCTCAATGACAATAACAACCACCCACGCAACCCAACCTTGCACCCAGAAGAAAGAAGACTCTGCATGGTGAGACAAAAGAAAAGCAAAAAGATCCTGTACTTGAAGGAAGAGTATGACTTCAAGCCAACATACTCTGTCACTAAAATACACATTCATGAAACGAAACAGTCACATGAACTAGTAAAGCCAAAAGAAAATTACGAGAAGAATCATACCTTCTCTTTACGTATAATTCCTTGGCTTAAAGTTGTATTTTGATCTGATTTTTTGGCAGACAATCCCAAGTTATTAGAACCAGTATTACCTTTCTTCTTTCCCTTGGTTCTGCTTCCCTTCTTTGTCTCCTTGGTTTCAGAACCTTTCTTTTGTTTCTTAAATCCATGTGACTCTTCAGCAAATATAGGATCTTCATAAACAACAACTTTACGTTTATGGACCATCTCATTTCTAACTTCTTCAGCAAGTTGCTTCTTCTGCTCCTGGGATGCTGCAATATCTTCAGAAAACACGTCAATTAATTTTCCATTGACCTCAAACTCACCAGAAACCTGTCCCTCTTCTACTTCAGCATCTTCAATGACATGATTAGGAGAACCCACAGTAATACTGGTACAAACTGGTTTCCCTGATTCCATGTCTTTTTTCTGCATTTCATGATTGGCTTCTAATTCATTAGTCGTCAACACAGAAGTTCTATCGTCACTATTATCTGTCAATTTTGAAACAGCACTAGCCACACTTGTATCTAACGATGAGTCAATGATTTCAAGGATCTTTCGACTAGAGCATCCTTTGTCAACTTGTTGCTGACCTGTAACCTCACATTCCTCCATTACAATTGCTTGAAGATCCAAATGTTCTCGGTCATTAGATAATGCAACTGCTTCACTATGACTCTGGTTAAGATTCCCACCCAATGATGTCATCGTGAAATTGCAATTTTTATCACTAGAAACTTCTTCATCCCCTTTCATTAAATGCTCTAATTCATCCATTAGAAAGTGCTGCAACTCACCAAATCCTTGATCTTGCAAATCAGTCTCGTTAGTACCATCATTTTGTTTAGAACGATGGTCACCTTCTTCTATTCTCATGATGTTCTCTATCTCACTAATCACCAATTGAGTGTCACTAAACGTATTATCATGTAAGCCAACAGAGTCAAATTTGTCATTAACCGACAAACTATTGCGAGTGGAGGAATTATTGTGATCCATTTCACTAGGGGTGGCCAATTCAATGTTCTCGCACACAACTTTTTCAGATGCTCCTCCCTGTTCATTACTCTGATCGTCTGCCACCAAAACTAGCATCATCGCATTAATAAGATCAATAACTTATAACAGAAATTCACTAATGATAAATTATATTTAGCTTCAAATTATAAGAGCATTAATCTGTTACACTTTTATGCTACTAAAGGAACTTCCCTTTGCATCTTCAAGCACAAAAAACAAAACCAAAATCTCTACTTTTAAATCCAAACGAACTCTAAAGTAATTCAAAAAAAAAAAGGCTTATCAACTTAAAATCAAAATTCTCAGCATCCAAACACGAGATTTTAATCAAATAACAAGAGAAATAACAAGAGGCGAGAAGTTGCGCCTGAAAAAGGGACGAATTCATGTAAAAGGAGTCATAGAATACCAGCTAGTTACCTGTTCTTAGCTGCTGAGGGGGTGGGGCCGGTTCGCAGAGTTCAGGATGTTTGTAACATTGGGATAAAATTCGAACAAGAGTATGATAAGTTTCGCTTTTGAGATGCGACTTACGATGAGAAGAGAAAGCGAAAGGAGATTTTGGGGTCTCAATATGCGGTTTTTCCATTTCAAGGACTTGGAAACTTTGTCCTCTCATCTGCATATATGACCAAGAAGAAAGGTTTTGTTCTTGTCTACCCTGCAAATTACTTTCATCTCCGACTACGAAGAGGATGAAGTTTTCTGTAGAAACTGAGACTTCATTTTCGAATTCGGTGCATATAACAGCGGCGTTTTATATATGGACGGTAATAGTTATAAGACGTTCTGTCGTTTCACGACAATGGTCATCGATTAACCGACAGCGTTTTAGGAATGATGTACCGACTAATATAATATGAATGACATATGGTCGAACGACTGCGTGAGACATTTAAAAGGATTATTTATACTGCAATTTATGAATTAGGATTAATTATTTACTTAATCTTAAAATTGATTTTTAAAAAATTACACTTTATCCCTCGAAACGACAAAGATAAAACGACTCTCGCATTTTATCACTCAAAAATCGTGTAAAACCCAAAACCCTAGCTGCTAGTGAGTTGAAGGATTCAGTTCTTTACTCTTGTCGATTTCCCTCGTAAAATCAATTCAACGAATTAAAGCAGGTTACAGAAGATGGTGGTAAGGATCCGATTGTCGAGATTCGGGTGCAAAAACAAGCCTTTTTATCGGGTAATGGCCGCTGATAGCAGATCCCCTAGAGATGGCAAACACCTTGAAGTCCTTGGTTACTACAACCCCCTTCCAGGTTTCCTTTTTCTCTCTGTGAAATTCAAGCTTTTATATGGTGACTAGCTGTTCTTGTTGTTCCTTAATTAATACCTAAGCTGAAAATTGGGGCTGGGTAATAGCATTGCCCCTTTTGTTGCTAAGAAATTGTTGGGAAACTGAAGAGAAACAGAAATTCTGATTAAATTTCACACATTTGTTATTTTTTGGATCACTAATATGAGAAGTGATTTTGTTTAGACAAAGATTATAATTTCCATCGATCAAAGGGGAAATGTTAACGATTTGCTAATAAACTCATTAAGCATTTCATTCCTTCACCTCTGGCTTTTCTGTTGTCCAAATGGAGCAAGGAGTATCAAACACTGTTTTCTGCTGTTTTCCTCTGTCGGTCATCTGTTGTATTGCAATCTAAGTCCTTTCAAAATATTTCTGTCTTTTACAGGTCAAGATGGGGGCAAAAGGATGGGTCTTAATTTTGAGAGAGTGAAGTAAGCTTCCATTTACTCTTTTCTCTTGCAAGATTCAGTGTCTATGTTCATTCTTTCTTGCCTTCAGTTATATCTCCTTTGGAAATATTGATTCGATTGCTTGAAACTTTAGTTCCATTGATTTTTTCTATTTTTGTTTGTATTCAAATGCTTCTGACAGACTGCATGGATTGAAACAGAGTTATAGTTACATATTGCTTTTGACACCACTTTATATTTTATGATTTTTCTAGTTTAGTACATATTCTTTTGCTTCTGTTACTCTTATAGATCACTTTTTTTCTTCCTATTTTTTCCCTCCAAAAGTTGGGAGTGGTGGTTTGGAGGGAAGTGTCTTGGGATTGCATTTTCAGCTAGCAGCAAGTCTAAATGTTTTCTGTTTTTAAGTTTTTTCTTTTAATTATGAGTGTTGCTTCTGATAAGTATTGCTCCTGTATGTAGATGATCCTATCAGTCTGACTGAACAGATTAAAATGTTATCAAAATCCTTGCATATGAGGTCTTAGCATCATCGCAACCAATCACAGGTTGTAAACCTTTTGAGAATGTTTTGCATCCGAAAGCCTTATTCTATAAGCACTTTTGAAACTCAAACTTGTGACAAAGTGACTTGAGGTAAAAAGAATATTTTTAGAACCATGATATATCTTTGAATTTATGGAGCTAAACCATAACTAAGAACAGAATCAGGAGGATTATTGTCCATTTCCACCCAAAGGTGATATTGGATATTGAAGTAGAACTGAAAGAGATCAAAGCACTAGGGATGATGGGAATCTGAGAGAACCTAAGTAAAATGTAAGAAGAGAGAAGTGTGGGGGGTGGGGAATGGAGGTAGAATCACGAAGTGGTTGAAAAATCTTTCTGGCTGAAATGACCTAATACTCAATTATGAGGCAGCTTCCCCAGCAATGACCGAGAGAATGTGAACTGGCTGCATCAATGAAACTAGGGAGGAAAAAAGCCTCAAGTTATCAAGGAGGCCATACTTTAACTAGGGAAAATGAAGAGGATAGCAATGCTAACATTATGAAACTGGAAGAATGAAGTGAGGAAGTTAAATCACTAAATGAAGACATGAATGGCCAGCATAAGAGATTGTAGTGTTAGAAAGCTTATCACAAAGATCATTAAGATATGCTCATATAGGGTGAAGTTGATTACATATGAAGTTTGTATTTTATTTCTTATTTGTTTAGCATGAGCCTCTAGGTCAAGAAAATCCTTTTCATGCTTAATTGATCAGAATGAATTTAAATTTGTCCATTTTGGTGCATTAGTAATACCTCAGTTCTAAATATCATTATATATTAACCTACAGTTTTTAGTAGGAATGTAATGGTTTAGGATGCAACATTTGTTCCTTTCTTTTGGCAATTACATATATTTTTATCATCTGCGGACGTCTTCATTTGGCCAATCCATGGCTCACTTCCTTTGTGCTAGTTTCAGCAATATGGCTGTCGTTCTTATGATGATTTCCAGAATTCCTCTTCGATGCCTATGGGCCCTATACCATGATACTTATGGTAAAATGATGTTAACTAAAATTTATATTCTGAGCTGTACTGAATTTAAAGCTGTTTTTGACAAAGAAGATTCAGATATGTGCTTGTTTTTGGTTCTGAAATATCCTTCACTCCACCTTTTAGCTTGATATGAAATGTCCTTGTTTGGAATTGTAGTAGAAGTAGAAAACTAAGCAATAGGCCAATAACATTGTTTCTCCAGGCAGAAAATGAGAAGAAAAAAATGTTAAATCCTTCGTCTCCAAGCTCTTATCGATCATCACCATTTGTCTTGTCAAATTAAATGAGGAAGCAAATACCTGAGTTTTTTCTTTTAACTTCTAATTTCAGTATTTGTTCTGTTGGTTACTACAGGTATTGGTTATCTGTTGGTGCTCAGCCTTCAGATCCTGTCCAGCGAATTCTTTTCAGGGCAGGGGTACTGCCTCCACCCCCAATGGCTGCAATAGCACGTAAAGGTGGACCTCGTGACACACGTCCAGTTGATCCAATGAGTGGGCGTATTTTGGAACCAGAGAAGGCAGCCAATGCTAGCGAGAATGCGGAAGCTGGAACATCCACCCAATGAGACTTCAATCTCCTTTTGTTTGTCTGATATATTTTTTCTCTTTTATGGATGAGGAAAAAGCTGTCTTTGGGTGGGGAGAGTAGGTGCAGCTCAACCCAATACTTCCACTGCGATTGTTAGACAAGTGAATATTGTGAAAAATAACTCCATGTGAGCATGATAATCCAGTGGTTACCATATGGTTTATTGAATTTCTAGTATGTTTTGGAAAGAGCTTTAAATTTATGTTGCTTTGTTCAAAGTTGTTCTTGCTCCTCCTAGTGTCTAGGCCCTATTCTGGTCTATTATGGTTGAATTTAAGGCATAAAACAAGAAAGCTGCTTGGGGCTATTCTGTAACCATTTATTCCAGCAGGCAGAACCTGAATTAAACAAATTCATGCAGTGAATTTTTTGCTTTTGGACCACAAGGAAGGAAGGAGCCTGTCTAAGCAGGACAGCAGGTGATATGCATGATGACGTCGATTCATGCCCCTATGTGAGGATTCAGTAGTCTTGCTTGTAAACCTTGTGCGTTGGCCTCATGGATGTTCTGAAAGGTAATATTTTAATAAAAAGATCCTACACCTTTTATTTACTTGTTATAAATTATTTTTTATAATTGCTATTAAAAGAAAAAAAATAATCTTAAAACTCTAAAGTATACTGTGTTTTATATTTTGAATTTCTTAACGTCTATTGCTTTATATTGTGCTCCCATATTTTTATGTCTTTTCATTAAAAAAATCATTTAAAGATTTTTTATTTCAATTTTTTTTCAGTATAAAAATTATTCTTATACTTTTAAATTTTTGGAGCTTTAACCACTTAGCAAAATCTTTTAAAGAATTTACAATTTACCTATCATAATTTTCTTATAAATCTTACTTTCATCATTAAAGAACTCCTTAGAGTGATAAAATTCATAAAAAAAAAAAAAAATAGTAATAAATAATAAAACTTTAAGAGTTCTAAAATGATTTTTTTTTCTATTAATAACTTTTTTTTGTTCAAAAAAAAATATTTTATGGTGACAAATAACATTATGTATGAGAAACCTTTGATGAAACAGTTTAACAACAGACAACTATTAGGACAATTAACAATTAATATTAATCATTGTATTATTATATAAATGTGTATGTATGTGAGGGAAAGGAATAAAATAAATCATAGAATTCAATTTTTTTAATAAAATATTGACAGCTAATAACCATCCACTGATACGAACAGTTAAACTAAATGGGCCTATAATATTTTATATACTATTTCAAACGTTTGGAGAAGTGCATTAGCATTTATACAAAATATATATTTAAAAAAAAAAAAAAAAAAAAAAAAAATAGGAGATTCTCTATTCTTTTATGTATTATAATATGATTACAATCTCATATGCCATCCGCTGGCTAGTAGACACCGATGAGGCACCTCAATGAAGTGTCGCGGGAACCGCGCCCTATTAAGGTTATTTACTATACTATTTCAAACGTTTGAGAAGTGATTAGCATTTATTACCAATTATATATTTAAAAAGATATAAAAAAAAAAATACAAAAAAAAAAAAAAAAAAAAAAAAAAACAATACAAAATGTTTCTTATTCAAAGCTTTAACGGAAAATGGGTGAAAATTTTTATCTAAAGAGGCATTTGGTTATCCGAATTCAACTTTTTCTATGAAAATTTACTTTCCTATAAAAGTAGATTTATTGGAAAATAATTTCAAAACTTTTGGGAAACAATAAAATTTTTCTTAATAACATAGGTAATTAATTGTGTATTAATGTCATTTTATTTTTTAAATTATCTTATTTTATTAGTAGGAATTTGACTTTCTCACCATATGATATGCACTTTCTCATAGGACCCATCTAGAGAAATTCGATTTTTTTTTTTTTTTTTTTTTTCTCTGTATTCTGTTTTTTTTTTTCTCTTTTTTCATGTTTACGTACTCCTATATTATAAAAATCTCAAATTTCATATTCCTCTAAAAGATTCTTCTATGAGATGTTCATTAACTAATCTTACCTCAGTGTCGAAGACAACATTTATATATATTTTTTTTTTTTTTTTTTTTCATGTAGTACTCCTATATTATCAAACACCAAATTTTACATTTCCACAAGCTCTCCAATGAGATTTCAATAACCAAAACTTCCCTAGAGTCGAAAGACAACATTTTTCAACCATAGTGGATTTTACATTTTCAAGGGGGACTTAATAGTAGAGCATAAACACCTATGAAAAGACCATTGAGTAAATTTTTTTTTTTTTTCTTTTTACTTAACCTTTCATTCACTTTAAATTAAAAATCTTGAATAGATTATAACATTAAATTCATTTATGTTCTATTTTTTAACGCGTTTAGATATAATTAATAACATTCTCTAAATTAACATTGCATATATATATATATATATATACAAACGCGATTTTCCAGTATAAAACCCTAGCCGCCTTCCATCTCGTCTCTCGTTTTTCTTCATTACTTCTTAAAAATCAATCATTTGACGATTGCCGATTTATTTTTTTCTGGTGTTATAGTCTATTCTCTATTTTTTAATTATTTTAATTTAATAGTGCATTCACTGGTTATTTCATTATTTTCATATTGTTTTATGAGAATTGATATTTTTTTTTTTTTTTTAGGTTTTTAATCATTTCAATATAGATCTGGATTTATTATTATCATTTTTTTAATTCTTTGAAATTTGATATGTTATAATTATGATCTGTTTGATGTCAATCTCCTTACAATGGATCTCATTTTAAAAAACAAAATTCTCTTTCTGCTTTCATTTTATTTTATTTTATTTTATTTTTTGTGCTTTCCAGTTGACATCAAGCGAGGCGCGACTCTCAAAACAGCTCCACATCATCATTTGATATTTTGATGCTATCGCCAACTAAGCTAAGTGAACTATCTGCTACTTGTTTTGTTTGTGATTATATTAATTTTTTATTTATTTATATTTTATATTTTACAATTATTCGTGATTATGTTTATGATTATATATTTGTTTATCGAAGTCCTATCTTTATTTATATTAAATTTTCTGTAAATACATTTTTGATCCGATTAAGAAAATAAATTTAATATGATACACAAAAATTTGCATGTAATACTAATGGTAGCACATCTTCAAAAAATTATTGTAAATATAAAATGATAATAATTTTATTATTTCATGCCTCCGTTATTTTTTTTCAATTTTATGTCGTTTGAAAAAAAAAATACATCTTGTAGATAAAATTAGAATTTGAGTTTGTACCAAAAAAAACAAATTATGAATATATTAGGTCGTAGATTTTTTTTTTCTCAATTAAACTCATTAAATGCATAAAACCGCAGATTATGAACATATTGAATTGGGTAAGGAAGGGGTTCAATATGAATCTGTTGTCAAATAAATGACAAATAATAAAAATAATTTTAAATAAAATATTTTTAATAAAATATAATTATTTAAGAGAAGTTATAAATATATAAAATTATACAATAATTTTCACAAACCATAAATATATTCAAATAACAACATTAAAATTAAATTTTTTAGTAATAATAATAATAATAATAATAAAACAACCAACAAAATTAAAAATACTTAGTAATATAATTATACAATATGTTTTAAACTACAATATATTCGCAACATTTAAAAAAAAAAAGTTCTACTAAAGAAATAAAATACTATTAAAAAGCAAAGTTTACTAAATATGTTAATAATTTAGTATTTATATTCAAAATTATAAATCAAATTAAATTAACTTAAATATTTCATAATTTTATATATATTATTTACCGGTCGGGTCGGGTCGGGTATGCAGTTTTTCCAATGAACCCGTAATCCAGCCCAACCCTAAATTATAAAAATGATCAGTACAACTCAACCCATTATATTTTCAAACCCGTTAAATTGGGCTAGATTGAATTAGGTTGCTCGGATTGGATCAAATTAGAACGGTCCATGTGTTACCCTATCCATGTATTTATTTTCTTTTTTAAGGAGGACAATAAAAGTTTAATTTTATTTAGTATATTCCATGGATGCAATTGGAAAGTGAAAATATATAAACAAACATATGTTGATTTTTGCTGGCATTAAAAATATGTACATTTATAGATAAAAAATATATTTTATTATTCTTTTTTTATTTATAAATGTCAACTATAATGACTATACATGTCAACTACATTCACATATGTCAACTAGATTTTGATATGTCAAGTAGATTTGCATTTATCTATATTTGCGATTAACCTACTAATAATACGGATTGCTAACTTTTATTTCTTTGTTTATAAAAAAAATTTTGATTTTCATTCCATAGAACATACTAATATTATGGATTGTGGGCAAAGGAGTTTTAAGATTTTCCTTCTCTGACAAAATATCAAATTTTAGTTTCCATATGAGTCAACAATTCTATAAATAATCTTATTAATATTATAATAATTTAAATAATATTACAAATAATCTTCATCCCATAAAAATAAACTCACTATTTTTTTTTTTATTTATTCCAAATTTTAATTATATCTCTCTTTCTAGAATAAATTAATAATTGTTTTTTTTTTTTTGTTTTATGCTTATTTCATATATATTTTAGTCAATAAATATATTATTATTACTACTAACAAAATATTGAAATATACAATTAATTAATAATAAACTTTTTACGCTTCTGGTTGAAGAAAAAATTATAAGGACATCATTAGTTTTGAAATATTATTTAGATTATGATTTAGTCATATTTACTATAATATTTTTTTTAAATTTAGAATTAACAATCATATTTTGAAAATTAAATCTGAAATTTGGTATTTTCGTCTAATAAGGAAATAATTAAAACTCACTCAAACATAATATTAGAAAATTTTTATGGAAAAAAATATGACAATTTAATTAAACAAGGAAATAAAATTTATGGACTTACCCATATATTATTGGTAACTTTTATAGTAAATCTAGTAAATGACAATTACATTTCATTGCTAATTTGATCAATTAATGTAATTAAAAATAATACAAAAAATTCAAAAAGGATTTATCATTATAAATTCTCAAATTATCCGAATTAATTTATTTGAATTCAATTTGTTAATGAAAAATCAAATGAAACCTATTCAAATTTATATAATGCACAAATATACTATAAAACGTACCAATAATATATGGGTCCCTGAGTTTTATTTCCTTGTTTAAATAAAATTGTTATATTTTTTTCCATAAAAATGTACTAATATCACGTATGAATGGGTTTTAATTATTTCCTTATTAGAAGAAAATACCAAATTCTAGATTTATTTTCACCTTGGAAACTTTTAAATTAAGTATTATCTATATTTTAATTTTTAATTTAATTAATTAAATATTATCTATATTTTAAATTAAAATATTTTAATTGATAATCATTAAGGATATTATAAGATAAAATATGCTTTAAACTCATTTAGATTAATTAAGATTTCATTTATTCACGGGAAATACGTTTTTTATTTTTTTGGGCATTTGATACTCTAAAAGAAACTAGGTCAATGCAAAATATTCTATTGAAAAAAAAAATTAAAAAAAATTTTTTTACTTGTAGAAAATTTGAGTAATTTGAATATAGATTAATTGTTTTTTAGTTTTCATTTATATCAAACTTTATGTTTTTGCATTTAAAAAGTACCTTTTTGCAATTAAAATTACAATATATCCCTTTTTTAAATATTTGTACTAAATAATCATGAAAAAATTTAGATAATTTTGATGAATAAATTTGCAATGAAAATATTTGTTTTAGAAAGATTATAAAATTATAAAATGATAAAACTGATAATTATTGTAAATAAATACATATTAAAAAATTTAATTCTGAATAAAAATAAGAAAAAAAAACCCAACATTTCTTGAAACCAACTGTTTTGCCAACAAACGCAGTCTTATCTTTTGCGTCAAAGTTAAAAAGACTTAAAAAAACTAATTTAAATTTAAATTTATACAAAATATTCACTGCCGCTAACATAATAAAGCGTGAGGCAGGCAGGTGTTATTAGGTCTATAAAGAGAGGGAGGGGATTTGAACGAGGGTTTCAGTTAAAGACGCCTCTCTCTCTCTCGCTCTCAACCCCTTTCGCCTCTCCCATACTCTCTGCACTATACCCCAATCTAGGGTTTTAGCTTTAGCTTTAGCTTTTCTATTTAATCATCACCATGAGCAACGACAAAGATAACTTCAGCATGGCCGATCTCACTGCCGGTAATCTCTTTTCTCTGAACCCCTAATCCTCTTTCTTTCTCTCTAATCTTTTCGATTGGTAACTTATTTTCTGTCTTGGCTGTGCTTTTTGTAGCCCTTAGTGATGAGAATCGAGCAGGCCTCGTTGACGTGCTCAAGGTTAGTGACCTACTCTGTTCTCTGTTTGGTTGCTGAAAAAATTAAGAAATGAAGTTTGTTTCCCTTTTTCTAACCAAATAGACTGTTCTTGTTTACAATTCAAGTTTATTTTGGGGCAAGAGTTTGGTTTGATATAGCTTGTTTACTTCGTGAGCTCAAATGGATTAACTAACAGTATTACTCTATTGTTTTAGTTTTTCGTTTGGTTTTCTATCTTAATTTTCTGTTTATGAGTGAGGTTTTATTCGCTGATCGGATTGGGTATCTGTTTTTGCAGAATAAGCTACAAACTCTGGCTGGTGAGCACACTGATGTGCTGGAGAGCCTCTCTCCAAACGTCAGGAAACGCGTTGAGGTTCTCAGGGAGATCCAGGCATGTCCTTTGATTTTGATGATTTGTCTTTGCACTTCATTCATTTAATTTTGATACGCAATTGATATTTATGCTTTGTGTTTGTCAATATGGTAAGCTTGAATTGCGAGTTTTTCTATTATGGGTTAAAATATTACAACAGTATAATATGTTGGAAGTTTCAAATATTCACATTAGTCAGTTGCGATCATTAGGATTTCCTTTTCATGGAAAACGATAAGATGGAATTGTTGACTACATGAGTTTATGTCGTCCATTTGCTTAACATAACCAACAAAATTACACAAATGAAGTAGTTTCTTGTAGCATTGTTCTGATTGAACCTTTTGACTCTGTTAATGACTGAATTAGATAAATTGGGTTTTTAATCCAGCGTATGTGTTTTCAGTATGTCTCTTACTGTAGCTTTAGGAGGTTGAGCATTGCAGCAACTGTACAACTACATTTGACTGGATTCCTATTGCTCTTGCAAAACAGAGTTTCCAGTATAGTTATTAGCTTGTAATGTTCAATTTATCCTACAATTGTACTGAAATATGGTATTTTTTTCCCCCCCTTTATTCTTGCCTGTTTGCCATTGCATGTCTCTCCCTGTTATTTGCTTTTGGTTTGTCCAAATCTGCTTGCGTTCATGTGTGGAAACATTATTAAAATATGTAAGATTTATTGACGTACAGAGCCAACATGATGAACTAGAGGCAAAATTCTTTGAGGAGAGAGCAGCACTTGAAGCCAAATATCAAAAACTGTACCAACCACTGTACGCCAAGGTATGATTCTATCATCATTGTTGGGCTCATGAAAATCTACCTGCAAGTGAGCTAGAAAGATTCTAGACTATATACTGAATTATGAACAATGCTTAAATGATATTATTGTTCTTGTTGGAAAATAGAGATTTATCATGATCTGCTCCCCTAGAGCATGGCAATTCCTTGCGTGCATTTAATTTTGTTTTCACTTGTCATGCCTGCATTAATAATATTGAAACAATCACTTGCAGAGATATGATATTGTGAATGGCGCTGTTGAAGTTGATGCGGCTGCAAATGAAGCTGGAATGGAGCAAGAAGGAGATAAAACTGTTGAAGGTACGTTCCAAACATTATTCAAGGATGACTTCGCCCCTTCTGGTTAATTTTCCTTACTTGATATGTGAATATGTTCAATCCAGAAAAAGGTGTCCCTGATTTTTGGCTCACTGCAATGAAGAACAATGAAGTGTTAGCTGAGGAGGTTTGTTGTTGAAATGTCATATTTTGGTCTATTAGTTTTTATGAGGTTGAATTCTTTTCAAATCATTGATTGTTTTTTGCTTCTTCTCATTTGAGTATAGATAACGGAGCGTGATGAAGGGGCTCTGAAGTACCTTAAAGACATCAAGTGGTGCAGGATAGATGATCCCAAGGGATTCAAGCTTGAATTCTTCTTTGACACCAATCCTTATTTCAAGAACACAGTATTGACAAAGACATATCATATGATTGATGAAGATGAGCCCATTCTCGAGAAAGCCATAGGGTAACTTCTGTTCCTATTGTTATAATGCAGACAGCTTTCTCTTTGCTGATAAGCTTGTTTTCCTGCAATTAGGTTATTAAGAAAACCCATCAGTTCTTATTCTCCTCACTGCTGATATCTATTTGGTACCTGGCTCTTTGTAGGACGGAGATTGAATGGTATCCAGGAAAAACCTTAACACAGAAGCTCCTTAAGAAGAAGCCAAAAAAAGGATCAAAGAATGCCAAGCCAATCACAAAAACTGAGGATTGTGAAAGTTTTTTCAACTTCTTCAATCCACCTCAAGTCCCTGAGGATGATGAAGATATTGATGAAGATACTGTATGATTATCATTACATTATATAAGTTTGATGATAGCTTTGCTGCTTATCGTTGATCTAATTCTTTCATATAGAAGTTGTTTACTGTTGTTCTAATTCTTTTTCTTATCTTCTTGACTAGGCGGAGGAGCTCCAAAATCAAATGGAACAAGATTATGACGTTGGGTGGGTTTTCTTTGACAATTTAGGCATGAATGTATTTCTTATGTGATTAGTATGTTGTTAATGCCTCAAGTTGTCATTACTAGTAATTTTGGAATTCTGACTCCATCATCCCCCCAAATCTCTTTTCTTTTGCTTTGTTTGGTTTGTTTGAATTCACGTGTATATCTTGTGTTAAATTTTTAATTCAGGTCAACTATTCGAGACAAGATCATCCCTCATGCTGTGTCTTGGTTTACGGGTGAGGCTATCCAGGGGGATGACCTTGGAATAGATGATGATGATGATGATGACGACGACGACGATGAAGATATTGATGATGATGATGAGGATGAAGAGGATGAAGATGAGGATGAGGACGAGGATGAAAGCAAGACCAAAAAGAAGGTCTGATACAGTAGACATTTTAGTTGATCCTAATTTATTGCCATCTTTATTTTTTCTTTTTGAATAATTTACATGATGCTAATTATTGTTTGTGAATTGGGTGCAGCTGTCAGCCGGGCATAAGGTAGCCATCAGCCAATCAGTTGCTCATTTTTTTGGAACCTAGTCCTTTTGTGATCCTCTTTCTCTCTTTTTTTATTTCACGTCTAATTATTTATTACTTAATATTTAAACTTATTCTTTAATGTCGTGTTACTTAACACAGAAGGGTGGAAGAACACAAGCTGGGGATGGTCAGCAGGGTGAGAGGCCTCCAGAGTGCAAGCAACAGTAGAGTTCGATTGAAGTTTGGAGGGAGAATTTGCTGATATCTTTGGAGAGGAACAGAAAGGGAGGGGTTTTGAAGTTTTGGGAGTCATTTATTTTTTTTTAATTTATTTATTTTCGTTAGTCCTTTATGAACTATTATTGGTTTGGAGTTTTTTTCTTTCCCTTGTCCTCTTGGTTTGGAGAGAATGGTGGTGAAGATAGTTAGGGGTTATTATTTATTTTATCAATCAATGTATGTTGGTATTAAGGTTTTGTGAACTCTTTTATACCCAAAACATTAATGTCTTTAGCTTTATAATCTATATATGTTTTCCTTAGTCAACTATCTCAAGTCATTGATTTCACTGCAGTGGTTGGTGGTTCTTTTCATTTGTTTGTTGGGAAAATTGTTTTTCGTTTTGTCGATTTCGTATTAAAGCTGATGAGCCAATTTTTCCTTGAGGAAAATGGTATATATGATATTGTTATTAGAAGTACGTTGGTCAGCGTTACTTGCTACTGTGGATGCATGATTGTTACCTACTGCATATTATTTTTACTATGTTCATGGTTTTTTGTTTGAATAAGATTTAAGAGTGTATATAAATTTGTAAAACTAACAGAGTTTTGAATTGTTTAACACTTTTTTTAATAATAAAATACATGTTTTTGAACTGTTTTTTTATTTTTTAAAAATGATATTTTTATAATTAAAATTATAATATATAAATAGTTTTTTCTATAAAATATTTTTATTGAAAAAATAAAAATTATTCAAATAACATAAAAAAATTACATTATTTTTTAATATGTAATTAATCTTATTATTACAAATATAGTATATCCTTTATTTTAAAAAATTTTACAAAATCATAAAAATTGATATTATTATTATAAATAATAAATGCGTAATAGTAGGCCCCCTGAACATTAGTTATTAGGAAGTAACGTTGGTGCAGTTACTTGCTACTGTGGATGCAAGGCAATTTATTGCACTAGATCGACAGAATATCGTCTCTTACATTTATGGTTTTTATTGTTTGAATAAGTTTAAACGAGTGTCAATATAAATTTGTAAAACTCAACAGAGTTTTGAATTGTTTAACACTTTTTTTAATAATAAATAATGTTTTTGAAACTGTTATTTTTTATTTTTTTAAAAATGATATTTTTATAATTAAAATTAGATATATAATAGTTTTTATAATAAAGAAGCTATTATTTATATGGAAAAAACAAAGGTGAAGTATAATAAAAATGAAACTTCTTTGTTCATTATTATAGCAATATATTATAGCGGTTATTTTTTTGAAAAGTTTTTAAATAAGAAAAAATAACTATAAAAATATTTAAATAATATAAAAAATTAATTTCATTATTATAAATATATTATATCCGTTATTTTTTTGAAAGTTTTATAAAATAAAAAAACTTGACATTATTATTAGTAGAATAAATAATTAATAATAAAATTTCAGAATTTTCAAATAAAAAATTTTAAATTTATATTATAATATTTTATTTCTTTTAATTATGAAAGTTAAATATAATTTTTTATTATTACTGAGTGAACACATGAAATGTTATGCAAAGAAAAAAGTTATTATTTCTTTTAATTGAAAAAAAAATGTTTTCTCTAAGTAAGCTCATCCTAATTTTCCATTATACTTCAAATATGAAAACAATAATAAACCACCCATCAAACTAATGTATTTTTTCTAAGTCAAGGCATCTTATTTTTCATTATACTTCAAATATAAAGATAATAATAAACTATACATCAAATCAAATCAATGTTAACTTGTTCCTTTCTCAAGATAGTAATGCTATAAAAAGTAATAAAGTTTAATAGTAAATTTATAAAAAGTAATTTTTCTTTATTCGTTTCAAGCATGTATATAAAAGGAGTTAATTCTCTCTTTTGAATATTTAAAGGGACTCTATATCTAAAGTTAAAACTTAAAACTTCTAATAGGGTTGAAACTTAAAACCTTAGTAAGAGAAATGATCCCTGCCATCCTAAGTCAAATATTTTATTCTTTATTTTTTTTTTTAGGTAAATGAACATAACTTATCACATTTTATTGTTAATAAAAACTTCAGCTTTTATTCTCATTTTTTTCAGTTAAAAAAAAAAGGCTTTGTTTGATGCAAAGAGAAGAAAATAATGAGAAAAATAAACAATGAAATTTATTTCACACTAAGAATGCAATTTTTTCAATTCATTTATTATTTTTTTATCAATTTAAAGAAATTATAATTTTATTGGTCGAGTGGGATGAAGTTCTGGATCTCTTAAAATAACGTGTAGGGTTCGAACTCTAGCACTGTGAATGGAGAAAATTGGATTAGGAGAGCCGTCCCTATGATAGGCCTCTATAGAACCCAAATTCGGATTAATTGACTGTGTCGGATACCGGGTGATTTAAAAAAATAAAATCTAATTTCATGGATCAGAGAAAAAAATACATATTATCTATGCTTTAATAATTGCCTACCTTTTTGAAAGAAGTAAAAAATCTTCAATCTTATTATTTTTCATATATTTTATCTTCTCTAAAAAATCCTTATTTTCAAACAAAGGGTTAAAATTATTTTCCTCCTCACGTGGCGGGCTTCTCTCTCTTACTAATCGTCGGGTATTCCAGCCATGTACTAGGCGGCCCACACGTTTTGTGTTCAATCTATAATTAATTAAATTTACTTAATTCACCTTAAACCAGACAGTTCAGAAGAAGTTACAAAAGGAGGGAAACCAAAAATAAAGAGCTAAAACCCTAAAAACAGAGCAGAGTGAAGAGTCTTTTTCTCTTCTGTTACAGCCTCTGCTATTCCCTCCCAAAATTTTCGGACTGCATATTTCCCTACTGAAAATATTTTTCTTTCACATTCTTTCATTTTTGTATTTGGAAAAGAGAAGTGCTTCGCACAGCTTTCCATGGCCAGGCTTCTACGAAAGGCTTCCTTTTTGAAACGCGCGGTACTTGAACCAGAGGTAGGTTTCTCCTTTAATGCATTCATTTCATTTCTTACAAAACCGCCTCTGTTTCTTTTGTAACGTCTGATTATTTGTACTCTGTTTGGTTGCTCTGAGAAGTTTTAAGAAATATTGGAAGTTAATGATCGATTTCTTAAACCGCGATAAATCTTTCATAGCCTAAGTCAAATGAGCTCGGCTCTATTGTTTGATTGCACTCCTTTTTAAGAAGTAGAGAAGTTAACTTTGACCTGAAAATCTGTCTTTTCGTCGAAAGTTATGCATTTAACATTTGTAAGGTAATTCTTTGCAGGGGCCAAGGAGAGGAATATTGGGGACGTCTTCTCAGATTCGTGATTTTGCAACTAAAGGTGCTAAAAATAACTGACGTGCTGTTATTTTTTGAGTATTAACACGTTATAAAGAGACCTAAATAAGTTAACAGGTATTTGAAATCTTTGTTTATAAAATCAGATGATCTGTCCTGAAATGTTAAGGTTGAAGTTTCATGGGCACGAAACATGTTGCCATGGATGATTATGTTTAATAATCAAATTTCAATTGCATTTACTCAAATGAATTGAAATTCGTAGAATGAGAATTGTATTACTAAGTTTATGAAACTAGATTTTATGTGAATTTGAGTTGTGGTGATTTGAGGATAACAAGTGATACTGTACTAATCTTTGAGGCTTATTTGATATTTTTTTTCTTTGCAATGCGGTAACAAATGTCAACTTCTAAATATTTGAAGGTAAAAGAAGATCCAAGTCGGATGGAAGTAGTGACTCTTCTGAAGACAATATGTCCAAGAAAGAGGTGGCTCTACAACATGCCCTGGATCAAATCACTAGTGCATTTGGAAAGGGATCTATTATGTGGTTTGGTCGGTCAATTGCTCCAAAAGATGTTCCGGTTGTGTCTACAGGTTCTTTTGCTCTTGATATAGCACTTGGAACTGGTGGGCTTCCAAAGGTACACTGATTGTTTTTCATCAAAATGATTTTTGATTTCTTTTGTGCATGTATATGGCCTGTGGTTCTCGAATTTGTATATGTAATCTATAAAAGTTTCCTAATCCTAAAAGTTCAAAGTTGATTGTTTGTTTTTCTATTACTTCTTCCCTTTCTACATTGGCAACTGATATGCAATGATTATTCCTGCATAAATTGAAATGGTTAAAAGTAACTAACAAGTTCTATTGTAAACTTCCACTAAAGTTACAGCCTTAAGTTTTTTAGGTTTAAATTCAATATTCCTTTCTATTGTATTAACTCTTTAGCATTTTTGAGTGAGAATCAAACTCCAACATTTACTCAATAGATTGTGTTGGCTGCTTATATAATCCTTGGATTGGACTTTTGCAGGGGCGTGTTGTGGAGGTTTTTGGTCCGGAGGCTTCTGGGAAAACCACTCTTGCTCTACACGTAATTGCTGAAGCACAGAAGAAAGGAGGTTAAGTGATGAATCTGCTACAATATATCTTTTTATCTCCATTTATAATAAAAACTACCAAGGTGCTAGACTCTCATGTTGCATATTGGTGTCTTACGATTGCAATTGAATCCTTGCAATGTCAATATTACCTACCCGCTCTTGTTTTTTTGCCGGGGGGGGGGGGGGGGCCCTCTTGGTTTTTTTTTTGCCGGGGGGGGGGGGGGGGGGTAACTTGGAGAATTGTTTTGGACAACGTGTCACTTTCTGTAGTTGGCTACCACAAGAAGTTTTGGGATTTTTTATGCAACAAATTTTAAGAGCTGTAAAAATTTTTTATTGTTGACTTCACTTTTTTATAGGGTATTGATATGCCTACTTCTCTGCAGGTTACTGTGTTTTTGTTGATGCTGAGCATGCTCTTGACTCATCATTGGCTCAGGCCATTGGTGTAAACACTGAGAACTTGCTTCTTTCACAACCTGATTGTGGTGAACAAGCTCTCAGTCTGGTGGACATGCTCATAAGGAGTGGTTCTGTGGATGTTGTGGTTGTTGACAGTGTAAGTAAGGTGCTCTTTTGATTATCATGGTTTTTACATGGTATAGCGTCATCTTTCATTCGTAGTTTCTTGTACCTGCTAGAGACTCTGTGTGTTTCTCAGTAATTGATTTTTTTCCTGCCATGTGTCCTGTCTTAGGCAACAGTCTTACCATGTCAGGAGGGGTTTTTTAGCCCAAAGGACAAAATGATTCATACACAACATAGGCATTATTGCACTGTTTGATATTATTTCGATCACATCATTCAATTGAAGTCTTTGATTTGCTTTTTAAGTCAGTTACATGTCCTATTCTATTTGGTGACAGGTAGCTGCCCTTGTGCCTAAAAGTGAGCTTGATGGCGAGATGGGTGATGCTCACATGGCAATGCAAGCAAGATTGATGAGCCAGGCACTGCGCAAATTGAGCCACTCTTTATCAATGTCACAAACGATTTTGATCTTTATAAATCAAGTATGACTCTTTTATGCCTTATTTTGTGTCATGCATATGCTCTGATTATATATGAAGTCTTATCACTTTTATGAAATGTATTATTAGTGTAATTGGCCTGGCAAAAAAAAAAAAAAAAAAAAAAAAAAAAAAAAAAAAAAAAAAAAAAAAAAAAAAAAAAAAACTGTTTCATTAAAAGATTTTGGATCTGTCTATAAAGTGGATAAAGCACTGCCTACCCTAGTGATTAAGACTGGATGAGCCGGCCTGAGGTGTCATCAATTGTGCAGTTATGTGTCTATCCCTTTCCTTTATTATTTAACTTGCGGTTTGATGTATTATTACTGTTCTTCCTTCTATAGTTTCTTTGTAGTTACATTATCTTTTACATGTGTTAATGTAGCTTTATTTTTTTTTTTTATATTTGTCAGCAACTCTGTGTGATGTCTGTATTTACTTGATGATCATAGTCCTCATTCGTGTATCTCTCTACAGGTGAGGTCAAAGCTTAGTACATTTGGAGGATTTAGTGGGCCATCTGAAGTAACTTGCGGTGGTAATGCTCTGAAGTTCTATGCTTCAGTACGGCTAAGCCTAAGAAAGGTGGGGCTCATAAAGAAGGGGGAAGAGGTACGGCACTATCTTTTCTTTGCTTGTGAATTTACACTTGCACCTGAAGATGGCACTTTTTGATCATAAAAAGGGGTAGGGCCAGTTTTAAGTAGACATATGTAGTATCTATGTGCCACCAGCATGAAATGAGGAGCTTGGCTTTCAAGTTTCACCAAATGGTGAATGGTTGGGGCGAGTGGGGCTTTTATGTCTCGAGGTTCAAGTCTGCCATACACATGCATTATTCGTTTCATTCTGTATTCTTGATTTCATTCTATTGTTTTTGCAGACTTTGGGAACTCAAGTCCAAGTGAAGATTATAAAGAACAAACTTGCACCTCCATTCAAAACGGTCGTATTTGATCTTGAGTTTGGCAAGGGAATATGTCGTGAAACAGAGCTCATAGAATTGGGTGTAAAACACAAATTTATCGGCAGCAGGGGTGGTGGATATTATGATGTGGGTGACAAGACTTTCCGTGGGAAGGAGGTTCTTAAAGAGTTTCTAGCTGAAAATGATGTTGCACGGGAAGAACTTATGACAAAGCTGAAGGAGAAGCTACTTGATGTCCACAAAGATAAAGAACCGAGGACAGAGGCTACTGATGAAGAACCCATCGAACAAGTCATTTTACCTGATTCTACTGATGAAGAAGCAGTTACTGCAGTAGAAGGATAATATGCAAATACATTAGAATGAAGGCTGTCCTGCTAGATTCCGTGACATGATCCAGTTTTCTAAGGGATCCTGTGGTTCCCCATTTTCTGCAATCTGCACGTCGAGGTTATTGGAGGCACAAATGGATGGAGGGACGGAAAGGCAGTTTCTTGATTATCATTTACATATTGCTTTTAAGTGATGGCCTTGCTTAACTTCCAAAAAAAAAAAAAAAAAAAAAAACTTCCAAAAAAAAAAAAAAAAAAAAAAAAAAAAAAAAAAAAAAAAAAATGTGATGGCCTTGCAAAGTTAAATATATCAATTGATGTATATTTTCGGGTAGAGCAGGTGATAGTTTTGTCAGCTTCAAGAGTAGTTTGAGAACGGAACCAACTTCATGTGTATGTTAATGAGAAAACCGGAAAATTTGTTGTTTGTCCCCTTGGAATTGATATTACAGGAGCAGAAACAAGAATTGAAATTCTGGAATATACGAAAAGAAAAATGTAGGTTATATACTAAAATGATAAAAATGGCGATTGCATTGATAATTATAAATATAATTTTTTGATTCATGTAAATATCTATAAACTTATTCTGTGTGCATTTATTCTTTTTCTTCCTAAAATATGCTCACGACAAGTGATGACGGAGTATCATGGGGATTATAATGATCAAGATTCCATGGCCATGCAGGGTTGCATTGTCCAATTTCTACATTACATTGTGAAGAAAAAGAGTTTCCCCCGACAACATGAAGTCTATTAAATTGGCTAAACGACATGGAGTAGCGCACGTCTATTACTTGGTTTGTTTTACAAATGACTTGTCGTTTATTTTTGTGTCTTTTTGAACGACTGAGTGCCGTCCCTTTTCGCCGGTGATTGTTCGTCATAGTTCTTTGGTGGGCTTGATCCATTTACCCTATTTAGCGACTACTTCCATCATTTGGAAGCCCAAACCCGCTCAACGACGAATCCGTTCACTGGGCTACGCGGGTGTTTTAAAACGGCGCGATTAAGCAGTCATTATCACCACTTGGCAAGCAAATATGGGGTCCGCATTCATCTATTTGCTCTTTTTCTTATCTATTTTGTAGCGACTTCAATTTTCCTCATGTTCACAGCCTAAGTCATTTGGAGTGATTTGAAAAGAAAAAAAATACTTTTGAATGTGAGTCCGTAGATGAAATTAGGCTCTGCAATTTGTTTTCTTAATAATCTTGTAAAAAAGATTGAATCCTCCCCCCCCCCCCCCCCCCCCCCGGGGGTGAGATATTATATATGCTGTTTTTCCTGGAATCAGAATGGGGTGCTTAATCCCCCCCCCCCCCCGGGGGTGAGATTATTATGATATGCTGTTTTTCTGGAATCAGAATGGGGTTGCTTAATACTATATCCAGTCCAACTAGGTGAAGAGAAAGCAAATGATTAGAGTGTTTTCTTTTTTTTAAAGTAACTCCCATTTGAGGTTAGATTAAACTTACAGAGTAATATATTTTTCCTTCGGAAATGGGAGAAACTTTCTTAGAAGTTCAGTGACTCTTCAATTGATGGTCAACATTGTTCGCAAATAAGTAGAGGTCAGTCAACTCAAATTTTTTCCACAATGGCGGCGTCTCAGTAAGAAAGTTTGATGAACAGTTGTTTTCCAATTATTATGACGGTATACTCTCTTCAGTATAGTGTTTTTCTGCGCAAATTCAAGAAGCTGACCTCCTCGCATCACCACTTTGGTGGAAACAGGACGAGCAACAAATTAGGTTATGCTTCTCTCTCTCCAATTTTCTTTGTTAGCTAAGGGCACAGAGAATTTATCCATGGATTCTGTTGTTCCTTTGATAGGCATTGTTTGCAGCTCATGCAAAAGTATAGCTACGAGGATTAGTGATGTTGTTAATTTGAATCGCCGAGTTCATTCTCTTACAAGTGCACTAAAGGAATTGAAAGACAGAAGGGATGACTTAAAGAGAGAGGTTGATCGTGCTGAATTGGAGGGATTGACTTGCACAACCCGAGTCAAAGGATGGCTAGAAAGAGTAGAAGAAGTTGAAACTAAAGCAAACTTGATCACAGCTGATCTCAGACACAGAAATCAATGCTTTGGGTGCTTTCTTGCAAATTCTTGTTTAAAATACAAGCTGAGCAAGAAAGTTTCAACATTGAAAACAGAAATTGATCAACTTATAGAGAAATCAGATTTCAATGTTGTCGTAGCAGATGTGTTGGTTCCTGAAGCAGTTCAGGAGATTCCTAGTAGGCCTGCAGTTGGTCTAAATATGATGTTGGAGCGGGTTCAACAATTTCTTGCTGAAGAGAAAGTTGGAACTATTGGAATTTATGGAATGGGAGGTGTAGGAAAGACAACCCTCTTGAAGATTATTAACAACGAGTTTCTTACGAAATCACACCATTATGATATTGTGATATGGGCTGTGGTCTCAAAGGATTTTGTTGCTGATAAGATCCAACAAGCTGTTGGGGCCAGGTTAGGCTTATCTTGGGAAGAAACTGAAAGTCAGGAACAACGGGCATTGAAAATTTATAGGGCTATGAGAAGGAAAAAGTTTCTCCTCTTATTTGATGATGTTTGGCAAGCGATTGATCTTCAAAACATTGGAATTCCTCTGCCACACAAGGGAAACAAATGCAAGGTAATATTTACAACACGTTCATTGGATGTCTGCAGTGACATGGATGCTCATCAGAAGCTGAAACTGGAATTCTTGGGGGAGGATGACTCATGGCAGCTCTTCTGTGACAAGGTAGGAGGAAAGAAGATTTTGGAGTCGCAGCCTATTCAATCTTATGCTGGGACCATTGTCAGAAAATGTGGAGGCCTGCCGCTAGCCTTAATCACTATTGGAAAAGCCATGGCAAATAAAGATACTGAAGAAGAATGGAAATATGCAATAGAGGTATTAAATAAGTCTCCATCTGAACTTCGAGGTATGGAAGATGTATTTACTCTACTAAAATTCAGCTATGACAATTTAGAGACTGATACATTGAGATCATGCTTCTTATATTGTTCTCTCTATCCTGAAGACTACTCTATTGATAAAGAGCAGCTAATAGAATACTGGATAGGGGAAGGGTTTCTAGACGACTCTCACAATAGTAATGTGCATAATAAAGGACATGCTATTATTGGATCTTTGAAAGTTGCATGCCTATTAGAAACAGGTGATCAAGAGAAAACCCAAGTAAAGATGCACGATGTTGTTAGAAGTTTTGCCTTGTGGATTGCAAATGAAAGTGGATTAAACAACTGCCTATTTCTAGTAGAGGCCAATACAGGGCTGTCTACAGCCCCAGGAGCTGAAATGTGGAGAGGAGCGCAAAGAGTTTCATTGATGGACAATGGAATCACAACACTAGAAGAGGCCCCTGAAAGCACCAATTTATTAACATTGCTGCTACAATATAACAGTGGCCTGAGCAAAATCCCAGATGCATTTTTCCAGTTTATGCCTTCTCTAAAAGTTTTGGATTTGTCATTTACCAGTCTTAGAGAGATACCTTCCACTATCAATAAATTAGTTGAGTTACAACACCTTGATTTGTCAGGAACAAAGATAACTGCATTGCCTGAACAGCTTGGAGATCTGGCAAAGTTGAAGCATTTGGATCTACAACGTACAAATTCTCTCCGGAAAATTCCACAGCAGTCTGTCTCAGGCCTTCTGCATTTAAGAGTCCTCAATTTATATTACAGTTATGGAGGTTGGGAGGATCATAATTCTGAAGGTGTGAATGAAGTTGGGTTTGCAGACTTGGAATGCTTGAAGCACCTGACAACAGTTGGTATCACTGTCAATGAATTAGAGACCCTGAAAAGGCTTGATAATTTCAGCAGTTTACTTAAATGCATACAGTATTTGTACATAAAAGAGTGCGTAGGGTTATTTTATTTACAAATATCATCAAATTCCAATTTTGGCAGAAGGTTGAGAAGGCTTAGCATCAATAACTGCTATGACTTGAAGTGCTTGGCAATTGATAAAGAGGCTGGGGACAGCTGGCTTCCTAGCCTGGAAGTTCTTGCTCTGCATGGCCTTCCCAGCTTAATAATTGTCTGGAAGAATCTTGTAACTCGAGAATGCCTGCGAAATCTTCGTTCTGTAAATATTTGGCATTGTCATAAGTTGAAGAACGTTTCATGGGTTTTACAACTTCCAAAGCTGGAAGTTATTTATCTGATGTACTGCGAAGAAATGGAAGAAATCATCAGCAGGGATGTCATACCTAGAGAAGATTCAAAGGAATTTCCAAGCCTTAGAACTCTTTCAATCCGAAACCTTCCAAATCTGAGGAGTATAAGTCAATGGGCATTATCTTTTCCATTCCTAGAAAGTATTGCTGTGATCGATTGTCCAAAGTTGAAATGGCTACCAATCAAAATTCATAATGTCTCATCTTTGCCAACAGTGTATGGAAGCAAGGACTGGTGGGATGGACTTGAGTGGAATGAAAGCATCAGTGGACCTGCTATACTTCCAAAGTTCATGTCCATCTGAAACATATACAGTTGTGGTTTTTAAAGGTATGTCTTATTTTAGCTGAAAAGAACTTCAATATTGCTGTAATTCTTAGTCAAGTAAAATCCCATATTGTTTGAAGTTCACTAAATGTTAATGTTACTGAAGATTTTAGTTCAGCTATCCTGTTTTTTATGCAATTGCTTCTGCTTGCCATGTTCCTCTAAACCTCAGGTAAATAACTAACCATGGTACTGAGAAGTTGAATAATCCAACAAGAAATTCCAGGCATGTTTAGAATGTAGATGACAAATATTCTGCTCTGAATTGGGTCCTAAGGAGAGGGAACATGTACAGTTTACTGGTGGCGATTCATCTAGAAAAACACTTCTTTAATACATCCTTAATTAGAAGGCATCTGATGCATTTCTATAGGCCACGTACGCTGCTCCTTGTCATAAACCAACAGGTTTAAACAATTATTATCAGATATATAATTACCAGAATCTTTTTACTCTAGAGCTATATCCCCTTTTCACTTACGAATTAGGGGAAGTTTTTTTTTATTATCATGTAAGAGTTTTATACTGAAAAACATATGAATTGCTCTAATTAGTTTCTTTTAAATGTATTTAATCGTAATTATTTATTATTATAAAAAAATTATTTCGTTTACCATAATCATATTATATGACAACTTATAGGAATATGATGATCAGAAGAGTAGCCCTTAAGGGGCCATGGCCTCTCCATCTTTTTCAAGAATACATTGGTATGCCTCACACTTATGTAGCATGGAAATAGAAACACAGAAATTGATATGAGAAAATGACATTTTAAATATTGGGAAACAATATTTTATATGGAAAAACGAACATATAGAAATACCCGTTGGCTTACCCTCATCGGGGAGTTAGCTTCGCAACTGATGGAGATGAGGAGAGTGGGTATCAGTTAGAGATTTCATTTATTATTGCAAGTACATTTTAGTTAGCAAGACTCAATCTACTGTAATTATTCCTTAAGCATATCATATCTTAGACAGAAAAAACAACAACAATCCACTGGAAAATGGAGAGAATGTTGAAAAGGGAGGTTGATGTCATTCTAGAGTGACTTGTATGAGCAATTTCAATGGTTCTTGGCACGGTCATTTATTTAATTAACATAAAGCATATATCCTTTGTACCACTTTCTGCTTTGGTAGATCTAAATTAATTGTTTCATTTTGATTTTTGTCAAACAAAGATTGGTTCATAAGCACAACGAGCAAGTAAATGTTGCTTTTCTGTTATTCTTTCAATTCTTTGGTTTCTTTACTCAATAAAGATAACCATTATTGAAGAACTTGGATTCCATCTCTGCCCTGATTATAATTGGCATATATATATTGAAAAGATACTGACTCAATTCCTCTAATTAAAACTATTACATGATAGGTTTAATAATTAACTAACTAATCAAACTTAACTTATTAGTTTCTCATAATCACTTTCTTTGTACAAAAAGAAATAATCTGAATTGTCTTTGACTTGGGATACAATTACTTAATGAAAATCATATTATAATTATGATTAAAAATTAATTATACATGCTTAGTATTTAACTATTTATTTAAATAAATTCAATCTAAGAATATACATGAACTTGTTTTAAGCAACATGGAAAGGGTACCCCATGGAGGCTGCTATATTATCCAATATTATCTCTTAATTATTTCTCCAAATAAACCCTATTTCTATTTTTATACATAGCCATAAATGCATTCTCACGAGAAAAAAAAAAAAAAAAAAAAAGAGAAAAATAAATAAAAAAAAAGATTGAAATTTTATACAATTTTAGTTTCTATATATCCAATTCAAAAAAAAAAAAAAAAAAAAGATTGAAATGTTATCAATTTAGTTTCTATATATCCAATTCCAATTTAAATTAAATTGGTAGTGCAGTCATTCATCAAAATTTAAGATTTTTTAATACGAATAAGTTCTCACGCAATATATTAAGTTTGTCCAAAGCAAATTATAATATGAAAAGAATGGAATCAAAGCATGAAATTAAGTAATTGCTTAATTTAATACGTTTATACCCAAGTATGTTCTCATGGATGGTGTAATCCTATTCTATCTCATCTCCTATAAAATCCCTTACAAACAAACATTTCTTACAATCAAAATCTGTTAGGCATTGTTTCCTCGTACATAAAGTAATTTCCAAGGCTATATATGTAGCTTACACTTTTAGGAATTTAGAACATAGAAGAAATAACTATATATATTGTCTTATCTTATGTGTATATGCAAGTCATCAAGTTAAGTATGGAGGGTGACAGAAGAGAGTGAGCACACATGGTTTTCTTGCATTCATACTTCATGCTCGTAGCTCTGCGTGCTCACCCTCTATCTGTCATCCACCTCTCTCTCTTCTCCTCTCTATATATGTTCAGTTTCTTGCCATCTTTGTAGTTTATATGTGCAACTATATATGTTATACATAGGTATATATATTCATTAACTCGTTGATTCTGTTTCTATTTGTGATCTTTAACAGCTGCATATCCTTTCCTCAAGTTTAAGATCTATGACTAATTTTGGTTCAGTTCAAATTGGTGTTAGTTATTTTTTCCCTTACCAGAATTTTTTCTGTAAATTGCTCCAGCTAGGGTTTCAAGAACTCTTGAACTCTGGTGTTAGTTCTTTCTGCATATTTTACATGAGTTTATAGAAATTTTCTTTTTTATTCATTAGACGATCGAATAGACTAGAATAATTATAAAATACACACACAAAAAACACTTTCAGTGTGATTCCAAAAATCAAACCCTGATCAATCTGTAATAGTTTTACTCGTTCATTTCAAATTTGGAAATTTTATTGAACTAATATATCTCTAAACTGATAATTAATCTAACCTCTTAAATTCCTAATATTTTATGAATTAACTGTAAAATTCTGATAAAAAGTTAAATCAATAGAGATAGGGAAAAAAGTTCGACTGGAGACGCTCATATTGTTTACGTAACGAAAAAAGAAGACAAGGGAACCTTCGCTAGGGCATACAGGCCCTCAGATTATTTCTTTTTAACTGTTAATTTATGCCATGGCCCTCTCCAATTAGTTTGTTTCCAACCACATTTGAGGGAAATGGATTTTTTGATAAAAAAAATAATAATATTTTTATTTATATCAAATGGATTTTTTGAATTTATTTTGTGTATGCATAGACTGTAAAGATGTTGGACTCTCCATTAAAAATTTTGAAAAAAAAAAAAAAAAGATAAGATGTTGACTCGTCCATTGAATTAAAAATTTTGAAAAAAAAAAAAAAAAAGTACGAAGAGAAAGTCCAAAGTCTACCTTCCTGTTTTTCATAGTCAGCCTTTCCGAATTTCATCCGTCCTACCCATGCGCTGAGAAATGAATTAGCAGAGCTAGCGGTGGGTCATAGCGCCCGGAGTTTTGTTTGTGGCGGTTTGCTGTGAACGCGCGGTGTAAGAGTGGTGGAGGAAGGGACAGCCGAAGAAGCCGTTTCGCTGGCAGTCGAGAAATTTATTGCCCTAAAAGCCAATCGGCTTTCATCTTTTAGTTCCACGCTCATTTCCGGCGCCATCACTTTTATACCTTCTCCTTGTCTCTCTCTCTTATTGTGCTTCTACTTGTTTGGTGGACTCCATTAAAAATTTAAAAAAAAAAAAAAAAAGACGAAGAGAAAGTCAAAGTCTACTCTCCTGTCTTTTCATAGTCAGCTCCGAATTTCAATTCCGTGCCTACCATCGAAGAAATGAATTAGCAGATGCTAGCGGTGGGCATGCGCCGGAGATGTTGTCTGTGGCGGTTGCTGTGAACGGCGGTGTAGGTGTCGGAGGAAAGGGAAGCCGAAGAGCCGTTCGCTGGGCAGTCGAGAATTTATTGCCCAAAGCCAATCGGTTCATCTTAGTCCACGTCATTCCGGCCATCACTTTTATACCTTCTCCTTGTCTCTCTCTCTTTTGTGCTTCTGTTTTGGTGGACTTGATTTTTTTTTTTTTTTCAAATTAATCAGACTGATTGGTTTTTATTAACTAAAAGAATTAACTTCCGTTTCCTTTGCCTCTTTAAAGCTGGAAATCGTTTGCCCGTTGAAGAAGTGGACGAGAATGTGGTGGCACTGTACGTGCAGGATGTGAAAGTGAAGTTCCAGGAAATCTTTTTACCCTTTAAAAAGATATGCAAGACTCAAAAGGTTTTGGGTTATAGTTTGTTCTCTCTTTGAAGCTAAGGTCCTGTTAAAATTCTGAATTTTGTGATTCAAGTTTGTAATTTCAATCTAATTATGCTTGTAGACGGAAACTTTGGTGCTAGAGGGTGACAATCCTGCAAGCACGCTCTTAAAATTTGTGTCAGAATGGGGGATTAATAGTTTAATATTGGGTTCTTGGTCTCCCAATTGTATAATCAGGTTGTTCCTTCACATATCTTTCATACTTGTTTTCCTTGTTTCCAGTGCAATTCAATAGTTAGAGGAGGATGATATGTCTGTTTTTTAATACAATAATTACATCATATTATCATTTAGGAAGCTAAGGGGACCAGGGGTACCAATAACTGTGCTGAATGGTGCTCCAGAGACGTGCAATGTTCGTGTTGTATATAAACACAAAATCATCACAAAGTCAGGAAATTCCTCTTCCATTACTGGTATATATGTTTCGAATTCTTGCTTTTACGGTCGAGTATGAGTTAGTGTTACATCTTATTGTCTCTTCTTTTGTAGGGACCAGCCGTAGGCACTGGGTTTTTACTAAAAGAGGTTATACAAAAGGTTCTGGCAGCATCAATGATTTAGCTTTTGAGCCTGAGGTTTATTCTTCCCCTGTAGAATCCAAAGTTCAGAAATCCTTTGGAGCATCATCAGTGTCTGAGTCTGACTTTAGTCCCCTAGAAACTCAAGCATTTGAACACGGGGATTCTTCTGTAAATGCTGCTGTAGATGTTGGCAGGACTTTTCAGAAATTGGAAGATGACCCTCTAACTGTTAGTACTCAGAGTCAGACATTTGATTCCACTGCTTCAATAAAAACTGACTGGGTAATTTTTTTTTTTTAAATTGTTTTCTTCACTTATATATAATTAAGGTGGTGTTTTGAAGAATTTTTCAAATTTACATTTTCCCTTTATGCAGTCATATGTACAGGCTGAAATAGAACGGCTACAGCTAGAATTACGAAATACAGTTACCATGTATAGAAGAGCTTGTGCAGAGCTGGTGCACACTCAAAGCGAGGTGTTCTTCAATAATTATATAGCATTCTGTACTTTTTAAAATTGCAAATAAATTTTTACTTTCTTTCATTTCAAGATAACTCAAGCAGTAAAAAGATGGAAAAAACAATGGAAATTAATGTTTCAGACCACCTGTTAGATTTTGACCACATTCAAGAATTCAGGACTAAAATAAAGATATTCTAGGTATCGCCTGGATTTATTCTACTAAATGTGTAAAAATAAGCTGGAGAACATAAAATATTTGGAATGGCCTGTGCGAAGGAAGTTATCTTCTATCTCCACAACCTTACTTCTAATTTTGTTGCTTTACTTTTTTGCAGGTCAAATTAGTTTCGTCTGAGTTTGTTGAGGAAGCAAGAAGAGTGAATGCTGCCCTACAAAGAGAAGAAACTTTGAGAAAAATTGCTGCTGTAGAGAAAGCAAGGTATTTACAAGCCAAGACGGAGATAGAGGAGGCAAAAAATTTATTTGCTAAAGAAGCTTATGAAAGGCAGATGGCTGAGCTTAGGGCTGAAAAGGAGTTGTTAGAGAAACAGAAAATTGTTGATGCAATCTTCTTGAGTGATAGGAGGTACAAAAAGTACACTACGGATGAAATAGAGTTGGCAACAGATTGCTTCTCTGAGAGTAATGTGATTGGTGAAGGAGGGTATGGAAAAGTATACAAATGCAATCTTGATCACACGCCAGTGGCCGTGAAGGTTCTTAGGCATGATGTAGTTAACAAGAAAGAGGATTTCTTGAGAGAGGTAATTTATAGCGTGAAATACTGATTTTTTGTGACTGCAATCTGATATTCTTTACTGAACTTTTTGCAGGTTGAAGTTCTAAGCCAGTTACACCATCCACACTTGGTTTTGCTGCTTGGAGCTTGTCCTGAGAATGGTTGTCTGGTATACGAGTACTTGGAAAATGGAAGCTTAGATGAGTGTATCTTCCACCGAAATGAAAAACCGCCTCTTCCTTGGTTTATTCGCTTCAAGATAGTTTTTGAAGTGGCTTGCGGACTTGCATTCTTACACAACTCAAAGCCCGAGCCTATAGTTCATAGGGATCTAAAACCGGGTAATATACTGTTAGACAGGAATTATGTGAGCAAAATTGGAGATGTTGGGCTGGCAAAACTCATTACAGATGTTGTACCTGACAACATCACAGAGTATCGAGACTCTATTCTTGCTGGTACGCTCTACTACATGGATCCTGAATACCTGAGAACTGGGACCATCCGACCAAAATCAGATCTATATGCTTTTGGAATTATAATTCTCCAATTATTAACCGCTCGGCGTCCTAATGGTCTTATATTGACTGTTGAAAATGCAATAATAAATTCTCAGTTTGCCAACATTCTGGATACATCAGTTACAGATTGGCCACTTCTTGAAACCGAGGAGCTAGCTCAAATTGCATTGAAGTGCTCAAAACTTAGATGCAGGGATAGACCAGATCTTGATACTGAAGTTCTGCCAGTTCTCAGAAGAATTGTAGTTATTGCGGATGCTAGCTTAAAGTTGGAAAGAAGCAAAACCTATGCACCGAGTTACTACTTTTGTCCTATCCTTCAGGTAACAAGTTATTCTTCACAAGATGGAAATTTAGCTAAAAGAATTTCATTCTCTATTCCGGCATGTAGTTCTGTGTACTAAGCACATACCGATGTTGCTTGATGCAGGAAATAATGGATGAACCGTACATTGCTGCTGATGGTTTTACTTACGAGCACAGAGCAATTAAAGCATGGCTTGACAGACACAGGGTATCACCAGTGACAAAGCTTAGGCTTCAGCATTCTATATTAATTCCAAATAACACATTACGTTCAGCCATACAGGAGTGGCGGTCACGCCAGCATTTGCAAGTGCCATAAAGATACTTGACCATAGCCATTCAACTACTCACCAGCAGGAGAAAAGACAACAAAGCTAATTTGGCACATACTGTTAGTTATAACTTGTGATCCTCTATATTGAATTGCTACATAAATCCATGTCACTGTACATCTAATATTTGTGATCTGTATACATTTATTTGGAGCCTAAAAGATGGACAAAGACCAAAGCCTTTCATTTTTTCAAATTTCTAGCTATGGATAGTAAAATATGTCAGTTATCCACTTGAGTGAATTCAAGAGCATTTGCATCTGGATCTCGCGTAAAGATTGCAGGCCTGCCAGACTTGCTAAGCGTATAGGGAACGCCTACAAAATCAAAAACAATATAAGAAAAAGCATTCCTTCAGTAAGCACACACCTGTTTGCAAAATATACTATTTGATTTCCTGACTTCATTAGGTAAAGCGCAGAGCTATATGTATTTCAGGCACGTTCT
This sequence comes from Jatropha curcas, assembly GCF_014843425.1. Next base: position 653,470 of record NW_023590909.1, read on the forward strand.
TAGGAAAAACCTCGTTTCATTTTCATTTTATGGAGAAAGAGAAGTGTACCAGCTTTATCAAGGATTGCTTTCAGCTTAGACACATCACGAATAGCAATGCAAGTATGTCGATCTCGGCCACCATGTTGAGGTCGTCCAGTTAAGGGGTCGGGATTTGGAAGCTCCATCAAATGAATCATTTCAGAACCCACCCACAGCCAAGCGCCCCTATAGGGAAGCTTATCATGCGGCCTTGCCTCATTTATTTCAAGACCTATTTGCAAATTGAAAAGTAGTTTGTAATGGTTTTCATTGTTTTCTCTTGTATCAAGAGAGATAAAAAAAGAAAAAGAAAAAACAAGATTTATTGGCATTAGCAAGGAAAGAGACGTACCTAAAATGCCCTGATAAAATTCAAGTGATCTTTCAAGCTTTTCACAAAGCACTCCAACATGGTGAATACTAACAACTCCATAATCTGCAACAATACCAATAAATTACTAGATAAAACTTTATCCCCAAAAAGGAATAACGGTTAGCAGTTTTGTTCTTGAACTTAGTTTACATATGACGCATCTCATCTCAAAAGGTCATAGATGTACACATATATGCTCTCACATGGAGAAATGAGGGTATGGAAATGCATTCATCTTTGCTATGGAGCTTATACAATTGAAAGGTACATGCAAACCACTAAATACATTTTTGATAATCATAGTCACTCCTTGGTACATTTACTCAAAGCTTGTTTACATACTCAACATGATATAGTGTCACATAATAAGCAACTAGACCAACATTAAATGAAAGGGAGATAACATAATCTAAATTATCATCGAAAATTTGAACACGATAAGCAGAATGGCCTGTCAAATTTCCAAATATCCAGCTTGTTTTCTCTTCATAGATTGAAGAAGAAGTTTCCATCCAAAAATTAGGAGGGAGGTCACTTTATGAAATGATTCAGAAAGTTACGTTGTATCAAAGTGACATTCAAAAATCGCTTCAACAAGGTCTATTCTGTCTATTTGTTCTAATCAATCTATTAGAGCTCAAAAAATAGAAAGAGAACTAACTTGTTATCTAGTAAAGTGGACAACCAGGAGAATAAATTACCAATCTTCTCATTGACACTGGTTGATTCTTTTTCAACTACATTTGATTCAACGGACAACTTGGCTTTTGTCTTGAAAGAAAGCCCGTGAAACCTATCACTGCCAACAATATTCTGATAAAAACGTGAAATTGAGTTCGTAGATATTGGTCTAGCACCAAGACGATTTACCTGTAACAAACAAAATTGGTCAAAAATGGGCAACAAAGATGATTAATTGCATTAGACAAATTACATGCAGAACCAATTTTGATTCAAATGCACTATTAAGAAGCTAATTCCAGTTTAGGCAAATAATTAACTATCCCAAAAAAACCCTAAATCATCATTATTCATCAATACTCTTGAGGTAATTGATAATTACACTACAAATTGATATATAAATGGAATAATTGATAATATTACCTTGTGTTGTACAGAAATGGCGGCAGATGAACTGACAAGAGAAGCCATGGAAGAACAATGGAAAAGAGTGATTTGTGTTTAGTGATAATTGCTTCTTGTATTTTTGGAACCCCAACAGTCCTAACAACCACTTCCTTTTCCTGCTAAATTTTCTGGGCCACAGATAAAGCAAATAAACAAAGGCCACTACTTCTGAAGTTCTGGTTTAGGTTGTGTTCGTAAATTGGGATGAAATGCGGGCGAGATGCGTAAAGAAATTATTTTGAGGGGTATGAATTGAAAATGAAAACAGTACAAATTGATTAATCAAATAATAGGATATTAATTTATAAATTTTACATTATAAAAATTTTATGAAATTTATGAATTTCACACTCTATCAACTCACAAACCATCATTTAATTGATATTAAATTATATTTTATTTCAAAAAAATATATTTTTGCAACGTTGATTAATCAACATATATATTTTAATAACTTTAGCAATATTAAACCATATTTTATTAAAAAATTAAATCTTCTAAAATATATAATAAAATATTTTTGCAACGTTGATTAATCACATATTATTTTAATTATTTTCAAAGTAAATATGGTGGTTGACATCTGATAACACTGGACTAAAAATAATGTGAATGCATTGGACCAATCAAAAATAATATAAAACAACATGGATCCAAATTCTATAAAAAAATATCCAAATAAAAAATGTTAATTTATATATATAGGACATGACTGTTTCTATTAAGGCTTTACTAAAATCAGAATGGTAGTAGAAAAAATGTCTACTAATACTTATTAGGTAAACAATGACTTGTATTTTTCATAGGGACCGTTGGTCCATTATTTATATTTGAAAAATAAAATTATAGTTGAAGTACACGGTATTGTTGAATTATTTCATATGGGTCCAAATTAGTCAACCCTCGGCAATAATGTATCCGTTTACTTAGTAAAGGAAACAAATAATTAGAAACAACAACGAAGCCAGTCCATGGTTTTGAGTTTTGACCAATTGCAAAATATATAATTGCATTCATATGGTCCTTGTATTAAACCCCCCAAAAATGGAAAACACATATTTGAACTCCTTAATTTATTTAATTTTAGCATTAAATTTTTAAAATTTTTATTTATCCATATTGAACCTCTTTGTTAAAATTAAGCTTTATTTAATTGAGGATTATAATCGCGCATGTTAGACATAATTGAGATATGATTATTTTTTGTACCAAAGTTGATTTGTATCCGAGTATATAAAAATCAAAAAATTTCTAGAAATTAGTTTCTTTTTACTTTTGAAAAATTATATTCTTTGGGCAGTCTTTCCTTGGAAAACAACTATGGTCGAGAGAATTCGAATTCAAAACCTCTCGCCCCTCACATAAGTGAAAAAATCAATCAAATTACTACTTAATTAGCACTATTCAATTAATTTAATAGTCGTTGACATATCAAATAATTTTAAAATAAAACAAAGATGACTTATGAATTTTAGCCTTGTTTTATACGTTTAAACAAGTACATTTCCAATGACTTTTTGTTACTTTTCAATCTTATAATATAAAAAAAAGGTCAAATTTTGACACTAGATCTTTTTTTTTTTTTTTTCACCCTTATAATGTTGATACTCGATAGGTATATGTCCTTGATGTTGAGGTATCATCTTGATTGCATTTATGAGGATTTTGAATAAAACATCTTAGTCACTTCAATTGTTGTTACATGTAATGCAACCTTATTGAATTGAAATATCTCAAGTTCATAAAAAAAGATAAAAGTAAATGATAGGTATAACAACATTGAAATCATATAAATAGTTCACTCAACCATATGAAAAACACACGTTAGGAAAAGGCCAACTCATGACAAGGAAATATCATACCACTCCATTGACTTTTAGGATAATGGTCCACTCATTACCCTACTCGTATGTTGTGATTATATGAAACCCACTTGCAATTACTTGTACGTATTGATTTAAAGTTAAAAAGATTTTAATATTTTTGTTTTCGGCAGAAAGATATTGCGGACTATATAATAGAATTTTGAATTTTAAATTTCACGGTCTTTCAATAAGCGAACAAAAGAATTAAATTATCGATTGATTTATTTTGATGTTAAACCATCAATTTGAATTCATTACATTTTGCTAATGATTCGATACTTTATTTTTTAATTATAAAATTAAAAATTTTTATCATAATTACTTCTTAAGTACATGACATAAAATTTAATTCAATATGTTTATACTAGTTTATCAAAACAATTGTATATATGCATAATAAATCAGAGATTTTTTTTTTCTCAAATTGAAATTGGAATGTCCACTTATGGAAAATTCTTACACAATTTCAAATAAAAGTGGCTAATTTTAGATCAACATTTTTATGTTTTATCTTAATTTCACATCGATTTTTGTATGCATATTTCATATATTTAAATTTAATAAATATTTGAAAAAATAAATCATTAGTTATACTAATAATAATAAGTATAATATTGACTGTTAGAATAACGTATGATTGTTTAAATAAAGTTATTGACGAAATAAGAAACTATTTTGTCTTTTGCCAGTCATATGCTTTGATATTATAAATTTAGAAACACAATGTTTAAAACAAATATATGTATAATTTATTTTATTTGCAAATAAATTTTATTAAAAAAATTATATTTATATATGAATATCATGTTTAATCAAGTACTAAATTTCATTTAAAAAATATAAGCAATATATTTTAATATATTAAAAGGAGATATCGATAATCCACTGTTACTTATCATAACAAGGATAACATACACATGGGTTTATAAATTATGTTTTAATTATAAAATAAATATCACGTATCTATTTAATTTAAAAAATTATTTTAATTATAGAGATTATAGTTAATTCTTAAAAGTAGAATGACGAAATTGTTATTGTAATATAAAATTATAAATTTAAAAATTGAGATGTATTTTACCTTTTTAGGACAATTATCCATTTACCGCTGGCTTCTCGTTGCTGTAATAAGGAGACCAAATAATCTGTAAGAGACTAAAAGCGACAAATATATATTTGTGATTTTACAGTCATAACCTTATATTCGTTTTCAAATAGAAGCTCTTTCCCTTCACTTTCCCCGTACACATTTTACGAAGCTTCCGGACACACTGCCCTTTTCTGCAACGTGTGTCTTGTAAAACAAAAAAAGAAATTCTAAAACCCTCACCCATTAAACCATACAAATCCAATCCCCAACCGCGTAAAAACCTTAACATATAATAATACTCCAAAAGAAGTCCTAAGTCACCGTCCAATGAGTCCTCTCCTCCGCGTTCACATTATCTCACACGCTTCCTTTCCCCCTCTTCTTACCAGTTACCCCGTACCACCACCTCGCTTGTATATAATATCAAATTACCCCCAATTTCCATTCAATAATCAGTTCTGTTCTTCCAATCTGAAAACCATTTGCGAGTTCACATCTCCCCTCTCAGGCATTTTTTCAAACACTTTTTTCTCGCTTTCACTTTGATGGAAATCTCATCTTTCCCATTTCTTAATCAGGACGAGATTTCACATTTCTATAGTCTGTTTCAGGACATGGATACTAGTGCTACTGGTACTGGTGCTTTTGGTGTGAACAATGATTTAAAGAAGAGGAAGAGAAAGGGTGACGAGGAAGATGGAGATGGTAATAAGGACCCATTTCAACAACATGATAAGCAAGATGATTTGAAGAAGAGTGCAATGAGAGACATACTTGCTTCTCTTTTGATGTTGGATGAGGAGGAGAAGCAAGAACAACAGCAGTGGGTTATTGATTCTCAACAAGATAGAACCCTTTTCGATTCTAATTACAAGCGAAAAGTTGAAGTTATGAATGATTATAGTTCTCAGCTCCAGAACCATTATTCTGATTTGGATGAAATGGATCATTCTAGAACCAAACGGGCACGCCGGTCCGCTTCCACAGTTGCTGCGCTGGCCATTGAAAATGCGGCTTCTGGAGATTCAGCTCAGGTTAGTGGTAGTGGGGGCGCCGGTGGGTCAGGTCAGCATCGGCGGCTATGGGTGAAGGATAGGTCAAAGGACTGGTGGGAGAGGTGTAGCCATCCGGATTTTCCAGAAGAGGAATTCAAAAAATCGTTTCGAATGAGTAAGGCCACATTTGCTATGATATGCGATGAGCTGGATTCAGTTGTCACTAAAAAGAATACTATGTTAAGAGACGCCATTCCTGTTCGCCAGCGCGTGGCGGTTTGCATTTGGAGGCTAGCCACGGGTGAGCCTTTGAGACTTGTATCGAAAAGGTTTGGATTGGGGATCTCCACTTGTCATAAACTGGTTCTTGAGGTTTGCTCGGCTATAAGGAATGTGTTAATGCCCAAATTCCTTCAATGGCCTGATGAGGAGAGATTGAGGTTTATTAGAAGTGAATATGAATCAATGTCGGGTATACCAAATGTTGGTGGTTCAATGTATACTACCCATATCCCAATTATCGCACCAAAGATTAGCGTAGCTGCTTATTTCAACAAGAGACACACTGAAAGGAATCAAAAGACTTCATATTCAATAACAGTTCAAGGAGTTGTTGATCCTAGAGGTGTTTTTACTGATGTCTGCATTGGCTGGCCTGGTTCAATGCCTGATGATCAGGTATTAGAGAAGTCTGCTTTGTACCAGAGGGGTAATAGAGGGGCTTTGAAGGATGTATGGATCGTTGGGAATTCTGGGCATCCTTTAATGGATTGGGTTCTTGTACCTTATACCCACCAAAACTTGACATGGACACAACATGCTTTTAATGAGAAGATTGGTGAGGTTCAAAGGGTAGCTAAGGAAGCATTCGCAAGATTGAAAGGAAGGTGGTCTTGTTTACAGAAGAGAACTGAAGTTAAGCTCCAAGACTTGCCTGTTGTTCTTGGGGCTTGTTGTGTTTTGCATAACATCTGCGAGATGAGAAATGAGGAGATAGAGCCAGAGCTAAAATTTGATATTTTTGATGATGAGATGATTGCTGAAAATGGCTTGAGATCAGTTGGTGCTATTCAGGCCAGGGATCATATTGCTCATAATCTCTTGCATCATGGCCTTGCAGGAACTTCTTTTCTATAATTATTAATTACTCATTCGAGATAGCATATGATTTTGTAGGCTGGATATTTTGTTTCTGCATTATTTTTTTTGCCATGGGTGGGTTGCATACTGTACTAGATTATAGGATTGTCAGATTTTTTTGATGGGTCCATGTAAAATATTTATTTTGCCCATCCCAACAAATAAATGGATGCTTTTTAGTTATTTTATCGTCTTTCATTGGATCAATAAGAGACCTTCTGATAGAGATCCCAAACTTTTAAATTATTTTACATGAATCTTGTTTTCCCAATTTGCAACCCAAACTGGGTTGCCCATTTCTAAACAATCTGGTCCTAACATCGCCATTTCGTAAAATTAGACAATGGAACAGGACAGCCCCATGTTGGGATGGTTCAAGTTTCAACCTCTTTTGACCAAACCCCTTTTTTTTTTTGAAAATGTCTTTTGTCCAAATCTTGTTTGCATGTTTTTGCAATCGTGATTGATGGCGTTGTTTCTTCAGTACAGGCACATATCTTGGCCCCGATATTCGATGCCCTAGCTAAGTAAACTGCTTGGCTCGTTCCCGTTGACTTGCCATCGTTACTATGTAGTATTTTGGAACGTCTCGCCATTGATTGGGGAATAAATGATAATGCAAATTTTGCCAACTCATAGTCGTACCCGTACCCCCTTTCTCCAAGATAATTCGATTGCCAATTCTTGGCTGTGGTTCACTTTTGTGTTTTAAGTTTACACTTCAATTTTAAACTAATCTATCCAATAAAAACAAGCTACAAAAGGAAAAACCATTTTTGTACAATCAATTCTTAATGATGATTTAAAGATTACATTTAATCATTGCTAATTATCCATCATTGGGTAGGTCATGAGGTGGGTTTTCTAATATCCATATATACTGCAACTCCATGTGGAGCGGATCACGTTTGGGTTGGGTGAATAATAAAAAAGTTACTATTAACTAATTAGTTAGCTTCTTGATACCTCAGCTGAAATCAAATGCGCATATACAGCTCAAAGCACACATCAGCACCTCAGCATGAGTTTCGCGAATTACAGTTTCAATTATTGTAGGCCCCCAGATCCTTCAGCAAAATGAACGCAGATTCCGAGCCGTTGATTATCTACGCAAAAAATCCCAAATCTGGGTCCCATCCTGTTACCTAGGATTTGAGACCGTTAGATATTGGGATGATAAAGAGAGGAAAGCTGCAAATGGTAGTAACAGTCAGTTGTGGTAGGGTCAGATTCGATCCGGTCGATTATAATTCTACGTGTCAGACAGACAAGGCCCTATGTTGAATTATAAAGCGAGAGAGAAAATTTGTCTTTTCTTCAGCTGTTGTTCGGCTTCGTCCCCTAGGTGCAAGCTCTGATAAATTGCCTTAGTCAGCCTGCTCCGTTGTCACAACTATCGAAATCCACGACGAAGAGAGGGAGGAGGTGCGCTATGGAGAATAATAGCAATAAGGAAGAGGAGGTGGAGGAGGAGGACCACCAGGATAACGACGAGGTGGGTCCCATGGCAGGGGAGGAGGAGGAGGAGGAAGGAGCAGAGGTAGGGTCCAGCTTGACCCGGGAAAGGGTGGCTGCTGCCAAGCTTTACATTGAGAATCACTACAAGGCTCAGATGAAGCATATCCAACAGCGCAAAGAAAGGTTTCTGTTTCTCTTTACATATCTATTAATTTCCTTTTGATCAACCTCGGATGATCTCATTTTGCATTGTCGAAACCTTGAAAACTACAGCCGGAACATTTTCTAATTGAATTCTATAGGTTTCTTGTGTGTGCGTATATATAAATTGTATTGGTGCTGCTTTTTTTTATTTTTCCGACAATTAATGTATGTAGCTTGACGTCCAATGTGTTTTTACTGATGAGAAAGGTAACATGGAGGGATTTTACTCAATTATTTTGATTCTGCTTTATTAGAAGACTAGTTCATAACTGCATTATGCATTTTTCTATATTTAATCAATCTTCCATTTTCCATTCTGTTAATCAATCTGTCATGTGTGCGTAGCAGTTTATTTGATAGATATCATAGGTGAATTTAGTCCACTAAACAGATAATTAATTATTATAGAATGTAGTTATGGATCTTGGTATATTCCTTTCTGGCTTATTTTATTAATTACAGGCGCTCAGTGCTGGAAAAACAGTTGGCTACTTCTCATGTGTCTCAAGAGGAACAAATTAATCGACTAAAGGATTTAGAGCGCAAAGAGACAGAATACATGCGACTGAAAAGGCACAAGATTTGTGTTGATGATTTTGACCTTTTGACCATCATAGGAAGAGGGGCTTTTGGAGAGGTTAGCTGTATGACTGAATATAAACGATGCATGCAGACTGCCATTTGATGTGTCATAATTTGTGTATTACATTCAAGAATTCCAAGGTTTTAACTTCTGACTATGTATTGCACAAGATATCAGATCCATATTTAGTTTAATATGCTCTCATAGGTGGGAAGAGCTAAGGTCTAGGTATGAAAGGAGCAAGGAGCTTTCCTTCTTGGGAGAAGAAAGATTGCTGTGCAAACATCTTGCAAATATTCACCATTACCATTGCCGACCTAATATCTTATTCCTCATCTGGGCTCATCAGCAAGTGTAGAATTATTCTGTGCATACTTATACACTCCCATTTAATGAACTATGCTTTCTTACTAAAATGAGTTTTACGCTTTTTTTTTTTTTTTTTTTTTTTTTTTTTTTTTTTTTTTTTCTTGCAAAATATTTCACCATTAAACATTGCCGACCTAATAATCTTTTATTCTCATCTGGGCTCATCAAGCAGTGTAAGAATTATTCTGTGCATACTTATACATCCCATTTAATGAACTATGCTTTCTTAAACTAAAAATGAGTTTTTTTTTTTTTTTTTTTTTTTTTTTTTTTTTTTTTTTTTTTTTGTGTGTAAAAGCTTCTTTTTAGAGAAATTATCGAGGTTAAGGAGTGGCAAAAAGAGTCCAGTGCTAGTGTAGGTGTTGGCAGAGTTACAGTTTGGTGGTGTTGGCTCTATTAAGGCCTACTTATATCCTGGACATCTTGCAGATTTTCTTCCTTGATGTTGCTTTTTCCTTTTCTTGAATGATTCTTACTCTATTTATTCTCTCTCCCCCTTATTCCTCCCAAACCTTATCGGTACAACTACAAATAGTTCTACTGGGCATTTGATATCATGCTAATGGTGGATTCTGCAGGTGAGGTTGTGTCGGGAGAAAAAATCTGGCGATATCTATGCCATGAAAAAATTGAAGAAGTCAGAAATGCTTATCAGGGGACAGGTGATACTTGAAACTATTGAAAGATTTTTCATTTATTTCTTGAAATTTCATAATAGACGCTTTACTTTCTTTCTCACTTCATATATATCAGGTAATTATATTTCATAAGAACTGATATCTTCTCCTACTCTCTTCTTTAGATGTTTAGGTTCTACGTGTTATCTTACTTGTATGCCTTCCATAATCTGTCTAAGGTTATCTACTCTTCCTAACACTCAATGCTTGATAATGTCACCAGGAATCTTAAAAGAGATCATTGATGTGCAAAAGGTTTTGTTGGATAAGCTGGACTGCCTGTACATAATGGATTCGTAACCTGTACTGTTTGTGAAGTTGAAAAGAAAAAAAAGAAATGGCTATCATCATTATCATATATGAAGCCACGTTATCAATTTAATATATGTAGATGGTGAATAGGTTTCTAATTGCAAAATACAGTTATATTACATGATTCCTGTCCTTAAATAGGAGTACTCTATTTGAAGAATTTTAGGTCCTCGAGTAACATTGTCATGAGAATGGTTGAATCAAGTGCGCTGAGATGAGGGGACTTAACTGTAGCATTTTACTTCTATAGACAAGATGAGATGAATTGAGTTTAGAAACTATGGGCATGTCATGAGAAGTTATATAACTGAAAAAGGAGCAAAGTCCCCATGTTTTCAATAAGACATGTTTAGTCTTTACACACTAATTTTGCGTATGCACTGTAGGTTGAACATGTTAAAGCTGAAAGGAATTTGCTCGCAGAAGTTTCCAGTCACTGCATTGTCAAACTCTATTACTCCTTTCAAGATGCTGAATTCTTGTATCTAATCATGGAATATCTACCTGGTGGTGACATTATGACTTTGTTAATGAGAGAAGAAACCTTGACTGAAACTGTGGCTAGATTTTATATTGCTCAAACTGTCCTGGCTATAGAATATATTCATGAACATCACTACATTCATAGGTGAGTACTTAGCAACTCTTTTTTCAAAGAAGAATTAGAAAATGTATGAGAAACTGAAATATCTTAAACTGTGTTATATTTCTAGCTTGATCTTGTGAAGCTGCTGTTAATTTAACAACCATTTTTTCCTCAGAGATATAAAACCTGATAACTTATTGCTGGACAAAAACGGCCATATAAAGCTTTCTGATTTTGGTCTTTGCAAGCCTCTTGATTGCTCAAATTTGTCTGCCATTAGTGAAGATGAAGTACTTGATGATGAGAACTTGAAGGAATCAATGGATGTTGATGGTCGATTTCCAGATGCTGGTGGAGGGCGCTGGAAAAGCCCCCGAGAACAATTACAGCATTGGAAGATAAACAGGAGAAAATTGGTATACAATCAATCCTCTGTATTGTTTGGTCTTCTGTTATTTTTTGCAAATTTAATTCTGGGGTTTAAATCATATTTTATATTTTAACCAATTTACATAACTTAAAATTAAACACAATTTCATTCGAAACTCTGAAGCTTAAGGCACTTATGAAATCTAATATATAAGTTTTCTAAAATGAGGCTGGATCATGCTCCCATATCGACACATTGCATATGTGCTTATGGTCACGCTCGTGCATTTACACATGCAAAGTCTCTGTTATTATTCATGTATTTACTATTTACGCTGTTCTGCTGTAGAATTCACAGGCTCATGAAAAACAATATTATTCAATCAGTGATCTGTCATGTGTATCCGTGGAAGAATTCTGTTAACACATGAATTTTACAAAAGGACGTGTATTCTGTTTGAAATTTCCATCGATCAATGTTCTGTCTTTTAAAATTTTCTTCATTTTCAAGGTTCTTTCTTCTCCTTGCTTTAATCATGGCAGGCATACTCCACAGTTGGCACACCTGATTATATTGCTCCAGAAGTATTGCTGAAGAAAGGATATGCAATGGAGTGTGATTGGTTAGTTTAGAATGAATTATACTCGACTCACTAAAATGAAGGGAAGGCTTTATTGCATTGTTGATTTTGTCTATAATAAAGAATGGGAGGAATACAAAAAATGAGAGTTATAAATTATTCTTGTGGAAAGGGAGTGGAAAATGGGATGAAAGAAAATTAAGTTGGAGAAGAGAAAATCAAGGGAGGTATCCTCTCATTCTCCACTCAAATCTAAATAAAATAAGCGAAAATGATTTTGACCTCTTCCATTTTCCGTCACTCTGCTATTCCTCCCATCTTCTTGTTCCCAAAGATAGTATCAGAGTATAATAATTTGAAATATTTCATTTCATGAGTTCTGGCCTAATTTTCTGATTGCAGGTGGTCACTCGGTGCAATAATGTATGAGATGCTTGTTGGTTATCCTCCGTTCTACTCTGATGATCCTGTAACAACATGCAGAAAGGTTTACCTGCTATGCATTTATTCTCTTTGAATCGGATCATGGAATGTCTGAGAAGCTTTAGTGTTATGCATTGATTCTGTAAAATGCTATATGCTCTTCATGTATCTTCTGTTTTGTCTCACTGCTTTTTGGTAACATGCATGTCAGTCCTAGTTGTACCTAGGCTTTGTTTCATTTACATTTAGCGGCATCGTTTATTCAACATCAGTTTGTTGTTGGCATGTCTGCAGATGAAATCAGAACATCTTTAAGAATTAAATTATCTTGGCACATTAAATAATTTGATGCATTCATTCTTCATAAAGTATTCTCAGCTCAATTAAGTTCTAATCCCAAACTACTTTAAGGTCTCCTACACTAATCTTTTTCCTCCGCTATACCTTGTCTGGGTTATTTCATTTTGTCATTTCCTAGGTGAAAAATGAAAGCTTTTTTTGTATAAAAAATTATGGTCTTTTTTTCTTTTTCTCTCGGTGAATAATAATAATAATGATAATAATATAATAATAGTAATAATAATTAAACTTTTGAGAGAAGGATATGTTATAAAAGCTTGAAAGAACCTTATCCTATTATAATATTCAGCATTATGGTACTATATTACTTTTTCATCTGTACTCTTATTAGATGCCTTTTTTTTTCCCTTCTTTCTTTTCTTTTTCAGCTTCTGTTTTTCTCTTTCTGGTTGTCTTTTTTCATTTCATCCAGCCTGATGACCGATATATGCCAGATTGTGCACTGGAGAAATCACTTAAAATTTCCAGAGGAGGCAAGGCTCACACCTGAAGCAAAGGATCTAATCTGTAGGTTGCTTTGTGATGCTGAACATAGGCTCGGTACTCTTGGCGGGTGCCAAATTAAAGTATTTTTTCATAATTACTGTATATGGATGCCTTGCTTTTTATATTTTCTTTTCTCTTACTACTCTATTGTCACTGAATCTCATCAGGCTCATCCCTGGTTCAAAGATGTTGCATGGGACAAACTTTATGAGATGGAGGCAGCATTTAAGCCACAGGTTGACGGGGATCTTGATACTCAAAACTTCATGAAATTTGATGAGGTGAGATGTGAGACATTTGTTTATTCCTTAATTTTTGGAGAAGGGCCATTTGCTGTGATTTGGTTAGGAAACTGAATGAATCCCATTATCTAGTTTGTTAACTTTAAAATCAGGAAAAATGGTGAACCGAAAAAACAAAATGGGAAAAGGGTGCTAGCTAACTTGCTACTGAAATTTATTTGCGATTGTGCTCGAGTCTTGAGTCAAATCCTACCTTCTTTATGGTAAAACAGGGTTAGGAGAGTGGAAGTGAGTTTGATGGATGGATACAAGGATGTCTACCTCATAAAAAGAGAGAGAATGTCTGTTGACAAATGTTAATATTTTTTGTAACAAATTAAATACTTGGAGGATGTTTTAAGCCATAACACTAATATGGATAACGAATGTTTACCCCTTATTGGTTGACTGATAGACAAATGAGAAATTTTCGTTGTTGATAAAAAAGGTGAGTGATTTTTTTCTTCAATATGACTGTCCTTTCACTGTCATTGCAGTGCATGACATGTATAGGCTTATAGCATTTGAGACATTTCAATTCTCTCTAATCAATTGTGGATATGCTTGTTTCTATTTCATTCTATTGTTTTTCTGTGTATATGAAGCTGGGAGTTCTCTTTATTTTTCTGGGATATAGATGACTCATAGGAAGCTCTCCAAATATCATTTGGGTTGGATTTGTATATTCATTTAAGATGATGTTCACTGAGGTTGGGATCTTTCACATGTGCGTTAAATGAAGCTTTATTCTGCAAATAACATTGCTGTCTTTTATTCTCAACCTTTGGAGAAATAGTTGCAATACATATGCTATATGCTTGCCAGACCTTAAATCATTCATTGTATAGTATGACATAATCAATCATTTGAACATGTGAATGACCATAAGCGCAATTTGTAACTTCTAGATAATATTCTTATGAACTCCAAAGACTTGTTTCCTTTTTCCATTGATGTGGATTTTTCTAGATTATGTTGATGTTTAGCAAAATTCTATGAAATTGAATTTGTAACAGAGAATCTCATGATGTAGGTGGAACCTCCATTAACAAGAAGGGGATCAGGACCCATGAGGAAGGTATGTAGTTTTCTGCATTGATGAGTTTGTACATATCTGATCTGAAAGTTGAAGAACTTTCTGATGGGAATGGAACATAAGCCCCTTGTAACAGTTTTGTTTGGTTTAATCAATCTGATCAGCCATTAGATCTTTAGTGTTGACATGCTCGTAGGAGCTAGAAGCAAAGCATGTATGATAGAATCTAGAAAGATCAATCAAATAGCGGATAGGATGAAACTAAGCCGTTATATAATAGTGCCAGCTTGTTGATTTTTGCAGACCATCATCTCTTCTAGATATGGCTACTATGCCTTTCTCTCCCTCCCCTCCCCCCTCCCCCCCACCAATCCAAACACATACACGGAGAGATTGGGGGTGTAATAGTGGAAGCCATCTCAATCAATTCCTAAACTTTTCCTTTTGTCATGTTATTCTATTTTTGTACTCATTTGAATCTATTAAAATCCTATACATCCCTCCAGAGTTATAATCTCTCTTATGTTATGCTTTATTTTCACATGCAAATTATAAAGTGTCAGGATCCTTAATGTTTGCTTATTTAATATACTGTGACTTCATATCTTATTCATTTTCTGCTACTTTCTTAACAGACGCTGTTATCTCCTCAAGATCTTAGTTTTGTTGGCTACACGTACAGGAACTTTGATGCAATCAAAGGGTTACGTCATTCTTTTGGTATGAGAATTGGTTTTTCTCAACTCTAATTTTAGCAATATCTATTGTTTATTTGATTTGCATTGGAAGGTTGTAATGAACCACATTTTGGCTTCTTTTAGATGGGATTTGGATGCTCTAATTAGTTCTATGATTCCTAAAGATTTTAACTTCAGTGTGACGACAGAAGATTATTGCACTTGCAATTAGTTTTTGCTTGTAGTTCTGATGGCCTTGCCTTCTGCATTTCCTTTCATGCGATGCAAGCAACAATTTTCTTAATTTTTTTCCAACTTTTGCAGATTTAAAGAGAAGCTCATCACGGTCATCAACTGACTCTTTTCTCAGTAATGAAATCCATACACAATATTAAATGGTTACTTTTTCTGTGGATTAGTAATAATTAATACTTGGACAAACCATAACAACATTCATACATTCATTTTAGGTGATTCTGCTGTGGACTACTATTCTAAAGACTTGCCTGATGAAGCAGAACTTCAGAAGCTTGCTTCAATTGAATTCTCATCGTTTAAACTATCTGGCGGAACAGATGAAGGGCCTCTCTTGTGAAGTTGAAGGGTATAAATGCTTTTTTTTCCCCAGACAGGTTTATCCCTAATCTGCATCATAATTGAAGCTAGCTGCATATTTTGTAAAACTATGTACAGTGCTGTTGGAGGAACCTCAGGTAAGCATATTTCCTGTTGGGTTCGCCAAGTAAAAATTATTTATGGTTACAATTCTGTATATAAAAATAAAAATCACCAAGCTCATCCAGAGGTCCCTGACTGCCCAGGTTGGCAGACTAAATATGCCTTCTCTTGTGGTAGGTAGGCCCTTTTCTCTTTCCATTTCCACCCCTCCCTTTTTGGACAGTATAGGAAGTTGCAAAATGCTGCGCAGGCTGCTGCTGTACTCTGAAATGCCTTTGCTTTTGTGAATGAAACAGGAAACGTAACATCTATTATTCTCCAATTTTTCTCTCTTTCTTTGAAGAATAAAATTTCGGAAAAATGAGGAAAAAGCTTTTGTTGTTAAATTCAGTCAATGTTCTTACAGAGGTATATTCACATCTCAAATTGGATAACCTTAAACCCAGCAGATAAGAAAACTTTGCAGCAGCACTTTGTTTTCTAGACATTTCAGGTTATTATACTATGGCAAGAGTCGTTTTCGCATTATAAATGGGCCTACTGCCTACATATGGATGGCCTCCTGTTATAAATTCGGCTGCTTTAAGTCTGAATAATTCCATACTCGCAAGTGGCAATATTACAGCTCAAAAGGGAAAGCTGGTTGCTAATCCGAGCTTCAGACAAGCTTAATAGCTCAGCTTGTTTGTTTGTCCTAACTGATCCACAACGGAACTACAAATAGAATGGAAAGAAAGAAAGAAAGAAAGAAGAGGTTATTTGTTTTCCTGGGAACAAGAAGCTCAATGTTTCCCTGATTTATATTTTATTCTAGTCTAATTCTGTGTGTGCAATTTTGGGCTTAACAAGATGCTTCTGTGGATGAAGTATCACAAAGCTTATTCCCAACTTTGGTGAAGGAATCTTAACTGCACCAATTAAACAAGGAATCCATTTTTATTTTTCTTCTCTTTGGATAATTGGCTCAGGAATCTTGCTTATAGCAATTACTGAGCTAACTCCTTAAACTCAAGCCAACCAAACATTACTGTGCTCTTCTATTGATTTTATTACCTAAATTGATTATTTTGCTCTTTTAGTTTTGGGATGTTCCTATGTTTTTCCCTTTTGTTTTTTCAGGTTATACTACCTTAAACTTTTCTTCCTTCCATCTATGTATAACATTTAATAATTATTTTATTATCTATAACATTGTTTCTACTACACCGACACACTTCAACACATAGGTATTAAACTCAATCCGACTTGGCGGGTTGATCTGCAAAAACGGTGAACTTATCTCGAAATTGGATCGTTTTTACTTTCGAACCATTTAATATAGAGAATTAGACTGAACTGGCTGACCCATAAATGAACCGATTGACCCATAATTGAACCGATCAATCTATATATACCTGGTTGATCAGGAATGATTTTTTATACTTTTAATTATTTTTTATTTTATTATAATTATTTAATGAAATATATATCATTAATATTTTGATAACTTACTAATCGAATTATTGATCCACCGATTAAATCAATATTCCATTTGTCTAATTCTTTAGTAGGATCAATATCCAGATCGGATTTAATAATTTGACAGCTTAATTTATCATTCAACAGATGATAATAACTTCATTTTTTAAATAAAGACATTAACATAATTAGATACCAAACAAAATATTATTAGATCCAGAAAATTAAATAAGATTTGTTTTGTCGGGTATGGCTTCAACTTCAGGCTATTGTTTTTGTTTATATTGATTCATAAGAGTTATTCATTTAAAAACTGCAAGGAACATAAACACGAGATGTACATAATTTAAATATAGATTAAGATTACTTAAACAAATTAATTCAAATTATGCCACAATATGCAACTTATTATTAATATTTCATTTCATTCTTGTTCAATTGCAAGAGTAAACCACAGAACAATAAGGTCTAATTTCCTTTCACCGTAACTCTAAACGTTGACTCAATAAATAACCAAACATTGACATTCTATATTATTAACCAAACCGGAAAATCATATGAAAAGTTAATTTACAATTTCGTTTTACTATTAAATAAAAAAACAACTCACAATTAGAAAAAAAAAAAAAAATTAAGTGAGACATTCGATCAATAGGAAATTCTTATGGGCAAAAATTAATTTATGGATGAAAAAAAGGAACAGTTACGAAATCTGAGAGGAGATTAGTCTAATAAAAAAAAAAATAATAAATGTCGTCTAAAATGTGGTTATATATTATTTCGAAGACAGTTTGGAACTCAAAACTACTTATAACTGAAAATTCGTTTTGGTTATTTGATAGAAAGGACATTTCATTGCATAACAGTATAACACAATCCAAACATATTTCATAGCCTTACTTGAAGCTGTGTACGAGCCGGCTCAACACTTTTATTCCGGAAACACCCTTCTCTCTACTTCTCATTTCCCATTTTTTGACGATCCCAAAACATGGACATAACAGTAAATTAACGAAGGCCAATTTCCATTGCCGATCAAAACTCAGGGCGCCCCGTCCTCCATGGCTTTGTACGAACCTTCGATTTGGAGCTCTAACTCTTCCTCATCACGATTGTTAATTTCCAATCTACGAATCACTCAATCTTTACTTCTCGCTCACTATTTAGCATTATTTTAACTATTCAAGGTATAATTCGCTTCCAATTTAATTTTTTTTTTTCAAATTCACATTTGATTCAAGTGCTAGGGTTTGTTTTTATGTGTTTTTTAATTTTTTCCTGGTGATTCAAGATGGATTCTGCTTCCATTATCGAGGTTTTATGCTGATTCAATTTTTTAGGTGTTCATTTATTTTATTGTTGATTTATTTTTGCTTGTTTGTTTTATGTAATGTTTTGTTGAATGAAGTTGAGATTGGATGATAAATTAAATAAGTACTAGAATGAACAGTATCTCTGAACTTGTGCTAGCAGAAGTTTTTGCAATGAAGCGGCTAATGTGATTTGAAGGTCGTTTTCTGGTAAGGAAATGTACTCAGGAATGGAGAAATATAGGTAATTAGAAATGGGAGAAGGAGAAAGAAAAAAGGGACCAGAGGACTATTTTGTTTTGTTGTAATTGAGTGCAATTTAATGGAGAGATTGAATTTAAGAGAAGTTGAATGGCAATTAGTATATTGTAAAACAGCAATCTCACTCACCAACTAGTTGCGTCCAGGTTACAACTACTGGTGCTAATGGTGATCATTTTGTTTATGGAGCAGATTAAGCGAGGATTATAATCTAACTTCTTTTAGCTGCATAGACGTTTGGGTGTCATTGATTGGATATATGCCATGAAATATGACATTTTTTTTCTATTGCCTTTGCTATTGTTGGCACAAGTGAGTAATTAATGAGCTGAGGTTTGCTACTGGTTTTTGGACCGTGGTTGATTTGTAGTGTGGATGCAACATGTAGTTATTATATTTTTGTGATCTGTCAATGCCTTTTACTGAATTTAGAAATCCCTTGTCATTGCAAGACAGTTCATACTTGGAATGCAGGTGCTGCCATATTTTTTATTAATGCAATGCTCAAGTCCCTTGTATCTGAATGTAATTTTGTTGGATCTGAGTTATCTTAAATCTCATTTTAAGTATTACTACAAATTATACACTTGCCTGTTTTGGAACATGTTACAACCGATTCAGTTCAATAGTATGCATTATGTGCTTGATTTATTTTTAGCACCTGAAAATTTTTACTGCATCAGGAGATATGGTTGTAACCTTATGAAGCAGCTTACCTAGGTGCATATACCAATCATGCAATGACTTGATTAGAATTAGGATGCCAGCGATTAGTTGAAGATAAAGCGTAGGACCGTCAAGGAGTTTGAAGTGAGATTTATTTACTGATGCTTGAATTATTGTCATGATGAATCTTAGAACTTTTTCAACCCAAACAACTTTGGGTTTAGGCTTAGGTCACATTTTAGGATTTTGATTTGTGTTTCAAGTGGAGAAATGGTGTGCCCAAAGCCTGCACTTTGGTAAAGTGTCATTTAGGACTCGCAATCACAATCCCAAGAACATGCTTGTCTGAGTTGAGAATAAATATTATAACAAATTTGAATTTATTTCCTATATTTAGGTAATTAAATGCTATAGTCAACTTCATATGAGAAAGGAAATGGAATCTTTTATTAAAAACATGGTGTATTAGGAGATGGTGTTTAGATGAAGTTATGGCTACAGCATAAATTATATAAGGAAAGGTTACTATGAGAAGCTGTAGCTCTTGTCAACTGAAAAGATGATATTTGAAACTTGTTGAACAAAGTCTAGATGTGCTTCATGAAGATTTATGAGTAGGACTTACAATTAATTGCGAAGCCATTACAAGGGAAAGAAGAAAATCAAATGAATGTTAGTTGAGGCGGTGTGAAGTGTGATGGCCTATGATTTTTACTTGACAAAGTGGGGCTACAGGTGTAAATGGCAAAAAGGTAGTAGGAGTACGCAAATGATAATAGGTTGTTGAGTGAAGGCTTCTTTTATTATGCCAAATTATGTTTTTGGGTGTTGGTTACATTCTAGGTATAATTATATGGTGAATTTTATCTGTGTAAAGCTTGTTTTCTACTAAATTCTGTGAGGCTGGTCGTGTTGCTTGTGACTTTTGAGATTTCTTGCAATTTCTTAATATTTCCTTATTCTTCTGTGTTTATCAATTTTTGTAATTTTTATATGGAAAATTCCATAATTGTAGATCTGTATGTCTTTCAACTTTGAGAAAAAAAGTTAATGCTATCAATTATCTTAGGAGTTTGTGTTTATCAATCTTAGCTTAGCTTAGAGCTCTTAAATTTGTGAAATTAAACTGTTGCTGGTTAAACCTAACTACAATTCCTCATCATTGATCATATTACCATCTTCAGTATTGAGTATCAAAAAGATGAAGAGTTGAGAAATATGTGAAAGTCTATAATCTTGCAGTAGTTGAAATTTGTTTGGCTCTCATCCATAGGTTTTCTTTGTTTCAGGTGCATTGCCCTCCGACAAAAGCTCAAACGGGCTTTATGTGTGGTACTATAATTGTGTCATGCATTATTGTATTTATTGGGTTTGTAATATAGAGGATGTGAGGAAACCAATGCAATGGCAACATCTAGTAAGTTTGATCTGTCTGCTGATAGCCCAGATAGGCCACTGTACACTGGCGGGCAGCGTGGTGGATCCCACTTAACTGCTCAGTTAGACAGATCAGGTAGTTTTCGTGAGAGCATGGAGAACCCAATCCTATCTTCTCTCCCAAACATGACACGAAGCAGTTCTGTAGTATCACAGGGAGATATTGTGAATTTCTTTCAATGTTTGCGTTTTGATCCAAAGGTGGTGGCTGCTGACCATAAGTCTAATCGTCACGGAGACTTTAAGCGACACTTGAATGTTGCACTTGGCATTTCAATGGATGATTCTCCATCCGGTCCTTCAAAAAGCAAAGCACCTGCACCTGAGGAAATCAAGCGATTCAAACTTTTTTTGCGTGAAAATAATGTCAAGGCCAGGTAGTTCTTTGAATACATTACTTCTTGTTGTAGCTGCAAATGGTTATTAAATTTCATCAATTAACAGGGAACGCACAAAAATTTTCAATGAAGCCTTATCCGTATTCAACAAGTTTTTCCCAAGCATTCCATCAAAGAAAAGATCTAGAGCAGAAGGCTTTTCTAGTGATCGGCCAAATGCATTGTTATCAAGTGACCGATCAGTTCCGGGACCAAGCCTTGGTAAGATGGGAATTCATAATCACACTGTTACAGGTGGTTTTGAACTTGAACAGCAAAAATCGGAGGAGAGAACCAAAAGTGTTGTTCCAAACAAGCGGACACGAACTTCTTTGGTGGATGTGAGGGTCTGTAACTTGTCCACTCTACCTGTACTTGCTGCTCCTTATATTTTGCTGATATTGGTTTTCTGTATCTTTTAGGAACTCATTTCATTAACTCGTATTGAATTTGTCAAATTGGTTTATGGTTTTAGAAGTGCAACTATTTTATCTTCTCTACTAATTTTTTTTTAACATGCTGAAATATTTTATTGTTTTGGTTGGTGTCTCTCTTTTCATATTTTTCACAATGTAACATGGATAGCCAGTTTTAGCTAATTTTCATTTTTCAAATGTCATTGATTTTGAATCCTCCAATTGTTTACAGTTCTATTGAACATTAGATTAAGTGGCATTTTGCTCTACAATGCATAAAATAATGTGTTAGCATCTTCTGTGGTGGACGTTTATTTGCTAAGGAACATACATGATTCTGCATCTTTACTTCCTTGAAAAAAAATTTTGAATAGAACTCTTACAAAAATCTATGTGTATGTGCAGGGCAATGCTCTTGTCAGGCCATCTGGTACAATAGATAGAGATAGGGAAATGCTAAGGCTGGCAAATAGTGGTGCAGTTCAGGGCGATGATCGAACTTTATCAATTGGTGTTGAAGGTTGGGAAAAGACAAAGATGAAGAAGAAGCGTTCTGGGATAAAGCCAGATGTTTCTCCAAGCTTGGTATCAACTAAACACACGGATGGCTATCGGGAGTCCAAACAGGGAATGCAGCAAAGACCTGCTACTGATGCTCGATCTAGGTTAAATAGCGACTCTCATGGGTTCAGGTGTGCCTCCTTGAAGTGCTATTTTTCCTCCTGTTGCCTGTTATCACCATTTGTGCCCTTGGCTTAATTAACCACTCTTAATGTACACAATAAGTTTATTTCTTTTGGTTAACACTTTTTCTGTAGTTATTAGTGTTGCATCTTTTCTTCGATGAAGTAGTTAAATCTTTTTCTTGTTAAGGTTGACCTTTCTATTTCTGTAAAGTACTAAAAGAGTTATCAAGCAGCATCTAAACTTCCTATCTGACTTTGCATGAGGAAAAGAATTCTCATTGAAGCTTTTCACTTTTGATATAAAGTGCAAAGGGCTTCTTTTCAGACAATTGATCAAACTAAGCCTGGTTGTGGGGCATTTATTTATTAGATCTTTCTGGTTTATCAATCTGCCAACTTGAACTCTGAAGAGAATCTCTTGATTATGTTCTTTTGTTTATCTTTTTGCCTGTTATGATCTCCAGCTTATGAGGCAATGTTTTCTGTCTTGCTATAGGCCAGGAGCTGCGAATGGCAGTGTGGCAATTGGAAAATCAGATGGTATCTCACAGTCATCAGGCTTGAGTATGCGGTCATCCATCCCTAGGGCTGATCTTGACAACAATTCTCTACTCAATGACAGAAGAGAACGTTCTATTGGTTCTGATAAGGAAAGAGTTAATCTCAGAGCTGCTAATAAGTATGTATAATTTCTCTAAGACATTTATTTATCACATGTTTATTATTGTCACCGTCATAAAGCCATTACTGTTTTTTTTTTTTTTTTTTTTTTTTTTTTTTTTTTTTTTTTTGTCAACCGTCATAAAGCCATTACTGTTTTTTTTTTTTTTTATTTTTTTTTTTTTTGTTTATTCCAGTTTTTTTTTTTTTTTTTTTTTTTTTTTTTTTTTTTTTTTTTTGTTATTCCAGTTTTAAGGCCATTATTCTTCTATTAAACAATAGACTTAATTACAAAAAAGGCATCAATATTAGCGCTTTTGCTGATGTGGCAGACCTAAATTTGTTACTTTTTGTCAATTTATGTTAACAAGTCCAAGTTTGTGCTTTCTTGAAATAAAATATTCCATTATTAATTTTTTCACATAATGTCTAAAAAAAGAAATAGATTGAAACCTGCCTGGTCAGCAAATTCAAGCATAATTGCACTTGAAATTTTACCCTTGATAGACTCTACAAAAATTCAAAGGTGCTGTTGAAATTGCCGAAATTAAAAGTTCAGACTGGAATTACAAAAAAATGCTAGAATTGAAGCTTTTTTTTTTTTTGGGTTGTAAGTAGACTTAAATATTACTTACTATTTTTCATTATTCTTTGGACGATTTTGTTTCTTGACTTTTCATTTTCATTTCAAGAGAAGGCTGGGGGTATTTTGGTGTATTTAGTCTCTTCTGTTGTTCTTTTAATATGTTTATACTAGATGGTGTATTTAGTTACATTCTTTTGTTCCCTGTAATGTCTCAGAGCAAACCTTCGTGATGATTTTAATTCAGCAAGTCCAACTTCAAGCACAAAAATGAATGCATCTATCCGAGCTCCACGATCGGGTTCGGGCATTGCCCCAAAGTTGTCACCAGTTGTCCATAGAGGAACCGCTCCAAATGAGTGGGAGCTTTCTCATTGCACAAGCAAGCCACCCACAGCTGGCGTTACCAATCGTAAGCGCTCAGCTTCAGCTCGGTCTTCATCTCCACCTGTTGCTCATTGGGCAGGCCAGAGGCCACAGAAGATTTCCCGTACTGCTAGAAGAACAAATTTGATTCCAATTGTTTCAAATAATGATGAAAGTCCTGCTTTGGATACTGTATCTGATGTTTCAGGTAATGAACTTGGATTGGGATTTTCCAAGCGTTTGAGTGGAAATTCTCCCCAGCAAGTTAAATTGAGAAACGAACCTTTATCTTCAGCTGTGTTATCTGAAAGTGAGGAATCAGGAGCTCCTGAGATTAAATCTAAGGACAAGGCTAAAAGATCTGATGAGATTGATGAGAAAGTTGGACAAAATGTTCAGAAGGTTTCAACTCTGGGCCTTTCGTCAAGAAAAAATAAGCTTATCACTGGGGAAGACCTTGGAGATGGAATACGGAGGCAAGGGAGGACCGGACGGGGTTTCACCTCTAGGACTTTTATGCCAATGTCGGTTGAGAAGGTTGGCAATATGGGAACAGCAAAACAGCTTAGAAGTGCCAGACTTGGTTTTGATAAAAATGAAAGGTTAAATACATATTTTTAGTTCTTTGCAAATGTATTTCCTCTTTTGCATTCTAGATATGTTTAATCACTCAGTTTGAGATCTCACTTTTACCTAAATATTTAATGCAGCAAGGCTGGTCGTCCACCGACTAGAAAACTTTCTGACCGAAAGGCATATCCACGTCAAAAGCATACAACAGTCAATGCAACAGCAGATTTTCTTGGTAATTTTACTTCGAAGTCTCTTGGAAAAGTTTCTGAATAACAAAATTTGTGATTATCCTTTATAGACTATATTCATTTTGGGCTTGATTGTTTTAGTCGGTTCAGATGATGGGCATGAAGAGCTATTGGCTGCTGCAAGTGCAGTGATTAACCCTGGTACTATCTGTCACTGAAAATTTTGTTTGTTTGTTTTGTTGCTGAAATTCATTTCTTTGTTAATCAATTTGACTGTGCCTGCAGCTCATGCATTTTCCAACTCATTTTGGAGCCAAATGGAAACATTCTTTGGTTTTATATCTGATGCAGACATTACTCAGTTGAAGAATCAGGTAAAGCAATCTTTTTTTTTTTACAGTTTAGTTGTTTGCTGTTGTTCTACATAGTAGGTGAGCATGATCTAAATTCACGGTATTGTTAACATCATAATGTAAAGGAGTTATGCATGCAGCTAAGAATGAAATCCCATTTGTCTCTGATGTCTCTCTGGTTTCTAGCATTTACACTTTAGCTTCTTGAAAGTTTCAACGTCTATTTTTAACAATTTGAAATCTTTTTTTTTTTATTATTATTTCTTGAAGTTATTGCTTTAGATGTTCTATACATACCTCTGTTGCATAGTAAAGCCATCAACTAAAAACATTACACATGAACACACATTTAACTCAACTCAGCTTCAACAGTATCCAGGTGGGTTTGCTGTATGAAGTATTTCCTCCATTCCATCCACTTAGGCTACATCTGTTGAAAGGTCTGGAGCTGCTAAGCCTTTTTAACTGGTTTACCTATGTCACCCTAGAGCTACGTATGCGTGTGGTTATGTATAAAAAAAATATAATGGCCTAATTTTTGGGCTGCATGTACTGTTACCTGAAAGGAATGGGATTAGACCTATTACCTGAAAGCATAGGAAAGTAGCCTCAAATCATCACAGGTGTCCCAAGTTGCAATTACATTTGATTGCACAAATTTCCTTACATGGAAACAACAATTATATATATGTAAAGTTTGGGCTATCCATTATGCAATAGGGGGTTTTAACTTGAGACCTCCAAGTTGAAAGTCCCAAGCACAAATCACTGGGCTGCCCAATTTGGCACAATGTTTAAGTGGTTGTTTATTGTAGAAGTATTTTCCCAACAATGTTGGTATATAATTCATTTAGTTTTTCCATTTGTAGCTGTATCAAAATTAATTTAGGAAAGAAATCATGTATAGTACACCTAATAGTTAGTATACATGTAACAATGCCTATCCATTAGGTAGTAGCATGTAACAGTATGTCAGGTTAGTGCAGTTGCAAATCTGAATCGATTTTTATTACTTAGTTTGTTTGAGGTCTACTTTTATCTTGTCAATGTCTTAAAGGTAGTGTTGTTGATCTCTGTTTTCTACTATATAGTTCTTCCTCCTGCCTTTTAGTGAATGAAAGGTGGTATTCCTTGCTTATTTTTTCTCCAACCAACTATAAACATTACATGTATAGTTGGTGGTTGTCAATATGCTAGTTCTCAATCTTAAGTCCAGTTCCCCTTGTACCATTTCTTTGATGCATCATGAGCGTACGTCACAGTTTTATTATGTTATTTATCTTCTGTCCACAAATGAGTTCTCCATGCCATTTAGAGTAGAAGCAGCACTTCTTTGAGTACTGTTATAATTGTGGTATAGGCAAATTTTCTTTTTCTTTTTTTTTTTTTTTTTTATTCTTTGAATACTGTTATAATTGTGTTAGGACAAAATTTTCTTTTTTCTTTTTTTTTTTTTTTTTTTTTTTTTTTTTTTTTTTTTTTTTTTAATAAATTTGGGACCTGGGTAGCCTCTAATTTTCCTAATAAAAGTTTATAATGGCTGTGAGCTATGTTTATTCTCAAAACCATTTTTGCTTCTTTTCTTTCCCAGGGAAATATTGAATCTACTCTGCCATCACCAACTCAGGTTTCATCTGATGTAAATTACTTGAATACACTCCCTAATGGATATGGTATGATTGGAAATGGGGGAAAAGTGGGGCTTTCTACTGAAACAAGGCTGTCTGAACAGTTAGTGCCTGGAGGAAGAGATATTCCCCTTTGCCAAAGACTCATTGCAGCAATAATTTCGGAGGAAGATTGTACACATGGAAATACGGACCTGGAATTTGATACATATAAAACTGAATTTGAGATGGATGGAGAGTCAGGATCAAATGGTTTGAGTCATGTAGAAAACTTAAAGTTTGATGGACATTCTATATTTAATGGTTACAAAGTGACAGGGAAGACAAAACACGATGAGGCAGAGATTGATGCTTTGTGCATTCCTAGCATGGCCATATATTCAAACTTCAATCCTTCTATAAATGGTGTTATTTCTGACCAGGAATTGGTTCCTGGCCTGGCCTTTTCAGGATTTCACTATGATGATGTGCTGATAAATGATAATATTTATCTGGAGGTTCAAAGCATTGGAATTTTTCCAGAACCAATGGTAGGTTTCTTTTTATGTGGAACTTTTATAATAGTCAATACATTTTTCTTTTGTTCCAGACTATTTCTTTTCAGATGGAACATTGATAATAGTCATACGTTTTTCTTCTATTCCAGACTATTTCTTTATTTTTGTTTGAGTATGTGGAACATGAGAACAGTCAAAACCTTAATATTTCTATATTAGCAGCATTTCATTTCTAATGTTTGGGTTGCCAAGCTTCCCCTTTTCCTTTGTTTTTTTTTTTTTTTTTTTTTTTTTTTTTTTTATTTTTTTTGGGGGGGGGGGGGGGGTTTGTTGGTATAAGAAGTGGTTTCTTGCGTTTTGCTTTTTCTATAGGAGCAATGCTTCGATTTTTTATGCAATCTGCTGCAGCCTTGACAGTAAAGTCTATTAGTTTAATTTTCTATTTGCATATTCTTCTTTGCTCAGCCTGATATTTGCAGTTGGAGGCATGAAGGAAATCAGTGGGGAGATCGTTTCAAGTTATACGGAGAAGCACGGACACAGGGTAATTGTTGTTTGTTGTATAAGAAGTGGTTTCTTGGTTGCTTTTCATAGGAGCAATGCTTCGATTTTTATGCAATGCTGCTGCAGCCTTGGCAGTAAAGTCTATTAGTTTAATTTTCTTATTGCATATTCTTCTTTGCTCAGCCTGATATGCAGTTGGAGGATGAAGGAATCAGTGGGGAGATCGTCAAGTTATCGGAGAAGCACCGTGAACAGGTATTGTTGTTTGTATAGTGAAGGCCTTCTTGCATAACTTGCTATCCTTTCTTTATTAACTGCTTTTTTGTCCCTCCTTTCCAAATTGTTAGGATGGTTATGGACTTTGTAGGGAATGTTAATATTTATGAACTTTTGTCCAAGTAGTAGGAAGTTAAAAAACTCAAAATTTTGCTTCGGTTGCAATATATTTCAGTTGAACTTGTCGTGTTGCAACAGAGCCATTCTTCTTAAAGAGGTCATCTCATAGTTTGCTTTGTTTTACAACAGGTTTCAAAGAAGAAAGGTTTGCTAGATAAACTGTTGAAATCTGCCTCAGAAACGAAAGAACTTCAGGACAAGTAAGGAATTTGTTCATTTTCTTGGGATAAGTTTCATGCCTTGGCATTTTAAAATATTTTACCTTATTGTGCACTCACTGTGCTGTATGTTTGTAAAGGGAATTTGAACAACTTGCTCATGACAAGCTTCTCACGATGGCTTATGAAAAGTATATGGTATTTTTCTTTCCTTTTAATGCCTTTTCACTTTCCTTTGTTCTTTCATCTATCTTTGTTCAGGTTTAGCATGAATAATTGTCAAAATTACTCATCTTGCAAAATGCGGAGGTGTAATGTAGGTTAGCCTGCTAAAACTAGGAACAAAGGCTTGTATAATTTGTTTAAATTCATCTTGGAAGAACTGATTTAGGATTTGCTATTATAGATTAAGAGAAAGAATGGAAATAACATGAATGGATAAGAGGCACCAAATTCTTCAAGTTTCTTTTTCTTCTATACTATACATTTGATTTGGTGCTTATTTCTAATTCCTTTGTTGCTGCTTTGGAGTCTGAAAAGGTGAATCTAGCTTCTGTTCCTCTGGTCACTAGGACCAGAGACAAGATAAATAAGTGAAATAGGACTGTGTAAAGGACATTCAGTTCCAAAATCCTTAATTCTGCCATGCTGGTTAATTGATGCAGCTTTGGACCCTGAAACTTCACCATGGCAGAAAATTTCTGTTTCAATATTATATTTAGAGAAGGGGAAGTGGAAGTGGGGAGTGGGTTGGTTGATGCCACATCTCCCTGAGTAGCTTTTGCATTGGGGTACTTGCACATGTAAATAGTTTCACTTGTTTTTTTTTTCGTAATGTTCACTTCTTCAATACTTGCATTACAAATATTTCACCTAGGGCAACAGTGAGAACTTTCTTTCCTTAATTTTTTATCATTAACCCATACCTCTTTTTTTTGCAGGCTTGTTGGGGTCCTAGTGCCACTGGTGGGAAGAGTTCCAGTAACAAAATGGCGAAGCAAGCTGCCTTAGCTTTTGTGAAACGAACATTAGACAGGTGCACTAAATTTGAAGATGCAGGCAAAAGCTGCTTCAGTGAACCCTTGTTTAGGGATATATTTCTTTCTAGGTCTTCCCACCTGAAAGGTGCAAGATCAGTGGGCACTCCTGTGAATGAGGAATCTGGGAAACTGTATGCTAATACCTCAAGCCGCTCCCTAGAAAATAGAGTTTCAGGTATTTTACCTGGTACCTATGGAATTTGCTTTCGTATTCGTTCATATGTGACATGCGTCATTTAAATCCCTTCTTGAAGGGATTTGGTAGTTTACAATGTCTCCTCTTTTTCTAGTTCTATCTTTATTTCTTTGTCATGCGGCAGAATTTGGATTCTTATTTTCTTTTCTACAGCTTCTATGGGTCCACAGCCAAGTCCTCGAACTTCTCGGTTGAGTCAGAATGGGGATGGCTATGTTGCTAATCCTGATTTGCTTCCACCAGCAAATCGCTCAGCTGAACAGTCTACTGGAAAAGAAGACACCTGGTCAAACAGGGTGAAGAAGAGGGAATTGTTGCTTGATGATGTTGGTGGTTCTACTTCTAGTGGCCCCTTAGGAATTGGAGGGTCTCTATCAAGCAGCACAAAAGGAAAGAGGAGTGAGAGAGATAGGGAGGGAAAGGGGCACAACAGAGAGGTTTTATCAAGAAATGGAACTAATAAAATTGGTCGTCCAACATTATCTAATGTTAAGGGAGAAAGGAAATCTAAAACAAAGCCCAAGCAGAAAACTCAATTATCTGTTTCTGTAAATGGCCTTCTTGGCAAGAAACCCGAGCAACCTAAATTGACATTACCTTCAGAGGCAAAGTCGGGTGAAATCACTATTAGTAACAATGGCAAGGAAAAGGATGGTTTTGGCTTGGATGTTTTGGATGATCCTGAGGCTATTGATTTGTCCAGCCTGCAGCTACCAGGATTGGATGATGGCCAGGGGCAGGATCTGGGTTCATGGTTAAACATTGATGATGATGGATTACAAGACCATGATGACTTCATGGGCCTTGAAATTCCAATGGATGACCTTTCAGACTTAAATATGATAGTTTGAAATCTTTCTCTGTATAGTCTTGTTCATTATACTATTGACAAAGAAACATAATCACTGTTGTCAAAAAATGACCAGTTACATGGACGGTCATTTGGCCACGGTCCACAATTAGGTTATATAGATTCTTTGGTAGACTTCACAAGATTTTTAAGTGAACCTTTCGAATGCTTTGGATTTTGTTCCCGTGTTAAGTTGGTAACTTCGACTGTAAAGATCTTTTGTTCAAGGTACAATTTAGCATGTCACAAGTTAGTATGTCGTAGCATTTACATCCCAGCAAACACTGTATCCTGCCATGTAGCTTTTACAAATCAGAGAACAATGCCTCTTGTACATACATTTTATATTTCTAATAAAATCCGCTTTCCATTCAGTGTAATTTCTCTCTTCCTGACCTACAGGTGTTGCTTTTTGCCTTTTTCTTTTTAATTTAATTTTTAAATTTCAGGTATCCTATGGTAGAACTGATTTTCTTTTTAATGCAGTTACTTGTTCTTGATGTAGTTCATTGAGACCATCTCATGCCTAAAGAGCAAGGTATTCATAATTACTTGGTATAATGTGCTTTTTTCACCTTTTGCTGCCCTAGAGGTTCTGGTTACCTGAATATACTATGCCCATTTAAGGTAAGATTTTTCCCATCCATTTTTGTTCTTCCCCTCTTTTTAGAAGTTATTACTGGAGATTGCAATTGTTGTGAGCCTTGTTATTTAACAGTACTGCAGATTTCAGTTGTGAGTTGTGATATTTGGTGGTATACTCAATGTCTTTATGGATATAAGATTATGTCAAATAACAGGAGTTCCCATATGCCTCTCTAATTAAGAATAATATTGGGATAATTTTTTTACTGTTCATAAAATAACTCTTCAACTATCTAAAGCAGAAATAATCATATCTTCTATATGCTTTCTGTTGCAAACCTGATACAGGCAATATTTGCAGGACATATTGTTTGGAGTTATCGGTATCCCTTTTTGCAGGATGCATACATACCTGAAATGAAAATTGCCAGCAAGTCATCTTCTGTGACCTAATTAATTTGCACCTATTTTAAATATTGGAGGTAAATCTATTATCCCTTGCTGGTTGAGCAGCTGTTGGTTCTCACGGATATCTTCCCTCTTCTGAAGCATTGAAGTGTTTCGTAACTGTTTTGCAGGAAAAGTTCTGCACCTGTCCATGTTGCAAGATTGTGGCTCATTGTACACGCACGAAGCTCTGCTCAGTCCTCAAAATTTGACCTTGTGGGGAAGTAGCTCATTTAACTTGCTTTTAAGTTGTAA
This sequence comes from Jatropha curcas, assembly GCF_014843425.1. The sequence goes on from NW_023590909.1 coordinate 685,052, forward strand.
GTGATTGATCGGAACTCATTTAGCACTCTCTTAGTCTTTAGTTAATTAATGTTCCAGTGGAAAATATAACCTACATTCTTCGTCCATAACCACAAGTGCCTCCTGATCTTAAAATAGTAGATGCACAACTTTTAAATCAATGCACAATCTCCTTTGCCTATCTCCACTTATTCTCTGGTAAAGACTTTTAACATTTTGATGATGCATACAAGTTCATAACCACTTCAGTTTACATCAAATATTTGCTTTGGAACTTGGAATTGTGATTTTATTCCTTATTTTTGTTGTGAATTTATGATTTAATGTTTTGTCAACTTTATATTTATGTCAGATATAATTCCTAGTTTTTCTTGTCAAATATTTGCTTTAAAAATATAGGTCGTTTTATTTCCTATTTAAGTTGTAAATTCATTGTATGTTGTTATTGACAGAACTTAAGAGAAGGGTACTTATGGGTTAGGGTGTCATACGCCACTAGTCCACGTCTTGTGTCTAGACGCTATGCTGCATAATGTGTTGCTAGTGATTTGCCTTCTCACATACTACCATTCTACAGCGGTATAGTCTAGTCAGTCAATCTCTCTCTTTTTTTTTTTTTTGTCTAAAAAGCGAAAACAATAAGCTATATAACTTACTGGATGAAAAGAGAAAATGTCTTGATACCAAGTAATCACTCAACTCAATAAGCTATTAATTTAGATTTTTAGTATTCAGAATTTAGCTCAAACAAAGAACTCCCTAAACTGATTCTCATAGAGTTTGGTAGTTATGTATTGAATATTTATTTACGTCATTTTTCCTTTGTTTAGTAAAGGTGATATAGGAACAGATCCATCCTTTCTGTCATCTCCGAGGTTAGATTTGGATGTCAGGAAACAAATCAGAAGCGGCATTGGCGTGAATTTATTATTATTATTATTATTATTATTATTATTATTATTTTGTTTGTTTTTGCCATTGGCATGGAATGAATTTTCACTTACGGGATATTGACTCTTTGTTCAGACAGATTAAGGCATTAACCAGTGCTTATGGTGTCGTGTGTAATATGATAGATAACTGTAATAAACGAAAAGTTAGATTTGATTGAGGATTATGAAAGAAGAAAGACGGCACTTGAAAACACGCAACTATCTAAAAAAACATACTAATTCCAAGTTTAATTACCTTTTTACAGAATATAATTAAATTATTATTAATTTAAACATGTTATCAAGCGTTCATGAATAAGAGAGAGAAAATACAAGGCTTCCTTCACATCTTTCATGGAAGGTCAGAAGATTCATCAGACGGTACTTGATTACCGTATTAATATTAGGTGAGATTTTAAATGAGGGTAACTAATTTGTTAATACCCTAAGTTTCTATGTGTTAACCGATTTAATTTCAACTGAAATATAAAAGACTAAATAAAAGAAATTTAGTATTTTGTTGAGACATGATAGTAATTAGGATCGTAGTCTTATTTGATTTGATTTGAATTGAATATAATAATTAAATCAAATTTAAAGTGGCGGCTTGAAAAAGATTAAAATCAAATTAAATTATTAAAATTTTCAAATCAAAAATATCTTTGATTTGATTTGGTGATTTAAAAGCAAAGGAATTAAATTTCTCTTATCCATCTAATTAACAAAGATAAAAAAGATTAACATTATGCTATATAAAAAATAAATTGTTAAAAACTATATAAAAATACATGATTTTAAGTGTCTATTAATTAGCATATCCATGCTTTTTCAAAAAAAAAAATGTAGCTATTAATTAATTTTTTATATGTTTATCCAAAGAAACATGGGTATCTAATTTAAGCCTTTTTGCTTAAATTCACAAACCCTAAGTGCTAACTGGGTTTCAACTCTCGGTTTTTTATAAAGGTGAGCATACAGTAATCATACGTATGGGCATAGGTGCGAACAAGATTGTTAAGATTAAAAAAAAAAAAAAAAAAAAAAAAATTGCTTAAATTCACAAAACCCTAAGTGCTAACTGGGTTTCAACTCTCGGTTTTTATAAAGGTGGAGCATACAGTTAATCATACGTATGGGCCATTAGGTGCGAAACAAGATTGTTAAGATTAAAAAAAAAAAAAAAAAAAAAAAAAAAAAAAGAAAAAAAAAAAAAAAAAAAAAAAAAAAGGAATAGATACAAATGGTAAGCATGTTATGTTATGGTGGAAAAGATTTAATGTTATTATACGGCGGAGAAAAGAGAAAAAGCGTGGCGCGAAATCATATGGCTTAAAACGGAGAACATAAACTACAAAGTGAAGTTAATATGCCAAAGTGCATGTATCTCTCTTACACGTCACCACACTCCTACTCTCTGACAAACCGACCTTCTTTTCATGCCCACATTCATTTTCAGAAATTTCTTCACTGTACTCGGTACGTGGTCTGCTTTCACCAAATTAATTTAAATTTTTTTTTTTTAAAGATATTACTGTCTTTTCTTTTTCAATATGGTTAAATTACCTTCGTTTGAATAAATTATTACCATCATTTGAATTAAAATTTACAATTGGTTTGATGTAGAGATGAGTTCATATGCAAGTGTATATACGTTTTTCTCTTTATTTTCGCACCATAAGACTCTATTATCCATTCTCACTACCTTATTTGCTTTTCTTTTCTGTTCTTTTATAGCAATAACAATGATAATTAATATATTTACCAATGAATTTTGAAAAAATTAAGTCAATTAATATAATAAAGAGCCAAATTCATTTTTTTTCCCACAAAGATCATTTCGAATTTGCTATGATCTTCCAAGATTTGGTAATTTTGCCAAAATTAAGAATGGTTATTTTTCTTTAAGTATTATTAAGAGTATTCACTCCCCTTGTTCCAAGGAGACGAAAAAATAATTTTTTTCGGATAGGATAATAATTAAGTTTAAAGTCTTTTAGAAAAAGTTATTTTAAATAAAACTATAAGAAAAAGAATTGTGAGATTAAAGGGCCTTTGAATTATAAAATTATATAATATGTATATCACAGTGCTTCACATGAATGTGTTTTCGTTTGTTTAATTTAGTTTAACTTGGCAAATAAAAATAAAAATTTCTTTTTCGAAGTGGACACGTGTGCGTTTCTCCATTTTTCCAATAATATTTCTTTTTGACATGATGTGTATCTTTTTTTTTTTTTGAGCTCTGATCTTCTTTGGCAACTTTCCTCTCTCCTATGCTGTTCCTTGTAAGGGTAAGCATTAAGCAAGCAACTCTCACATCTTTACTTCTATTTGTTTTTGTTTGCAGAAGTTCCTCTCTCTCTCTCTCTCTCTCTCTCTCTGATATAATTTTTTTTTTTTTAAGTATTTCTCGAATGTGTTTTGGGGACTAGTTTTTGTGTGTAATTCTTGGAAACAGTGAATTTGGATTAATATTTGAAAATATTGAAAGACACATATCTTATATCTATGGAGATCAGATGGTGACTTTGGTTTTTGTCTTTTAACTTGAGGTAGTTAAAAGTGGTTTAAGTACAAATTAATAGAAGAGAACAGAAACCAAAAATTTCAAGAGGCTGTGATAGATTGCGTTCGATTTGGGGAAGTTGGTTTTAGCTTTGTGTTTTTCCAGTCTTTTCTTTTCTTTTTTTTTTTTTTTTTTTGTTTTTTTTTTTTTTTTTTTTTTGTTTGTTTAAATTCTTTCTTTTTCATCACTCTATTTCTTTTCCTTTGCTTGGTTTCTAATTCTCATGATTTTCTCATTCCATCCATCCTTTATTGCCACAAAAGGATCAAACAATTTATTGTATGGTAGAAAAGGAGGGTTCTCTGTTTCTCTCTTTTAGGTTGATGTGTCAAGATAGAAAATACTCCAGCTGAGCTTAATAGGTTCTAGACCCATCTGTTTCTAGCTTTTAGATTCAGTGTTTCTTTTGATTCCTTTGAAACCCATCTAATGGAAATTTAAGTCCATTCTTTAACCATCATATATATCTATTACTGCCCTTTTAAATTTTTATTGCATTTCTTCAGTTTATTGGCATAGGCTTCTTGTATTTCTTTTACGTAACAAAATCCATTTGAGACAGCCAAATTAGAAGATTAAGAAAGTGGCAAGCATAGTTGTAGCTTTTAGCTTGTTTTCAGGATTGCTGCTAGTCAAATGAATTCGATAGAGGAGATATCTGCAGCAGTTGCTCTTCCATTTAGCATAGACAAACTGATCTGCAATAAGTCATCCGTACCAACCCATAAGGAAATTTCTGGGCTTAAACGTACTGCAGATAAAACAATTTTGATATCAAATCCCATAAGAAAGGCAAATATGCCTTTTGAGTCTGTTCGCGACAAAAATGAAGGTTACAGCAATAGTAGTATGGAGAGGGAAATTAATCATCGTGCCTCAGTAGTCGAGGATGTGAGTTCTAGGGAGCGAAATGAGGATTATGAGTTAATATCATTCGTTGATGACCAAATGCTTGAAAATATATGTTCTCAATCTGTGGCTAGTGATACTGGTAGTATCTGTTGGGAGGAACCTTTGTCTTTGGACACTAATTCCAATAGAAATTCAATGGATATTGAAGGAATGGTTGGTAACTTTGAAATGATTGCCAAACCCTGTGTTAGGGAATCATATGTGGAATTAGAGACTCTGGATGATATTGTTCCAGTCGCAGCGGGTATTAGGGGTGAGGATGGCTATAGGTCTCATCCAAAATTATCTGCTGTACTTCCTGAGGTGCCGGAAGAAAAAAAGGTCACTATGACAAGTAGCTTCAGCATCTTTGAATCGAATAACACACCACTTTGGGGATTTACATCTATCTGTGGAAGGAGACCGGAGATGGAAGATGCTTTTGCTGCTGTGCCTCGACTTCTGCATATTCCTACTCAAATTCTAATGGATGAAGAATGTGATCACGTTTTGAATGGCACCAACCAGAAACTAAGTTACTTCACTGCACATTTCTATGGCGTCTATGATGGACATGGGGGCTCTCAGGTAAAGCCACTTTTCTTCTTATTCTCTTTAATTATGTGTTCATTATTATACAGAATGAAATAATAAGGTTCTTCTTGGTCAAATATATATATAGGTTGCTAATTATTGCAGCGAGCGAATGCATTTGGCTTTGGCCGAGGAGATAGAGAGTTTGTATGGTGGAGACAATAGGAATAGTTGGCAGGAGAAATGGAAGAAAGCCTTCTCAAATTGCTTTCTGAAAGTTGATGCTGAGACAGGAGAATCTTGCAGAGGCACTAGGGAAAGTAATACTGATGACTCCAAGGTTCAATTGGAACCCATTGCCCCTGAAACTGTTGGCTCTACTGCAGTAGTTACCATTGTTTGTCCAACGTATATTATAGTTGCAAATTGTGGTGATTCTAGAGCAGTCCTGTGTCGCGGAAAAGTGGCAATGCCGTTGTCAGTAGATCACAAAGTAAGGCATGATTTCCTTGTTTTTGCAGTGTTTTCCCAGGAAAATTACACCTAGGATTCTAAAGGAGATCAATCTCCTCATCAACTTCATTTTGGTTACAGCCAGATAGAGAAGACGAATATACAAGGATAGAGGCAGCAGGAGGCAAAATCATACAATGGAACGGATCTCGTGTTTTTGGTGTCCTTGCAATGTCAAGATCCATAGGTATACATTTCTTAATACTTATATTACATTGTATTTTATTATGGCTTATCAAAATTATTAATTTGTTCTCTTTAAATATTTTTTTGTTGCATTCAGGTGACAGATATTTGAAACCATGGATAGTCCCAGATCCAGAAGTGATGTTTGTTCCTCGAGAAAAAGACGATGAATGCCTCATCTTAGCGAGTGATGGTTTGTGGGATGTGATGACAAATCAAGAGGTATGTGACATTGCACGAAGAAGAATCCTTCTTTGGCACAAAAGGAATGGTGATACCCTGTCTGCAACAAGAGCTGACGGAGTCGATCCTGCTGCTCAAGCTGCAGCAGAATACCTCTCAAAACTTGCTCTTCAAAAGGGAAGCAAAGACAATGTCACTGTTATTGTTGTGGATTTAAAGGCTCAACGCAAGTTTAAGAGGAAAAAGGTTGATAGTAACTAGTGATATGTCTCGTCCCCCATCAGTCAGTAAAGCCTTTGAAATACTTGCCAGAAAAAAGAAAAGAGAGACATCCTTAGATTCAAATATTAACATTATATGATTTAGCCCATCAATTTTTATTTGGGCTAAACGTAATCCCCTTGTTATTTAGCTCTCTCTTTTCGTGGAGGATACAATTTGCAATTTATTCTAGATGTCTCGTTTATGCAAATTTCATCTGCACTTTTACAATTCAGGCTCAATAAATATTTCTGTAGGTAATATTTTAAGTTTTAGCCTTACGGATTCTGTTTCATTTTATAATCTAATGAGTACGAATTGGTAATGAGAATTGGGAAATTATTCAGTGGAAACAAAGGTAGAAAAAAAAAAAAGATTAAAGATCTTTTAAATAGGGGTGGATTCATTTCCAAACCCTAATAGAACCAACTAGAAAAATTGGTCCTTTTATCCCTCACAAGTACACACAAACTATATCCTCTGATACCTCAAACAATAATAATACTAATAACATCTTTCCTATCAATTGTAAGCACTCCATTCAACAGTATGTGTTACTTGCATAAGAAATCTCCTGGCGCTAGAATGTTAATATCAAGTACTGATGCTTTCAAGAACTTTGCATTTGTCATTGTAATGGCAGCCACTGTTTAATTTTTCAGTTGCACTGACAGCTAAAATCTTATCAAACATTCACAACTTCAAGCTTGTATCTTTCCTTGAACTGTCTCATATTCTATCTGTTTGCGTGCATATCAAAAGTGACAAACTTAAGAAAGAATAAACGCAACTGATTTTTCCAATTTAGAAAGCAAAAAGGAAATAGGTGTGTGACACAGAAAGGATCTGACTAGTATTAAAGTTCGTGTATGTGCATATATTTTCGAGATGGGATTTAAAAATTAAATCGTGACTTACCAGAAATTTCAAAAGGATGCAAGCGGAGAGCCTGCCTGTGTGAAGTAAGATGAGAGATCTACATTCTGGTCGTCATACATGTTCATGAAGGGATGTGTCTGGGATTTTCATTGAAACGATTAACCCAAAAAAAAGAGAGAGAAAGGAAATCAGATCTAGAAGGGTCCAATTTTATGAAGCGGCAAAAGAAAAAATACGAATTTCACTTACCATAAGTTCATTTGCTGATAACCTGTCTTTTGGGTCTTTCTGCACACTGAAACAATAGAATCCCAGATGAGGATTAGTTATCCCAAAATTCATACAGTAGGCCACCAAAAGGGAAATACCAAATAAATCTCAACATAAAAGCGTTTGACTACATGTAACAGTAGAAATATTGTTCTATCAAAAAAGAAAAAGGACAAAATGCAAAAACCTCATGCATCCATACATATATTTAACAATTTTCCATTTTCTTTTATTCCAACTCAACTGCAGAAACACATACCTGGAATCAGAAGAAACATAAAAAATATGCAGATTTTGGATATTATATCCTTGAGAATGAACTTGACTATATTATATTAAAAGACGAAATCATTCCCAAAATTACAGACAGAAAAACTGTTGTAGAATTATGTTCAGTTGAAGCACCATTCAATTCTTACCATGAAGATATGAATGAGCAAAACTGTGGAGAAAACTGATCAGAAGGTGCAGAAGGTTGTGGTTGCTCAACAACAGCTACCATAAGCTCATAAACGTTTGTCCAACCTTCACCCTGCTCAGGAGGGGAATATGGGAACTGACCAGTTGCACACTCCAGTAATAACAAACCTAGGCTCCAAATGTCACTTTTGTAACCATATTTTAGTCCACTAATTCTCTCAGGCTACAAGACAATCACAAATGAACAAGTTTAAATAGTGGAGCTTTTGTAGAAAGAAGAAACTGGAACAATTCTAGCAAAAGATAAAAAAAAGAATCGGCAGTACCACATGTACAAGTAAATACTTACAGACATATAGTTGTATGTACCAACAAAGGTATTTGCCTGTCCAGAGGTGCTTGCCATTATTGCACTCACACCAAAGTCAGTAATCTTGACTTCTCCTCTATGATTTATCAATAAATTAGAAGGTTTCAGGTCCCTGTGGATAATGTGTTTTTCATGATGAAGATACAATAAACCCTTCAGTACCTGCACCAATTAGAAAAGAATAAGAAAAATAATTGGGTAATAAAAAGATATCATTCACTGGTTGTATAATTTAGTATTTCACCTGCTTACAAATGGCAGCGAGATGTGCTTCAGGAATTGTCTTTACTTTTTTCAGAAGATCTGCCAAAGATCCACCATCCATATACTCTAAGATAATTGAAATGGCACCATTGTCATAGAAAGATTGGTAGCACATGACAACATACGGACATTGTGATGATTGATTGATTTTTAGTTCCTTGGCAATAGCTTTCCTTGCATTCTCTTCAATATTCATCTGTATAACCTGAATACAAGCAAAATGACAAAATTCAAATGGAAATGAACTGCCATGTAAATTTCAAAGCATGCAGATATTATGGACCAAGGAGTATAATGATTAATAAGACTATAAACAAGTCCATATTGGAGCAATTCCTCAGGAGAAACAATAACAAGGATGATCAGCAAAACCATGCAGTAAACCAATTTCACCTCAAACCAACAGTGTAATCTCAAAAGGTACATTTAACAAGCCATCAAAAGATCCTAACATCTAGAGTTGATACCATTAGCCCACTCCATATATCAGAACATATAGGAATAGGGGCTTCTGGAACTACGAAATAATTGGTCTAATTTTCAAAATAAAGTATTACTAATGCCTACAAAATCAATCCACATGATAAAGAGGTCTCTGCACTTCAATTTGGAACCTTGAATTCCATCTTGCATGAAAAAGATGCAATTATATAAATTAAACTGTGAGGAACCCTCAAACGCAAACACAAAACACTTCTGCTGCAACAATGACAGAATGGCAGGGATTGTTTCTAACTACATAGAGTGGGTACCTGATACCTAAAAGTCTCTGAAATAATTTTTTCATTAGCCAGTAACCAACACATAAACCAGTGCAAACAAACAAAAAAAAAAGAAACAGAAAACCATAGCATGAAGCAATAATTCATGTGTTCTTAGCTTTAAGCAAAATTCTGGATGCTCAATGAAACATATAAAATACAAAATATTGCAAATAACGAAAGGCAAAACTTTTTAATATTATATAAGACATATTGATAACAACTAGAGGAGAATTAATATTTTAGCTGATTAAACAGATGAGAAAAGCAAGATTGCTCCTGAATGTACCATACCTTTAATGCAAAAAACTGGCCTGTCCATTTGTGTTGCACCAGTTGCACAATTCCACTACTTCCCTTACCAATGACCTTAATGGTGTCTATGTCTGCTAAATTCAACTGGTTGTCTGTTGGCTTAATAGGAGGTGGCTGAACAGGCATGCACATAAAAGAAACTAAAAATTTGTAGAGCAAGGAATTACAAAGTAAGTAGAACATCCATCTAATGAACAGGAAAATACTTTTTATAAAGTTCAGAACATTAGTTATTGCTTTCCAGTTCATGATCTCATTTTCACAACAAAAAGAATATATAGCCTTCTTACTTCTTTCACATCTCATCGTTCCTAAGTCCATGCTAAATATGAGTTGAATATGTAAAAAGAAATTTCCTGCACTAAGGTATAGATGGCATTGTATATAGTTATTGGAAAGTGTATGCATCTTGAAATGGCTATGTTCAATAATGCCTTGCTAGAGAGGCATCCCAGATTCTATATGAAATGATGAGAAAAGGTTATATTTAATGATAGGAGCCTTCATTGGTGAGCCAAATTATAACTGTCGGTAAATGTCACAGCACAGGCTTATTATGAAGTTGCTGTCTTCCATTTTCTCTTATACAGGAATCTGTGAGGATGTTCTGAGGATAGTAAAGAAGCCAATTGAAGGCTGGCATTGTAGAGTCATTCCAAGGAAGGAGAGCGGTAAAAGGACTTCTATATTATATGGGAGCTCACTCCAGTCTCAACATTGGAAGACATCCCTAGAAAGTCTTTGTAGGCTTAGAATAGGCAACTGTCATATACCAATACAACATCCTGTCTTTTCAAGAACGGTAAACAAAATGTTTTCCATAAGCAGCGCATATTTACTGATCGATAACTACGTTCACACTATTGTAAGATACTTAAAGCGAGCGAATAAAATCTCCACTTTGAAAGTTACTAAATTTATTCACATAAGTAACTGAATTTAACGAGGAAATTATCAGGACAAAAGAATATTCTAAAATTAAAGGAAAAAATTGATAAGAACACTCGTTACAAGTGTCCTTCAACAACCGATCTAACGCTAAATCTCTATCCAGATAAAGAAAATTCAAAGAAGTACAACTTAGAAACATCTTACAGCTTCGGACTCGATTTGAGAGACAATTCGAACTCCATCGCGATTCACGAGCAGATCGCCATCCATAAACGTACCGCTTTGAGTTCTGCAACCGATCCGCCACCAGAAATTAACCAAAAATGCATATAAAAAGGACGAAGAACAGAGAAAAAAATGAAAGGAGGAGAGAAGTAGCACGCTTACAGGAATTTAGAGAGAGAAACCTCAGCAGGAGGAGGGAGAGAGAGCTTGAGCTTGACATTAGGGTTTAAGCTTCCCTTCTTCATGATCGTGTTCGTAGGAGCTGTTGAGCAGAGTCGTTGCAAGTCTTTAGAGAAGAAAATCAAACGAATTAAATAAAAAGCATTAAGTCGTGATAAAATTGGTTGGTAAAGACCATGGACCAGTCACCATTACAGAAACCAGGAAGATGCTTAAACTTTCCCGTTTACTTTTCGTTGTCTTTGCTCGCGCTCTTTTATTTCTTTCCTAACCTCTCTCTCTCTCTCTCTCTCTCTCTCTCTCACTCACTTCTATATTTCGTTTATTTCTCCCATTTTTTCAAGTAAACCTTTTTTCCATTTCTCAAAATTCCATGTCACTGGTGCAGTGTACGCGTATCCGAAACATATCGACTAACTACTAACTTATTTTGTCAAAAATGTCATAGTTTACATTGTCGTTTAAGCATTATTTTCGATCATTTTTGGATCATATCAGCTGGTAGCCAATTGTACGTTAAACTAACCCATAAAAGAATTTTTAAAATGTCTTTGTTTTATTGTTTTTTAAGAATGAATGAATGATCATCTACAAAAATTTATTTTTGATTGGCGTGAGCCACGACATGTCGTTCTCCCTATGTCTGTGGTTGTCGAGATAGGTTCTTCTGTTCTCTATCCAATCTCTTTGAACAAAGTCGTCGATTGACAAGTTGTAATTTTGACGGTAACAGTCCTCTGTCTTATAAGAACTTCTTCTGACTTTTCGCGTGGTCAAAGACTACTTTTCCCATTTGCTCGCCTGCGCGCCTTTATTCATGCGTTACCTCTCGAAAGACCAGATTGTGTATCATCGGTGACTTATTTGGCATGCGCGTCGTAGTGTGCGTGAGTGAATGATGGCAACTTAAAGACTAGCACACGAGAATATCCAGCTCTTGTGATAATAATCCCGAGTCTTGGATTTTCCACCTCTCAGTCTTTGCCAAGCTAATGATTATATTCACAATTCCAATTTGCAAAGTGGTATCATTTTTCCAAACAATTTAAGTGGAAGCATTACCGATTTTCCCAAATTCGACAAGAACAGGTTCTGAAGAATCCAGAGGGAAAGAGTTGAAAAAGAAAAAGAAATAAAAAACTACAATGCTACTAAGAAAAGAAAAGGAAAGAGTCGGACCATTCCCCAGGTCCTTGTCAACTCGAGCACTTGTGTATGATCTTAATACTTTTTATCACATCCCCATTCAAAAATGTGATACTTTAGTAGTGGAGAGTCCCAAAAAGGAAAAAAAATCGATCAAAATAGTTTAGAGGGAAGTTATCCCTAAGGTTTTATGAAAAGAATAGAATGAAGACGAAAAGATGCAGCAGGTGAATATTTAATACACAAAAACAGCTATAGAGCACCTGCAGCAGAACAACTGACCTCTCTCCTCTCCACCTCTATTTTCACAAGACTTGTTCTTTCTAGAACACTATTTGATTCACCTTCAATTTCAGAATTCTTCATCTGGGTACTCACAATTCTATCCAAATTTTGATTCAAAACCATGGAATTGTCATAGAGTCATCAAATATACGTGCACAACACCACAAAAGGACATTTAGATGTAACTCGTGATCCCTTAACAACAAATATTAATACAAGAAATGTGAAAGGTGGGGGTTGCATTTAGGCAGGATTCTAAGAGTCTCATGTTGTTGAAACTCACCCAAGCAAACTGAACATCCAATGCCTTCAATCAGCTCTTTGGCTTTCTTTGGATTCGCCCTTCTTGTACTGGCAAACTGTGATCAACTTGATAATCAATTGTTGCAAACTGCGATCAACTTGATAATCAATTGTTGCAAACTAGCAGTAGTTGTGAACCAAATGGGATGACCAATTTAGTTCTCATCAAGAAACCCTCCGTCTATTTTCTACTTCAGCTTATGAGTACCTGTTATTCCTTTAACTGCAGTGACTTGGACAGGATTTAGCTATAACAATAACGTAATACTTGGTAAGGAAAAATTAGCCAGAAAAAAAAAACTAACAATATGGTGATGTGTGACTCTAGGGATAGGGGAAGAGAGGAGGTATAATGAAGAGGCAGCATGGTAATAGAGGCAACAATCTCTAATCTGCGTAAGAATAACACTAATAAAGGGCAGGCAAGGTTGCAGATGTATGTACATCCAATGCCATTTCCACATGAATGTTTGATCAAACCCATCCCACCATTAAAGGGGCATGCTCTTTTTGTGTTTCTCCTTTCATCTTTTGATAACATGAATTATTCTCGAAATATTCACATTGAGAGGGAAGGGAGGGAAGGCATTTTCAAATTGTATATAAAAGAATTTGATTATAACTAAAGAAGTAAATACAATTATTATTGAATAATATTTCCCTTAACCGTGAAGCATCCACACAAAACGGTAACACACAGAAATGAATATACCATATATATTACAAGGCTCAACACTAACTACATATAAAAATCTATTGTATATACAACGCGTCGCTCAAGATTTCTCAAGAGTAGATGTCCCCACAGTAAGCCTTTTCCAACAAGCATATATGGCTAATTCTATACTTACCTTGTAGTATTGAACAATAATGAACATGCCTAGTTTAAGAATTGATAATGTTGAAGGAGAATTTAGATAGCAGCTGTGGTATTCCTGAAATGATTGATCCATATGTCTACAAAATAAAACAACAAAAATGAATTACAAATGAAAATTACCTTGAAATTTAAGTCTTTTGAGTTCTAACATGTAAAACATCCATGGTGTATTCTAACCCACCCAACCCACAGAAAGAGTATTTACAACCAATCTTTAACATAATAAAGCCATCTACAACCAGTTAAGGTGATCTACCAGACAAATTTAATCTCCATGTAAAGGTAAGTGCATCATTATATGTCAATCCTAACGAAGAATTACCTTGTGATTTTCATGAATCTGGCACAATGGGATTGCCAGCAGCTTAAGGTTTTTCGGTACAATGAACTTTCGGCTCATTGGTAACCTTACAAGGAAGAGTTTCGTGCATTCCTATAGAAACAGATAGCATAAAAAAATTAAGTCATGGACTCATAAATTCAAAATGCTGAGAGAAAAGTTTCAGCAGAATTTTGCAAACCTTGGGTGTTTTTACATTAGGTGGCATGTATGGATATGGTAAAGTTTCAAAGTCGGGCTTCCACCACATCCCAAGGCATTCATCCACCTGACAATTAAAAATAAAAATATGTAATTCCACTCAACACTAGATAATAAGACTGAAACATAAGCACCTAAAAACGCAACTAATTACCTCCCAATCAGTTTCATCCTCATTTCCGGAGAGCTTTCTTGATAGCTTACGTTTCAATCCATCAATATCTGGAAATTCCAAAAAAAAAAAAAAAAAAAAAAAAAAAAAAAAAAAAAAAAAAAAAATCCAAAAAAACAAAAAACAAAACACAAAAAAAAAAAAAAAAAAAAAGAGAAGAAGAAGAAGAAAATGAAGGGTTAGGAAGCCCTTACAGGCATTTCTCTTTAAAAAAAAAAAAAAAAAAAAAAAAAAAAAAAAAAAAAAAAAAAAAAAAAAGAGAAGAAGAAGAAGAAAAGGTTAAGGAAGCCTTACAGGCATTCTCTTTATCCCAAGAGTGATTATACGAACCAAATTTCATTTTTATATGATTTAATGAATACCAGTAGACATTTTTACCTGATTCTCCAGGTCTTAAACGACCACCAGGAAGCCTAAAGATGGAATTCCTTATTTGCAATAGCAAAAGATGAGGATGTTTGAACAACTCAACCTGATTTTATAACATTACAACTTTTCAACTCAGTATATCATGTCAAATGATAAGACTTTCTTAATAAGAGACATAAAGGCACACAACAAAGAACATAAATTCACAAAATCATCAAAGAATAAAAGCAAGAAAAAGCAATTCAAAATTTCAAATATTGAAAAGAAAGCAGAAAAATAACTAACCAGAATAACTGCCTCCACATATGTCCTCAATCCATGGGCAAGGTAACTAATTACCAAAAAAGAAAAAAAAAAATCAATCCCCAAAAGAAAGACACAAACAAATAAAAAATAAATAAATAAAAGCAAAGAAAACCACTAAACTAAATAAGATACAGTACTTAGATTTCATCCTTTGTACACGGTCTGCCAAAGTCTCGTTCTTGAAAGAAAGAGGGTCTTTCGCACCAAAATAGTAGCTACTGAGAGGGTATATGTCTAAAACAGAACCTTGATCCCTGCTACCTTCATGGCCGTTGTCTAAAACCATTTGATCGCCCATAATCTTGATTCTTGAATTTTTCCCAGAAAGAAAGAACGCAAAAATGCTCAAGACACAGAACGAGAACTGAAAAAGTCTGAAGAAGAAGAAAAAAGAATAGAACAGAACGTGTCCTTTTTCAGTATAGTCTAGAGTAATGCATAAAGTCTACAATTCAAAACCACCGAACGTGGCTGTTCCTGATTGAAGTAGACAGTGGCGGTCACTGCTGCTATATGATGACGGAGAAAGATGTAGAGGACACAATGGGCTTGGACTGGTGGGCTTATTTATGTTCTTCGGTTACATGTAATTAGGGGCTTGGGCCTCATTACTAGTTTACACGATGCCGGCTACGAGTCGGCAATTCTTTTTTACAATATATTTAAATGAGAAAAAAAAAAGGGAGGGAGAGAATGATTTCTCAACCACAAAGCACTGTTGACCAATAGGAATCCTTAGCTTTGTAGACCACACAACAGATAAAATAAGGGTGTAATGGTCTTTAAACATATCACCCAATCAGAGCTCATTATTTTCAGAATACCAACCGCTCTTCTACAGATAATTTTAATCGATCCACAATTATTAATTTAATTAATTTAATAGTAGATGTTAATTTATAGTAATTAAAAAAACCAAATTTAAAACAAAATTCATTTCCTTTTCATAGCTAGAAGAAAAGAGGAAGGGACACAAGAGGAGTCAATTTCGCGCAGCGTCTAGTGGATTAATGCCCAAACCAGACCTTTACTTGTCATGTAAAACTCTCCTCTTTATACTTCTTCTACGCTACAAATAGCCTCTCTTTTGTATCTCCTCTTTGATCTGAACGGAAAATCATCCGAGAACGTTCATAATCCAGTCTCTATTTTCCACAGGCAAGAACCCTTTTCTTTTCTGTTATTTTATTATTTATTTTTTGGAATTAATTCGATGTTTCTGTCATTTTTTGACGTTTGGTATTTTCTCGTCGATGAAATTTTGCGTATTGCTTCGTCTTTATTATCTTTGATCTTTTGTTGAGTTTTTGGAATTGAGTTAGAATTTTTCTGCAGTTTCTTTGAAATATGCAGCTATAACTTATTGTTTTGGACATGGGGGATTTTATTTTTATGAATGTATATAATGTGATAGGAATAGCTTCCCTTACCAAGAAATTGGATAGATTCTTTCTATCACAGTTATTACAATTTTCTTTTTTTATTCTATTGGTGTTGACATTTTGAGCTTCCGTTCATTTAATCCAATCACATATTATCATACTTGCATCTGTTTGCTTTATGAAAGCATTATTGACAGAATTGGTATGGAAATTTGATGTTACTTTAGTTAATTAATATTAACGGTTAACTTTAATTTCTGAAGCAGGTATTAATGTTTTAAGGATCAATAAACAGTTGCCAAGTAAGAACTGCTGAAAAAGCCTGCCTTATCAAGCACAAATGGATCAAAGTACAGTACCTTTCTTGATTTATTTGCTCACTTCTTGAATTAGGGAATTTTCATTTACAATTGATTATCGTCATTTTTTAATTTGTCCCCTGTTAAAATTTGATTTTTTGTTTGCCTGAACTGCTATGAACCAAGCCATGTATATGAATCTAAATATGGTTGAAAAGTAGATAGCAATGAATGGCAATGCAGTCTGAAATATGTTTGTGGACCCATATGCATGTTTTCTTCTGATATTTGACTGTTGTTTGTTTAAAGAATGTTTATGATATGTTCATATGTTGAGAAACAAGAATTTGTGAGAATTTCTACACCCAGCATCAACTGAGGTACATTTTTTATTGTGTAGATGTCCTTTCTATGAGAATTGATTATTGCAAAACACCATAGAGAATATTTAGTTAACATGTCAACATTCACTCAGCTATTTCAACATAAATTGAATCCAACTTTGTGTTGTAGATGTTGTTATTGAGGACAAAGAGGTCTTAAGAAATGGACTTGAGATGGTGAAATCAGCCTCTGATAAGCACATAGATCTTCTCCGGCCATCTGCACGATACTATTCAGCATCTAAAGGTTAGGTTCCTATTCAGCAATTAGCCTGCTCAGGAAGAGATGTGGTCTAATCATCCTTGCTTTCATTGTTAATTACCTTTATATTGGACCATTTTGTGCTCATTTACGTCATTGCTGTCGATGTTTATATATTGCTATCAGAGTGACATTTCTGTTTCATTTACTGTCACATCACATGACATAATTCCATTCATATTTTATCTGTCATGTAGAATTATATTTGGTCAGGTATATAAATTTTGCAGCATGTATTAAGTGTTTGTCCAAAAAGCTGATTACCACTATTATAATCACAGGGCAAGCCCTAGATGCTGCAGACCGTGAAAAGGGCAAGTATACACTTCTTAGAGATCCTGAGGAATTTCAAGTTGGGATGTATGACAAACCACTTCCATGCTTTGGCTGTGGTGTAGGATGGTTTTCGTGAGTATTTCTCAAACTACTACTTCCTTCCAGATTGTTTCACATATTCTAACTATTCTCTCTTTTTTATCAGTTTTCTTTTAGGATTTGTGTTCCCATTGATGTGGTATTATGCCACAATTCTTTACTTTGGAAATTATTACCGAAAGGATCCTAGGGAGCGAGCAGGCCTGGCTGCAGCTGCCATTGCTGTAAGTTCCCTTCATCTCTTTCATTAGTGAAAAATATTAATTATGATGTTTGATAAATGCATTTTCAGTACTCCTCTCCAATCTTAAAGAACAAACATTCAACGTTTGTACTCTATTCAACACTGAAATTTGATTGCAATTCCTGTTGCAGGCGATGGCATGTTCTGTTGTGTTGCTGGTTATAGTAGCTTATTGTATGCTTTTTTAGCCTTGCACTCTTTTAGCCTGGCACTGGAATTGCAAGTTTGCACTTAACAAGTATAAGTCAAAACAAGACACACCCAGTTGGAAGAAATTGCTCATACGATGTAGATAAAAAAGTTCTAGCGGAAGAGGACAGAGAAAATATTATTACAAGATTGTTCCTCAACAATTGGATATACCCTACAATTCAGAAACATATACAAAAACTTGAAACTTCTTTTCCGTAGCTTTGGAGTACCTGTGGTCCTGTGATAATGGAGAACATTGTTAATTAGCAGATGTAACACAAGTGTTAATTAATATAGCATTCTCATTTGCGGCTTTGTTTATAAGTGAGGAAATCCCATGCGGTGATTTATTAGGCTTGTTTGTCAACATGGAATGTACTTTTATCTTTTATGTAAAATGTTATTTCACTGGTTCTGCGGCGTGAATTCAGCCACGTCTTCAGAGTCTCGTTTCAACGGTTTTAACCTATCCAGGGAAATTGATTCCATAGAGGCAAAAGAACTACGGTTGTCTAGGCATCCAGTATAATCATTTAACAGTTCTATGTTTGATCAAAAAAGAAAAAACATGCATAGGTCTGGCTCTGAAATTTGGAGGCATATAATGTCGTTTACTTAAAAAAATCCCAACTGTAAGAAAAAGTAAAAGAATACAATGGTGACGATCCTCCAAAAATTTTCTATCAATAACACTCTACGTGATGGCACAATCTCCAACAGGTCCCCAAAATTGCTGTTATGAAACGAAGGCAAAGCTTAACATGATTAACTCTGCAAATGGATGCAGCTACTATTAGCAAATTCTCTTCTAGACAATCAAAATGCTCAGCTTTAATCTTTAGCCACCAGATGGACATATTGCTTATCAACTCTGAATCTGGAACTTGAATTGATCTGCACACACACCAAGAAACAAAAATAAAGAACAATACATTAATAGTAGTTGATAGAGAATTCACGAATTATCAGATATTGCCCCTAGCAGTTAGCAACTTAGCATTCATCCTCAAAGTCAATGAAACAGAAAAAAAAAAAATTTATTTAAACATAAAAAACTATATAGTCGTTGAAGTCCTGACCTTTTGTTCAAGCATTTCACTGAATTGGCTTTCATCCTCTGTTATGCCACATTCCTGGATAGACTTCAGAACAAGTTTTTTCAGTTTCTTCATCTTCAAAACCCCATCTGGATTCTGCGTTCGCATGCAACAACATATGATACATAATAAACGTCAAGATATAGAAGTTACTATAAAACGGGACAATGTAAGACAATTCAATGTCATAAAAGGGCTTCCTTCTTTTGTCCCCTCTCTGTGTATCAAGCTTATCTCAACAGTCAAAGTATGTATTTAATCAAGATCCGTATTCATAGCATAGTCAAATAGAAATGACACGCAATTTAAACAATTAATATTATCAATGAGGCATACCAATATCAGGGCTGACTTGATCAATTTCTTCAACTTTATCTTCTTTTTGGTATCTTCTTTGATAGAGCCAGATTCTACCACCCTATCATCTTTGAGCCCATTCTGTTTAGCTTTCTTCAACTGACTCTCCATTTCCTCTGCTTTGGTTCTTTCAGCTTGAACCACACCATTGCCTATTCCATTTGTAGTATCACCCCCATTCTTTTGCCCCGTGCCATCGCTCCTAGACTCATCAAGTTTTCTTTTCTTTTTTGACGGTTTACCACTCTCTGTTCCTGCATCATTGTGCACTTTATCAGCTTTGGGCACATCTAGCACATTTTGTTCCTCGACATGTTTGTTATCTTGCAATTCACCATTTGTAGTAATCTGAACAGTGGAAGGTTTATCTTGAGTAGATTCTTCTGTCTCTTTAGTTTGTTGTTGCTTGGCAGCATGAATAGCTCGAGCCTTTGCCCGGTGCTTCTTTCCGTCAGCATGGAGAAGCAAAGTCTGCTTACTAGTAGCCTTGGTATTGCAGAGACTGTAAATAGATTCTCAATTCAACCCATCTCTTTTACAGTAGATAAAGAAATTTCAACCAGAACAGTCAAAATCTATGACAAAATGCAACTACTCACTAGAGCCTATATCACAATACATGAGCCAAGAAGCTATAACTGGACCTTAAAAAACCTAAATATTTGTAAAAACTGAGTGCATAGGCTCTGCGTAAAAGTTGCCAGTCAATTGAGAAACATTTTTCCGAGTGAAAAAGCTCAAGCATGAAGATTTAGTTTCTTTATTTTATACATTAGAGACTCGTTTACATTACATTCTCCAATTGGAAAGAAATTGGAACTATTATCATTTAGCTTTATTCACTTGTCTTGAAATAGAACCTTCTCAACAGTAAGCTATTTCCAACTATTTCTTTTTGAACATTCTTTTTGGTGCCCAAACGAGAAATGCCCTCAACAACTACGGTATTTCAAATACAGAAAAGCTCATAATTTAATGCTCTCAACATATGCATATGTTAAGCAACACTGTGATTGATCTCAATGCGGGAAGGAAACGCAAAGTAATGCAGTGATTCAGAATTTAGTGGCGCGTATCATTTGAAGAATAAATGAGCAAGCCTACCTAATGGAAATTGAAATGAGAAAGTAAAAAAAATAAATAAATAAACACACCTACAAAACCATGGAGGGCGTTCAGATAACCCAACATTTATATCAACATCGGGCTGCTGCTTTGCGTTCTTGTTGGTCTTAGGAGTGGCACCATTTGGAGCTTTCCCTTGACCTTTCGGACCATATTTTTCCTGAGCAGAAAGTTAACACATAAAAAAAAAATAAAAAAAAAAAAAGGAAGAAGAAGAAAGCAAATAATAAAAACTGAATATGATCAGATATGCAAAGAAGATAAGCCATAGAAGAAGAAATGAGATACGAACCGCCTCAGTAATGCACTGAGTATGGCCCTGAACACTATCCTGCCCGAACATCTCTCCGCAATCGATACATGATAGCTACACCATTACAACATTGGAGCGAGCTTTAAATAAAAGATCAAATAGAGCAATAATTGTCTCAGTTTAAAATCAAACTAAACCCAAAAAAAAAAAAAAAAACCTTAGAAGCTGAGCAAATTCTGAAGTGATTAGGTAACTTAGGCTTCTTCAAATTCTCTCCGCAATCTTCACACTGAAACCACACCATTTTTCTTGTACTGATAATTCGATTGCGAGAGAGGAGGAGCCAGTGAAGGTGATTGGGGGTTTAAGATTTAAGACTTTAATTAGGGTTTTCGTTTTTCTTCTGTGAATCGTTTCTTTTGCGGGCCCCCAGGATCCAGAAGCTCCCAATCGGGACCCGGCGTACGCCCTAAACGCACCGTTTAAATTTCTGACGAGGCTTGAGCCAGCGTGGAGAACGCCACTTATCTGAGCGGTACGCTAACTGCCTCCGTTTAGTGGTAAACTGGCACGTGCCTCTGTGCGTTGTAATGTGATTGGGCACCAACCATTAACTCATAGGCTGGGATGGCCACTTCAAAAATTAAATTATATATTTATCCTTTTTTTTTGTAAGTAAATTACGTTTTTAAATAAAAAAAAAGACCGAAATTCGAGTTTGAGTACGCATAGGATAGGAATGTTAAGAAAACTGCGGTCTCAAATAATATAGAATGGGCCTAAAATTGGAAAAATAGCATCATCTTCTTTTTTAGCCTTGGAAAGTTTTTTATCATTAATTAAGTATTGTGAGAAAAAGAATTATATTCAATAAATAATAATAAAAAATAATTTCCCATTGCTTTTTGAGGGTAATCATAACAGTAACAATACTAAAACCTACAGGGTAGCCATTGATTTAAATGATGCTTTAAAATAAAAGTCCAGATACTGCGACAAGGATAGGTAGAGAAGAAAAGGACCATTCCCAATTGAAATTTGTTAATCCCAGCTGGAATATAATTAATTATTTATTTATATTTATATTATAATATGTTGCCCATTTTGATTGCCAACTTTCGTTTTCGAAAGAGATAAATAATTGGCGTTAATTATCTCACAGACAACCATTAAATTGACATGCAATTTTAAGTAATTAGTTTATTAACTGTCTTATATTTGCAATTCTGCTAAAAATAATTGACATAATATTGTTTTTGACCAACGTTGCGTCAAATTTAATCAACTCTCATTTTTATTATTTTAATGTATTATAATATTCAAACCATGTATAAAACTGCAAATAAGCTAATTTGTTAACTCAAGATTAGCTAAAAAATAGCTTGAGAAAAAAAAACATCTTTTACACTTTAAAATACTCGCAATGTTTTATACAAAATAATTGTCCTAAAAAACGATATATATTTGGAACGGAGGAATGAAAGATCAATGATCAATTAATCAGCTAATTACCCTTTAACTAAATAATTGTGATGTTATATAGATAATGATCATTCTACTAATAATTCAGGCTGCCGCTTCATTTTGTGTTAAAAAAAAAAAAAAAAAAGAAAAGAAAGACATTACTTTTGTTTATGAACCGAATTCAATATTTAAATATATATATGTATGAACTTAATTATTTAATTCCAGAAAATTAATGAACAATGAAAGCTACCATTCCCACATTATTAACATGATTAATTGATTTTTATTTTTCTCTCTTTCATTTCTTTAATAAATCTTTAGAAATATTAAATTAGAGCATGAAACTCTCACGTGAGAGAAAGAACAGGCTGTCCACCGGAAGCGAACGAAGCTGCCGTTGGGAAGACTTAGAGGATACTTCGTGGCCGGTGGCTATCATCCCTCAACCTGTCCTTTTTACTCATATAAAATTTTTCTTTCAAGAAACCAAAGTCCCTACCCCACCTTACCTCCTTTTGCAATCAACACTGAACAAATTCTCTAATCCTACTCGTTATGTGAGCGCGTGCCATACACGTCCCTTCCCATAGTATGCAAACCCACCCAAAATTTGGTTTTTGGATTGGTTGGGTTTGACATGGCAAATGAAACCGGCTGAATTTCAATTCCGTAAACTTGGATCAATTTCAATTCATTTTTCTTTTTGAATTTTAGCTCGAAAAGGCAGTCGGAATCAATCAAAGTTGAAGAGTAATAGTCAAGATCAATTGAAATTAAAATCAAAGTTCGATCAAAATAAATAATTTCAATTCTTCAATTTGAAAATTAATACCGACACTTTCGATTTAGCTTGATTACGTGGTTGGGTTTACATAGCGTGGTCTTCTTATCTAGGGCAGAGAAAGTGGGTTCCCAAATGCCAGGCGCGGGAGTACTAAAGTGGTGATAGTTCAAACTTTTAATAAGCTTTTTGAGGAAGAAAATGGCGTGTGGGACATGAATAAGATAAACGCTAGGGTTCAAATAATATCTTTCCCCTTGAAGGGGTGGCACTGTTTGGCCTAAGTTGCTATGATTTTGAAGGACCAGTAGTTGTCACGCATGAGGATACCTTTTCTCTTGCTATATTTTCCAATGTACCAAACAATGAATTTCTCTTTGGGGTTGGCAATGCCACCCTAAATGTCCAGAATAAAACTATTTCTAAAACCCAAATGGAAGAAAAATAATATAAGTCAATTAATTTTAAAAATAAAATACAATAATTTTAAACCAATTTCATTTATTTCGACCCTGATTGATTTTCTAATAAAAAATTTTAATCGAGTTGATTAAATTATGTGAATTTCAAATGACATTTTTAATCAATTGATATGAAAATAAAAGTACTTATCAAATTATCAAGACATTTAATTTTCATGATTGATAATTTAATAATGTGAACTTAACAACTTCCAGAAATATCCTTGAAAATTTCAGAGCCTGATCCCTTTCCATTTGACATGTGAAAAGCTTATCGCACCAGCTAGTCTACTCCTGACGGATGCAATTTGAGAATTCAAACCACTTTTGGTTATCTGTACCGCTAAGGGTCTGTTCAGTTGTTTTGTGCTGAATGATAATTGGAGGTAGTCGTTAATAGTTGGTAGCTGGATATTTGTAATTTAGTAATCACTGTTATCAAATGTAATAATCATTAAAGACAATAATAATTTTTTAAAAAATATATTTAGTCCAACTTGAATTTCGCATGATTTTTGAGTATCCAAAACATTGTTATATATATTTATACCGCATTAAACTTTTATCGGAGTATTTTAAACATTTTGATTCGTTACATTAAAAATTATGTGTCATGTCCAACTTCTCTTTTTTTTTTTATTTTTATTTTTTACATCTTCAATATGTTTGATTATAACGTGTGAACAAACAAAAACCTATTTACATGTTCATAAATTGGTGAAGAGCAATGTTAATAATAATGATAAACAGGAAAAGAGCAGAGTCATAAGCGTTTGATTTTGCTCTTTTGAAAGGTGAAAGAAACCAATTAAAGGTAATGTTTTTTTGTTGTAAAGGATATTATTTCAATGATTACTGTCACGCTCCAATCATACAAAGTCAGTCACCTTAAAAAAAAAAATACATTTGTTTTTCTGTACAGTATTAACTTTGTTTGTCTTCTGGACTGGAGTACACGTGGCCACAATGAACATTGCCAGGTCTTTTGCTTACACTAGAGAAGTTCTTGTATGTTTGGTTAACAAATTAGTTTAAGACATCTCTGCAAATCAGATTCTTAATCTGGACAAAATATGGCTTACGCTGGAGGATGTTAGCCAGGATATTAAGAAATAATATTATAGACTATATTTAAAGTTGAATTTAATATTTTTCATTTTTATACTGATTTAAATGAATGTTTTTTTAATTATAAGTAGAGAAAAAAAAAGAAAACAATAATGTTTTAGAAAAAAATCACCGTTTTCTTATTGATTTGATATCTGAGACCAACAGCATAGGCCAGAAATTTTCTTGAATTTATATAAAAAATAATTGATTATTTATTTATTTAATATGGTATACAGTTAAAATTAAGGTGTTCATGTTTTTATTATATAACACTCGATTGTATTGTTGTCATTCGTACAATAACAGTGATACATAGTGCATTATGCGCACGAGAATTTTCTGATTTTTATGTTGCTTGTTGTTGTTGGTAATGTAATTAAAGTTGTGTTAACAAAATCTTTAATTATGTGGTCTAAATTGATTTTTTTTTTCTAGATTGACTGTATTAAAATTAATTTTGTTTGATATTTTGCTATATATTAATACTGAAATTTTTTTTAGATTTATTACTATTGTTTCATACTCAAATAATTATATATTTAGATAAACATCCTCTGAATAAAAATAATTTCAAATATAAATTTCACGTGAGAATGCATATTTTTCTTTTATTCCCGGCATATTGTACCTAATAAAAAATATTATTTTTTTAGTATACCATTAGATTATATTTTGGTGTGTAAAAGAAAATATTATTATGTCTTGGCAATTAGTTTAAAATGAATATATTTCTCAATAAAAGTAAAATACACATATATTATGTCATAAATATCAACAATTAACTCAATAAAGAGCTTGTCCGTAACAGCCAAATATTTTAATGTGATTTATGTTTATTTATCAGTATTTACAATTAAATGTCCATTATTTCGTTTCATAATTATTTAATATTCTTATACAACATCTCTGTCTTGCTCAAATTTCAGAGAGAAAATAAATAAATAAATAAATAAACAATCCTTCTCTCTTCCCTCACAAGCAAAACTCAAAGAGGCAAAGACCAACCAAAACCCAAAACTAAACAATTAAACACAGACCCACCACCCTTCTCCCTTCGCCATCTTCCTCCTCCTCCATGCCTCCTCCTCGCCGTAGCTCTCTATCTCCTCTCCTTAATCTTCCGTTACTTATCTTACTCTTGTCCATCATTGCATTTCTTCTCTTCTTCTTCGCCATCCCTTCGTTTCATAATAATAAACTTCGACCCAGTACTGTTAAGAAGAGTTGGGACTCTGTCAATATCTTTCTCGTCTTGTTTGCGATCCTTTGTGGTATCTTTGCTAGAAAAAATGACGACGAATCACCTCTTCCAGAAGATGCTAACAATAATACCAATCGCAATGTTTCTCATAGTAAACAAGAACGCCACTTTGTTTCCAATAATTGGTTTGACGATCAGCTCGTGCCATCAACACCGCCTACTGGCGGTTTACGGAGGTTAAAGAGGAGTAGTAGCTCCTACCCAGATCTGAGGAAAGAATCTTTCTTTGAATCCGGTGATGATCGCTTCCGGTTCTATGATGATTTTGAAATAAGCAAGAACCGATCACCGGCGTGGTCGTCATCGCAATATATTTACCATCGTAGACAGCAAAGTATATTTGAAGAATCTAATGTTAAGGAAATTCCTGTTGATACTTACGTACTGCGTTCCTCATCGCCTCCGCCTCCACCGAAGTCGCCGACGCCACCTCCTCCACCACCACCACCCCCACCACCGCCAGCGGCAAGAAATCGCAAACAGAGGAGAAGTTATAGCACTGTTCCGCCTAAAGAAAAGGTAGGCAAACCTGGTGAAAATCATCATCAATTTTCAAATACCGAAACTCCGCCAGCAACGCCACCTCCTCCTCCTCCGCCTCCCCCGCGGCCTCCACCACCTCCACCAGTTATGAAGACTGCTCGATCAGAGCGTAAAAGCGAGCGTAAAAAGAATAATGCAACTAAGGAGTTGAAAATGGCTTTGATTTCGTTATACCATCAGAGCAAAAGAAAGAAGAAACAAAGAACAAAGAGTTTATACGATGATAAAAACCATTCTCCGCCTGAATCGCCAGTGTTTACTGTTCCTCCACCTCCGCCGCCACCTCCACCTCCACCACCATCAATGTTCCAGAGTTTGTTCAGAAAAGGAACCAAAAGTAAGAGAATTCATTCATTTTCTTCATTTTCTACTCCACCTCCGCCGCCGCCTCCTCCACCACGACCGTCTCTCTCCACATCAAACAGGTGGACCAAGCTTAAGAATCATATATCACCACCAGCGCCTCCGCCACCTCCACCACCCCCAGCACCATCAACACCTCCACAAGCACCCTACAGGAGACGAAGTACTACCTCAGCAGGCCGACCACCATTGCCAACAAGAGCCAACAATTTCTATGAGGAAAATGTGAATGACGGAGGACAATCTCCGCTAATTCCTATGCCTCCTCCGCCTCCACCACCGCCGTTCAGAGTGCCAGGGTTTAAGTTTACAGTCAAAGGCGATTATGTTAAGATAAGAAGCGCCCACAGTTCTCGGTGCAGCTCTCCAGACTATCAGGAGCTGGATAGGCAGTCAACAGAGGCAGTCAGCGTAATGGAGCGTGGAGATGGGAGCGGAACATCCGTTTTTTGTCCCAGTCCAGATGTCAACGCCAAGGCCGACACTTTCATTGCCAGGCTAAGAGGCGAATGGAGACTAGAGAAAATAAACTCCATGAACGAGAGGAGAAGCATGGGCCGTGGCGCA
This sequence comes from Jatropha curcas, assembly GCF_014843425.1. Next base: position 712,196 of record NW_023590909.1, read on the forward strand.
GATACAGGCCCAATTTGATGCCCGTCAACAATACGAAGCTGACAGACACATTTCCGTTACGGTGATTTGGCCTGCTATGCATGCAATTGAAAAAGAAAAATTATGATACAGAAGACGGAGAATTGGAAGCTGCACAACAGAGAAAACAGAAAAGGAAAAATAAAAACATAATTTAACATATATTATATCATGCGGTTATAGTAGTATAAATATTGGTGTGGTATATAAAATATAAATACATTAATTAATATATAGGAAGGAGCTTTGGGTAAGTTTTTTCAGCCATCTCTCAGAGCTCCCTTTTACATAGGATGTGAGTGAGATTTTTGTGCTAATTTTCTTTTTTTTTAATGGTGTAAGGCCTCTAGTTGTGTTTTTTGGTCACAGCTTTGAGCCACTGTTACTTAGACTTGAGAGTTTGAGTATAAAGTTTGGATTGCTTGATGTCAATGGTGTTAAAAATATGTTTCGATTTTAGTTATTTATTTATTTATTATTATTAATATTTGAAAAATATTGAGTTTAAAGAGAATGTATATAAGATGAGGCACTAGCTTTACTTTCTGCGTGGCCAAATATGATGAAGAGGTGAGTTCCTTTTCCTAGACTCCACCAAATAGGCCCAGCCCCAGAGGTGAACTGCACGTCAAACCAAATAGACAATGACAGGTATTCATATATCTATTCATTCTTTTTTATCAATTTAATTTGTTTAATTCTTGTTATTTTATTTTATTGATTTACAATTTTTCTTTGGAATTGAATTTTATACGAGAATGAGAATGAAAATGAAAATTAAATGTAAATATTCTAAATATTAGTTGAAAAAACTACCAAAGTCTTTAATCAATGGAGTTAAAAAAAATATTTTTAACTAATCAATAAATCAAAAATCTTTTTAAATTATCAATCTTTAACATTTAAGTTAACTTATAGGGACTTAATAGTAATACATAAAATTGAAGCAGTATTTAATAGCTAAAACTGGATAAATTTGAGGACTTAGGTACCTTTTTTTGACCTTAAATTGTAACAAAACTATTAACTACCCCGACGACATAGATTTTTCGAAAATCCCCCAAAAGAGTAAAACAAGACTTCCAAATTCTGAAGAAGTAATTCTAGGGTTCTTACTTCACATCAATTCCTACATCCGAATCAATGAAACTTGCAGGCCTAAAATCGATTGAGAACGCGCACGACGAGTCAGTATGGGCTGCAACGTGGGTCCCTGCTACCGAGTCCCGACCTTCTCTCCTGCTTACCGGATCACTTGACGAGACCGTCAAGCTGTGGAGCCCCAACCAGCTCACTGGATCACTTGACGACCTTAACCTAGTGCGCACCAACACCGGACACTGTCTCGGTGTTGTTTCCGTGGCGGCGCATCCCTCCGGCGTCATCGCGGCTTCTGCCTCCCTTGATAGCTTCGTTCGAGTCTTCGATGTCGATACCAATGCTAGCATCGCAACTCTCGAAGCTCCTCCATCGGAAGTTTGGCAAATGCAGTTTGATCCCAAGGTAAGCAAAATTGGACAAAATAATGGGAATTTAGAATCTTTGCTTCCATTTTTGAGATTGAACGATATCTCGAAGAATAATCTTCGAGTGAAAGTATAACATTGAATAATCATTGCCAGTTACTATTTTGACTTCAGTACGACTTATTTGGTTTTTGCTTAAGTTTGCATATTCATTATATATTTACCCAAATTATCTGTTGGTTTTTGCAGTAGCCCACATGGAAACCATTTATTACATATCCTTTGTCTACAAATTGCGTAAGGGTAACCAACCACATTAGCCATTAAGCACTTTAGATAGAAGTTTAAGATTAGCTCACAATTTTATCGTTATTATTTTTCTTTATCTAATGAACAAAGTAAATTATGGGATAGCTGTCTCTCTTCCCTTGAGCCCTCCATCTAAAACACTAGCAAGACTCGATCTAGCTGGCACTTACTGGCATTATTTGGCCTTTAAGATTTATTGTCTTGAGAATTATGTATAAAATTTCATACTTTTTTTAATAAGATGAGGCACAATGAAGGGTGACCTAATGCACGAAGCAATTCATATTTGTGGACTCCGAGGAGGGTTGATGTATGCAGCCTTCGCTTACTTTACTTTTGCAGAGAGGCTATCTGACCCCTTAATTTCTAGGTTACAAGTGTAATAATTTTACCCTTACACTGAAGTCATGTGGCACTATAGTTATAAAAATGAAGCTTTGCTAGAAAAAGAATAATTGCTTTGCGGGGCATTGAGACTTCTGAAACCTAGTATTTTGTAGAAGTAAGGGCACCCATGCTAGTACTAGAAGCAGAATGAGTTAGGGCTTGTTAAGCGTTTTTAAAACTTCACTAGAATGTATTGTTTCCTGCTCATATTGCTAAGGGATAACTGGAGAGGTGTCCAAGCCTTAAGATAAACTCTTCAGTTCCAAATTTTGGTATCAAGTCAAATTTCATTTTTATAAAAAGTTTAGTGTGGAACTTACTTATGGTCATCTTGTGCTAAATGGGTTTATTTCATGAATTTGGGAGGCTTTTGTTAATTGGGTAGTATACCTTATGGTCTTCAGTAGCAGAAAGGGCCATGATGGGTTCAGTATATTTTCATGGACTTGTCGATTTATATATATTATCATTGGAAATTTAACTGCTGCATTCACTGGTCTTGTTCTTGTGTTATGAAGCAAGTAGTCGAATGATTATATGGTTTACCAGTATTACCTCAAGTATAACTGAAGCTAAATTCACTGGTATTAGATAGCTGACAATATAGAAGATCTTGGTTCCTTGTTCCACTTATCAAATTATGATTACGACCGGTATCCTGAGGTTAAGGTGAAAGCTTAATGCTATTCATACTGTTAAAATATTTAATAATGTGGCAGTGAGACACGTGTTTGTTGGCATGTATATAATTTCTTCTAAGTAGCTTGGGCTACATTTTGTAGAGATATCTGTATAGCTGCCATTTTCTTCTTTAGCAGTTTCCTCTTAGTTAGGTATGATACTGTTGGATTATGAGAGGATGCAAAATTTTTGTATTTGCATTCATCCAATATTAACAATTGATCTACCTGCAGGGTACCACTCTTGCAGTTGCTGGTGGTGGTAGCGCATCGGTCAAACTTTGGGACACTGCAACATGGAAACTGATTGCCACCCTATCAGTTCCTCGTCCAGAAGGACCCAAGCCATCTGATAAGAATAGCAGCAAGAAGTTTGTGTTGTCAGTTGCATGGAGTCCTGATGGGAGACGACTTGCTTGTGGCTTAATGGATGGCACTATTTCTATTTTTGACGTAGCTCGAGCAAAATTTCTCCACCATCTGGAAGGCCATTTCATGCCTGTGCGTTCTCTTGTTTATTCTCCTATTGATCCTCGGGTGCTCTTTTCTGCATCAGATGATAATCATGTCCACATGTACGATGCAGAGGGAAAAAGCTTGGTTACAGCAATGTCTGGCCATGCAGGCTGGGTATTAAGTGTTGACGCAAGCCCTGATGGAGCAGCTATTGCAACAGGCTCAAGTGATAGAACTGTAAGGCTATGGGATCTTAATATGAGGGCTGCTGTTCAGACAATGAGCAATCATACAGATCAAGTTTGGGGAGTTGCTTTTCAGCCACCACAAGGGTCTGGTGCCCGTGGTGGTCGACTTGCTAGTGTATCAGATGACAAAAGCATATCACTCTATAGTTACTCCTGAATATAGTTGGCCTGTAAGGTGTAAAAACATCAAGCATGTTGTTTGTTGCGTGATTTAGTTCTGCTTTTGATAGTTCATGAAATTTTTGTTAGATCATTTTATCTGCTGCTGCTGATTATTATTATTATTATTATTATGCTTCATCATGTGGTAAAAAGGAAGAGAGATAAGAGATTCATTGTGTCAAATGAAGATGAGGATGGAGATTAGATTAAGGTTCCGGTCTAAGGAGGAGGTGGAGCTTGCTAATGCATATCAGTATCAACTTTCCCAGCCAATCCTGATGTCCCCTTGAATGGAAGCTGGCTTTGTTGCATTTCCACAGTAGAATTAGAAGTGTTTATAAGACATTGAGATTTGCATGATTTGCCTTGGAAATGATATTAAATTTAGGAGTTCTATCCAATTAATATATATTTCTGGAATAACTAAACGGCACTTGCGTAAATACCTTGGACTACCGGCTGTTGTGGGGAGGAACAAGCAGCAAGTTTTTCATTATGTAATTGATAAGGTTTGGCAACGATTGCAAGGCTGGAAACGTAAGCTCTTATACGCGCCGGAAAGGAAATTTTATCGAAAACAGTTGTACAGGCGATTCCGAACTGTTTAATGACAGTTTTCTTACTTCCAGTCAATACCTGTACTACCATTGAAACAGCAATGAATAGATTTTGGTGGCAAAATGGGGGAGAAGGTACCTCAGGTATACAATGGATGTCGTGGAGGAATATGGGTCGAAGAAAGAGAGAGGAAGGTATGGGATTCAGATCACTCCGCAATTTTAATTTGGCCATGCTAGCTAAAAGCGGATGGAATATTCTCACGAGACCAAAGGCATTGGAGAGTAGAATTTATAAAGCCCGTTATCATCCGGATACGGATTTTTAAACGCACCATTGGGCAAAAACCCAAGCCAGATATGGAGGAGTTTGATCGCTGGACAGAGTATGCTTCGTGCAGGGTGTGTGCGGAAGATTGGTAATGGGAAGGATACTTTAGTTTTTGGTGTTCCCTGGTTGCTTGACCCTCAACAGCCTTTCATTCGATCTTCTAATAACACGGGTATTGAAGATTTGTGTGTTGCTGAGCTATAAATCCGGTTAGTCGCCAGTGGGATAATGATGCGCTTCACCAGATATTCAGTTCGGAGGAGATAGAACAGATTTTGCAGATTCCCTTGAGTTTGTCCGATACTCCGGACCGATGGATATGGCGTCACGATCCAAAGGGAGCCTACTTAGTGCGAAGCGGGTATAAAATCTTGCTGGAACAGCTTAATCTTCCTCCGAGACTTCAGTAAGGAATTTGGCGCAAGCTTTGGCAGTTAAAAATTCCACCTAAAGTTCTAAACTTTATGTGGAGAGCTTTGTTAGACATTCTTCCTGTTTTTTCAGTTTTGCAAAGAAGACGAATTGAGGTACCTATACTTTGTCCTCGATGTCATCAGGAGGATGAAACAGTTGCCCATTGTTTACTGTATTGTCCATTTGCAAAAGATGCGTGGTTATCTACTTCTATAGGAGGGTGGGGTAATGTTTCGGGCTTAAATAAATGGTTTGAATTCTTAATGCAACGGATGGATGATGCAAAAACAGGGAGGCTAGTGTTGCGGCTTGGGATTTATGGAATGCTAGAAACAAGTTGATTTGGCAGCAGCAAGTACGTGATTCAGCGGCTATTGTGAGACATGTACAGTATTCTCTTAATGCGTGGCGAATTGCGAACTCGATAGAGGAATATCAGTTGGTACCATGGGAGAGTAATATGCAAAACAGATGGCATCCACTTTTGACAGGTTTCAAATGTAACGTGGATGCAAGTTTTGACCCCAATTCGGTCCATGCAGCAGCAGGTTGGATAGTGAGAGACTGTGCAGGTAGATGTATGGGAGGTCGAGCTATGAAGCTGGGAAGGGTGACGAGTGCACCGATTGCTGAAGCCATAGTGGTGCGGGAAGCGTTGAGCTGGTTGAAAAAGCAATATCAAGGACATCGGTTGCTCCTGGAGAATGATAACCTATTGGTGATCCAAGCTCTTCTTAAGAAAGTGAGGATTACTCTTATTTTGGTTCCACAATTCGGGATTGTAAAATTCTCTTTATTGAGTTCGAGTTATTAGATTTTGTTTTTATTAGACGTTCAGCGAACCAAGTAGCTCGTATGTTTGCAAAAACAGCTAGTTCTATACCTGATCCCATGGATTGGATTTTGATATTATGTTTTTTTATTATATGAATAATTAATCTATCATTTCATTAAAAAATAAACAGCACTTACCGGCGATATAAAAAATTGTACATAAATATATCGTGTTTACTTAAATTCAAGTTAGATAAACATTGGACCTGTATGCACAAATAAAATTACTACATCTAAAGCACCTTGCGCTTCCATAGCATTGCATATGTATCCGTTGTGACACCTCAAAATTTGCCAGGGATTTTATTTTTTGGCTTTGAAATTGTGAGTATTGATAATATCATAAAGTCGCCTGCTGACATGCAAAAAAACAAAAACAAAAAAAACAAAGGCCTTACAAAACGATGTTGACGTGTCAAAGAAAAACAAAACTGCCTTACAAAACGACAACCAACCAATGATCCTCTCCCTCCCTCCCTCCCTCCCTCGTGAAGTGAAGTTCGGATGGGCGAAATAAAATTCTTTAAATTTTTGGACAAGGGTGAAATATAATATTCATACTTTGAGGGAGCAAAATATAATTTTTCACATTTTTTTTCAAAATTTCTCGGGGCTACCCTGTCAGCCCATCTCCAAGTTCTGGCCCTAATTCATGAATCTCCCATTTCTCTGTAAATCCTTTCTTCTTCTTATATTTTGTTTCATCGATGTGATGGATCAGAAACTGGTCTCTTCTTTGGTGCTATGAAAACTTAAACCAACGGCTTGAAATACATAACAGTGTCAATTTTTTTCCTCTACCGTTGAAATACACCCTTTATCAAACTTCCAATCATATTTTTTTCCTTGGCTTTTCTCATCTTTCTTTTTGATTTTTTTCTCTTATTTACAACGAAGATGAAATTACTCTTTCTTGGTACTTCTACTGTGGTGGTGGTGGCGGCGGCAGCAGCCGCTGCTGCTAGTGATAATAATGAGATATAGACGAAGCTTGTGATCATACACCCACTTGTGTTATGCCTAGGCCCTACGGTTTGTATTGTTATGATCCTTATTTCTATTTTACTGGAAAAAGGTCTTCAAAAATTTGGAATGATATGTACATTTGCCTGTCAATATATACAATACTGGCTTGTATTTGTGCCTTCTTCAAATGTTCTTCGTTGTTTTGTTCTCATGGGCTTTTGTTTATAGCCATTGATGATTTCTACTGTTCTTTGATTGTATAGACAAAATCAAAGACATTAATTCAGAGAATGGAAAATACTTCTCTTTATGATAGGGTTTTCTTCGATAAAATGCCAAAGATGAGTTCCCAGAAAAAAAAAAAAAAAAAAGCGATATGGAAAAATACTTTCTCTATATGATAGGGTTTTTCCCTTCGATTAAAAATGCCAAAGAAATGAGTTCCCCAGAAGAAAAAAAAAAAAAAAACGTTTCGGACGTTGAATTGCAACGTGAGCCTAACAAGCCCCTAACTATAAAACCCTGCTATATGTCAAGCGTAACAAATTACGATTGAATTTTAATATTGCTAAAGCCGTTATTTTCCCGTAATACCTCAATACTATATCGCCAAGCAAAAGAGCATGTGAATTTCGAAGCTCCTAGGAAGCTTCTATCTTTTAGATTTCTTATTTGGCACGAGCCAGAAAAATTATGTTCTTGCCGTAAAGGCATGGAGAGCTACATGTCCGTCGAAATGATTATTGCAAAGCTGTGATCATTGTCTGAGAAGAGGGTTAATCTCGTCTAACAATGTTGTAAAGTTTTCTACTGGCATGACAAATACCTAAGCCTTAAGTGAAGCTGGCGGAAAAAAAATCCCACAAATTGGGAAAAAAAAAAAAAAAAAAAGCGTTTCGGAACGTTGAATTGCACGTGAGCCTAACAAGCCACTAACTATAAAACCCTGCCTATATGTCAAGCGTAACAAATTACGATTGAATTTAAATTGCTAAACCCGTTATTTTTTCCCGTAATACCTCATACTTATCGCAAGCAAAAGAGCATGTGAATTTCGAAGCTCCTAGGAGCTTCTATCTTTTAGATCTTATTTAGCACGAGCAGAAAATATGTTCTTCTAAAGGCAGGAAACACTAATGTACCGTCGAATGATTATTGCAAAAGCTGTGATCATGTCTGAAAGAGGGTTAATTCGTCTAACAATAGCTTGCTAAGTTTCTACTCATGAAAACCTAAGTGAACTGGGGAAAAAAAATCCCACAAATTGTAAAAACAAGGCAACCTACAGTGGAATTAAAGGAAAGACCAAATTAAAACTAATAGATAAAGATAACTCTTAAAAACGAAAAGCCATTCGGAGTACTAAGCGTTTAACTTACAATGTCACCAAATAGTTTATTTAGGAACCCTGTTACCCAAAAAATTCTTCAGAACATCCATGACAGCCCCAAATTCTGCCTTAACTTGCACAGGAGGGTTAGCAAACCTGCAGGCCATATCTGGTATTGCTTTGGAGTGGTAATCAATCTTAGATTGAGTAAATTTCAATCCATGAGCTGTGCTCACCACCACTGTCCTATCCATAGGCCCTATAACCCCACTATTCCTAAGCTTATTCAATGCGGTCAATGCAACTCCCGTATGTGGGCAGATAAACATCCCTGTAGAATCAGCTTGTGCCATTGCATCCATCAACTCCTCCTCTGTGGCTTCCTCAACAATCCCATTTGAATTCTTCAAAGCATATACAGCTCTGTCTATAGAAACCGGGTCCCCAATTTGTATAGCCGAAGCAAATGTGGAATTCGCTTTCACAGGCTTAAAATCTTCCCATCCGGACTTGTAATACAAGTAAAGTGGATTAGCATTTGCAGCTTGAGCACAAACTAGCCTTGGTATTCTATCAACAAGCCCCAACTCTTGACACATTTTAAACCCTTTGTAAAAGGCATATATATTCCCTAAATTACCACCTGGAACTATAACCCAATCTGGCACTTCCCAATTGAACTGCTGCAAAATCTCAATTGCAGCAGTTTTTTGACCTTCTAGCCTCAAACTGTTCAGAGAATTCGCTAAATAAATTGGCAATTCGGCTGTAACCTCACGAATTAGTTTCATGCACCCATCAAAATCAGTGTCTATGCTCAATACAAAAGCTCCATTTGCAATTGGCTGCACCAATTGCGCCATTGAGATCTTGTTTACGGGCAAGAAAACGATCGATGGAATTCCTGCAGATGCACAATAAGCAGAAAGTGCTGCCGAGGTGTCTCCAGTGGACGCGCAGCCGACTCCAACAACAGGCTGTTTCATTTTGCGCAAACGGTTCACTTGGCTGACCAGAACGGTCATGCCCAGATCCTTAAAGCTACCAGTATGGCTAATGCCGCAGTGTTTAACCCACAAATCATTCATGCCCAGAAACTGTTTGCCAAAACGCTCAGCCCAAAACAGATTCGAGTTCCCTTCAAAAGCCGACACTATGTCATCGGAATCAATCTCCGGTAACACCCACTCTTTCTTAGACCAGACTCCGGATCCATACGGCCACGTAGTTTTTCCAACGCGCGAGTCAAACAAGTCACGCCAGTACGCACCGTCAAACTTCTTCAAAGCTTCCATGTCATGCTGGACGTCGAGGAGTCCACCACAGCGACTCCTGTATACGATCTCGTCAAGCGAGTACCACTCACGGGAGTCAGGCCCAGCGTTGAAGGGAACATACTTAGCGGAAAAGGTATTAGCAGCCGAAGCAGAATTTTGACGACGCGCCTCGTCGCGGATGTTCTCATCAGCGGCGCGGCGTTGCTTGGTGACCGGTGGCGTGTTATTAGACGAAGGGGAGGGGTCTAGTGTGGAAGAAGTGCATAAGATAACCGTTGGACGGCGGCCGGTGGGAAGCTTAGGGTTTTGATGGAAGTGCTTACGTTTGTGAGTGAGAGAGGAACCGAGAGAGGAGTGCAACAGTGAGTAAGAAGAAGTTGCCATGTCTGAGAGGAAAGCAAGAGAAGGGCGGCGGCGCGGCTGGTTTCCTGCGTTTCTGTTTGTTTTTTCTGTTTCGTTTATTTATTTATTTATACTTTTTCTTATTCCGGTTTTGGAGATGAATGTGAGATGCGATGCGAGCGGTGGCTGTTAATAAAACTTGAAGGAGTGGGATGGGGTCCGCCAGTCCGGTTGGTAGGTTCGCTCATATTTAGCCATGTGTAACCTGTGGCCGTACCTATCGAATTGCAATAGGATGCAAATGAAACTTTTAAAATTATTGAGTGACTAAAGTAGGAAATATATTATGTGGACATATATATTATAGATTAAATACGACATACCTGGTTGGCATAAAATCATTTGGTTATTTCATTAAAGCGTATCAAATCGAAATGAATACGTCAACTTTACGACTTTAATTCGGTGCCATTTTATATAGATGATCGATGTATTTAAATTTCAAAATTTTAGTGAATATTGTATATTTTTTCACACTAATAATAATACTTATTAGGATATTTAGCTTTTATATATGAAATATTAATTTAATAAATACTTAATATAACTTTTTCAGTAATAATTTTATATTTTTTAAATATTTAATAGACAATTAATTAATTTAATTTTACAAGTTAAAATATTCAATAATACATATTTAATGAATCAAAATAAAAATTGAAAATGTTATAAAATTAGAGTAATAAATTTTATGGATGAATTTATATGTTTGGCTAATTTCAAATGACTAATCCCTTTTCAATAATACATCTTAGAGTTTGGATTAGAACATAACACGACCTTTATAAAAATCATAAGTCGTTATAAATGATTAAGCTTTTCTTTTTCTCTTTTTTTTTTTTTTTAATGTTTCGAGCTTACCATTATATTTGGATATAAAATAAAAGAAAAAAAAAGTTTCCATCAAATTGATTTGGTTTGATTATTTTTTTAAAAGGAGATTCGATTTTAAATTTTTTGTACTTCGGTCTCAATTCCAAGGAGATAAAAAAATTAGGCCCAAATCGGAACCAATTTGAAAAATGCCTGTAAAAGCCCATCAAACCGAATCGGTTTGCTTCTGACCTTAACTTCGGTTCGAATCGATTTTAATTTTTAAAATTTGATTTAGATAAATTTTGAACCAAACGGACAGTTTGTGATTCCCTAGACAATTTGTGCCCAGTTTGGGAGTTTCGACACGTTTTTGTTTCTCGTCTACTTGTTGTCGTAACCTCTCCTGTTAATTGTTCCTTAACAATCTCCATCTTTACAACATGTTCCAATTTATAATCTACCTAGAATCTGACATCACTATGATACGTGTCCGAATACCGAAACGTAAGGACATAATCATAGTATAAGTGGCGTCACACAGTAAAGTTTCTCCGACCCAAATATTTTGCTTAAAAATTTACGCGCCAGCAAATGGTGGGCGGACATCATTCTGTAATGTCTCACGTTTTCTTTTTATTTTATTTCTTAATCCTCTTTTACTTAGCTGGAAAATGTACTTTTAATTCCCTGCCCTTAAAAGTTAAATGTACACATTTACCCTTATTGCCTCAAGTAAACACAAATTTACATAATTTCACCGTTGGTAGTGGGCAAAATTAGGCAGTTGGATAAATAAAAAATAATCAAAATCTGAAATCTGAAATTACTTAAATATCAACCCTTCGAGCATGACATGAAAATATAAATATATTATAATTTGAATTACTGTCCACGTTACAGAATTAAAAATGAGAAGCACGTAGGTGGATATATTACTTTTTGTTAATCGAAGTCGGTTGGATCGGTTAATGACGTGCCACCTTTTCTTCAACAGTTTATATTACGTACAGATCAGAAATTGTGTCGTTTTCGTATATTCCTCCGGTGCAATGGCCGATGGCTGATTCAGTAAATAGCAGCAAGTATATGTCTAAAATAAGAGAAAAATGAAATTATAAAATTTCGTCCCTAATGACGCTATAAAATCGGTTTTAGAACTTAATAGCTGCTTACTTATTTATTTATTTAAATTTATTTAAAATTTTGTTAAATATTAAAAAATAATTCACTCTTGTGCAGACCACGAAGCCCAATTAGCGTCCGCTTTGGTTGGACCCCACTTGACTAGTAAGAGAGTTGAAGACGGACAAACAGAGAAGGAAGAAAGAGCTTAGAGCTTTGCTTTTTGGTATTTAAGCTTCCTTAACCTCAATTTTTAGTAGAAAGAGAAAGAGATTCGGATTATTAATTTTTTTTTTAAATAAACAGGAAAATAAGAAAAAAAAAGAGTTTGAAAAGGGGTAAAATCCAGGAAAAACTTTTGTTTGCTTCTGGTTATCATCTTCTTCTCCAGCTAAAATTCAATTCAACCGCCGCTGCCGAAGGAGAAGAAGCTTTGGAACTCTCAAAGGCGTCACCTAACCAGTGTTATTGTTCCCGATCCGACACACTGAGTCTCATTTCTCTTTGACTTGGTGTTTTATTGTAATGAGTTGAAGGAGAAAGAAGATCGCAGTATAGGATCGCCATGGTAACTTCAAGAGAAGAGAGTATTTCTTGTTTTGTAATGTTTTGGATTGGTTGATTATGCTTTTGTATAGTTGATTTGATGGTCGGTGTTAGATTTTCTTTTATTTTATTGGATTTTGGAATATGAAGTCTGTGTTAATTTGATATTTTTTGTGATTTTTATTTTTGGTCGAGTATGCTTGGATTATTTTTCAGTTCAAGTTTGTTTAATTACTTGCATTATTAGATGATAGTTATGAAACTATGAACCATAGCTTTTAAATAGCCGTTAGTTACATTTAGGGAACGCAGAGTGATGCGAGAAAAATTTAGCTTATATGTTAATCGTATTACCATAATTTGTAACTTCATAATGCTGAAACCTGGGAAATTCTTGTTGGAGATCAGGGAGTTCATTATACAATGTGGACTAGTGATTTGATTTTATAATTAGCTGCTAAGCTCTCTGTAATTTTAGAAACACTTGTCAAATATAGCTCTGTTTTCGTGGGAATGTTGTCATGGCTAAAATATGGAAATCGCTTCATTCTCTATCTTTTCGTTCTCTATTCTCTCTCTTCCTCCCTTCCCTCATTTCTTTTTAATTATTAGTTATTCGATAATCGAGTAACAAGTCTTTGTTGCTTCTTTAGTGGATGCGTTGTGTGCTTGGTATGCTATGAACATCAGTGTGCAATACTACAATAATTGAGATTTTTTTTGGCTAATCACATCTAGCTATAGTATTTCATAATTATCACAGGGGAAATATGATGTTATTTGCATTGGACGTATCTTGTTGCTTCTTAAGAAATTAATTGCCATTAATTTTTTCCTTGGGTGATTGTATCCCCATGATACTTTTTTCAACCATGAGTGTGAGACATTATCAGTAGCTGTGTCAGTATCAGTAAATTTTACAACCTATTCATTTTCAATTCACTATCTTTCCCATCTAAAATTTAAAAAGTATTATTTCTTTATATCTAATGTAATTTCTATTTGCAGGCCACATCCGTGAACATAATAGTAGATTCTCATGTATGGGTTGAAGATCCAGGAGAGGCATGGATAGATGGAGAAGTTTTTAAGATAAACGGTGAAGAAGTTCATGTTCATGCCACAAATGGGAAAACTGTGAGTTTATACTTATTGTTGTTGGGTGTTTTTCTGCATTATCGATGTCGTATACAAATAATATTACCTAGAAGAGTGGCATTTCCTCTGTTAATCAGAACATATGACCTCAAATACTGAATATACCTGTTACAAAAAGCACTATCTATAGGAATTATAAAACCAACAGTTGATTGGTAACTTCAGTTTTAATCTAGGTTGATATTTGGCTTCAATTAGTCATTGTCAAGATTTCCTCCATCCCCTCTCTCCTTCAAATTAGTCTTTTCAATTTATAGTCTTATCATATTCAAACTGGAAATTTTCAGGTTGTTGCAAATATATCCAAAGTATTTCCCAAGGACACTGAAGCTCCTCCAGGAGGTGTGGATGATATGACAAAGCTGTCATATTTGCATGAACCAGGGGTTTTGCATAACTTGGCTACCAGATATGAACTTAACGAAATCTATGTAATTCTTTTAGAATTCTCTCTCATTTGATGTATTGAAACAAATATTGCTTCAAGAAAATTTCCTATCAATAAAATTCGTTTCATTGTTTGACCTACTGAAAAGAAGTTTGTTCTATATGACATGCAGACGTATACTGGAAATATTCTGATAGCAATAAACCCATTTCAAAGATTACCACATCTTTATGATACTCACATGATGGAACAATATAAAGGTGCTGGATTTGGAGAGCTAAGCCCTCATGTCTTTGCTGTTGCAGATGTTGCATACAGGTAATTTATTTTGATAATATTTGATCTCACATTTTCTTGTCATTTTTGTGCTGAGTTCTGCTTTGCTTGCACAGGGCAATGATCAACGAGGGAAAGAGCAACTCAATTCTAGTTAGTGGAGAAAGTGGTGCTGGTAAGACTGAGACAACAAAGATGCTCATGCGATATCTTGCATACTTGGGTGGTCGAGCTGGGGTGGAAGGGCGAACTGTTGAACAACAAGTTCTGGAAGTAAGATGAAAAGCTTTCTCATATTGTCCTTTGATTTACATCTGCAAACTTTTGAGGTAAGTGTTCACTGATATTTTGTTTTGGGTTACTGATTTGCAGTCCAATCCAGTTCTCGAAGCATTTGGCAATGCCAAGACTGTCAGGAATAACAACTCAAGGTGTTTACCTTTTTTACTCTGACAAATGTAATAAAACAATATTATTGATTTTTTATGTATCGTTACTTCTGGAAATTAAGAGGTTTGATAAGTTAATTGATTAAGAGATTGTAGAGGGATGGATTCTTTTACCTAAGCTTGAAGCCAATTTGGAATCCACTTAACTAGGACACTCCTTGATTGATAGGCTATAATGTCTTCAAGTTGACTATGGTTCTTTTCATTTCCTCTTCACCTTCTTCTTGTCAAGAATGAATTAAGTGCATATAGAACATGAATACAAGAAATGCCATTGATGCTTTAAGTTTTGCTGTAATGTATAATTATAGTTAAATTGGATATATTTTGTCCGGGGATCATTTTATGGCTCAGCTATTCTGATTTGTTGTTCTTCTCCGTGTTCCTTATCCAATGTTTTCTCCATCTGTTCTAGGGCATTCTGTCCTTGAATTCATTAGAGATATTGCTAGGGTTGATGCGTGCATAAATTTGCTTCAATGAACTCATGTTTGTTTCACCTTGGGATCATAATGCAGTCGTTTTGGTAAATTTGTTGAGATCCAATTTGACAAGAGTGGGAGGATTTCTGGGGCAGCTATCCGAACTTATTTGCTTGAAAGATCTCGGGTTTGCCAAATTTCTGATCCTGAAAGAAACTATCATTGTTTCTATCTCCTCTGTAAAGCCCCACCTGAGGTATTGATTCTTTGGCTTATTATTGAAGCATATCCTGACTCCATTGCATTTATACCGTCTGTGCTTGTGTTTGTTGATATAACTCCTAGTTGCCCCTTGAATTTTCAGGAAAGAGAAAGATATAAGTTGGGAAACCCTAAATCTTTCCATTACTTGAACCAATCCAACTGCTACGAGTTGGATGGGGTAAATGATGCTGAGGAATATCTTGCAACTAGAAGGGCAATGGATGTAGTTGGCATCAGTGAAGAAGAGCAGGTCAGTCTTCTATTAGCTTCTAGAAGATGTTGTGTGATTTCTGCTGCACCCACAACTTGTAAATTCTCTCTTTTCAGGAGGCAATTTTTAGGGTTGTAGCTGCAATTCTACATCTTGGAAACATTGAATTTGCGAAGGGAAAGGAGATAGACTCTTCTGTAATTAAGGATGAGAAATCTAGGTTCCATCTTAATATGACAGCGGAGCTGCTCAAGTATGCATCTGATTCATTCTCTTCCAGTCTCTTGGGATCTTGTTCTGAGATATTTTTGCTGCAATGTGACATCTAATTTTCTGTAGTGTTGTTTGAACCATATAGATAAACTGACTTGCATTCTACTATAGGTGCAATGCCCAGAGCTTGGAAGATGCATTGATAAAGCGTGTTATGGTGACTCCAGAAGAGGTTATTACACGAACTCTTGACCCTCACAGTGCAGTGGCTAGCAGGGATGCATTGGCTAAAACCGTTTATTCCCGCTTGTTTGATTGGTAAAGGGACTTCCATTGCTGTTCTCTCTGTCTATGTGCTTACTTTTATCTGTGCCTATATGTATGGATACACACTTAGCGAAATGGTCATCAATGCGAATGAAAGGAGAACCGATGAGCATGTTGAATCATCTTCAGATACATTTTAGATTCCAACGAGCTAATATTCAAACTTTTTTGCAGGCTGGTGGACAAAATTAATAGTTCTATTGGGCAGGATCCGAACTCAAAACAGTTGATTGGAGTTCTTGATATATATGGTTTTGAAAGTTTTAAGTTCAATAGGTAAGCCTTTAAACTTCAGATGTTGTTTACTGAAAATCTTTGCATCAGCATTTAAAACTTTTCCCTTTTAATACAGTTTTGAGCAGTTCTGTATCAATTTTACAAATGAGAAGCTGCAACAGCATTTTAATCAGGTTGGTATTTTTTGGCATTTTCATTGCCCACTAATTTTTGGAACCATTGACTTTGCTGAATTTGACTGTACGATGATGGTCTTTTTGCAGCATGTCTTCAAAATGGAGCAGGAAGAATATACAAAAGAAGAAATAAATTGGAGCTACATAGAATTTGTTGATAACCAAGATGTCTTGGATCTGATTGAAAAGGTCTTGTACACGACCGATGTTTTTGTTTTATGTTATTCTCATTTGTTTGAAGAATAATATGCTTGATGGAACACTGGGACCTCCATTTACAGTATATCTATAAGGTTTTAACCATGTAATGATTGTTCTCTTCAATATTTTGCAGAGACCTGGAGGAATTATATCACTTCTAGATGAAGCCTGGTTCGTAGCTTTTTATTTGGTTCTAGTTCGTCTATTCTTTCCTTTCTTTTACATTTACACTTATTTATTTCAGAAGCTGACTCAAGTATGTTTAATTGGTTTATGCAGCATGTTTCCGAAATCAACCCATGAAACTTTTGCTCAGAAGTTGTACCAGACATTTAAAACCAACAAGCGGTTTATCAAACCTAAGCTTTCTCGCACTAGTTTTACCATATCTCATTATGCAGGAGAGGTAACCTTTTGTTTTTTCTTGTACATTTTGTTCAATTTCTTGAAACTTCAGTAGATGTGAAATTATTCTTCATCCTTTTTCCAGGTAACTTATCTGGCTGATCAGTTCCTTGACAAAAACAAAGATTATGTAGTGGCAGAACATCAAGGTCTCCTGACAGCCTCAAAGTGCTCTTTCGTGGCTGGTCTGTTTCCTCCACTTCCAGAGGAATCATCGAAATCCTCTAAATTTTCTTCCATTGGGTCACGCTTTAAGGTACTATACTTTTACTTCTCAGCCTTTCTAAAAGTGAACTTAACTAATTTATTTGATGAAGAGGTCAAAGATGATAAGAGTGTTTTGTGCCAAACTTAACAAGGACTGTCTTTCGTGTTCTGTTTTCTCTCTGCTCTTATATGAATATATAATATTTTAATGATGGAAGTTGTGTTTAAAACCTGCAGCTACAACTCCAATCTTTGATGGAGACCTTGAGTTCAACTGAGCCCCACTATATAAGATGTGTGAAGCCAAATAATGTTCTCAAACCTATGATATTTGAAAATGCTAACATTATCCAGCAACTACGTTGTGGTGTAAGTATAATAAGCTCTTTTTTTTTTTTTTTTTTTTTTTTTTTTTTTTTTTTTTTTTTTTTTTTTTTTAACAATTTTTTTTTTTTTTTTTTTTTTTTTTTTTAACATGATTTCTGCAAATCTACAAGATTTCACATTTGCTTATGATCCTGGCCTTTTTGACTATATGATGCATATATTTCCTTCTTTTTTTAAAAAAAAAATATACTCAGGGTGTACTTGAGGCAATTAGGATCAGTTGTGCTGGATATCCAACTAGAAGAACTTTCTATGAGTTTCTTTTACGCTTTGGTGTTCTTGCTCCCGAAGTTTTGGAAGGAAAGTAAGTTATAATTCAAAGGGCCAAAAAAAATAAAATCCAGCATACTTTCTGGTTTATCACGTCGGTCATTTTTTGCAGAATTTTATTTCTCTGATGAACTTGTCCATGGTTTCTGTGCAGCCATGACGATAAGGTGGCTTGCCAAATGATTCTGGATAAAATGGGATTGAAAGGTTATCAGGTAATGAAATGTTTTGTTTTTGCTTAAGAAAGACAATGGGGTGTGCTTGGTATGAGGAGGCCAAGCCTGATTCAGTCTGCTTATGGTGTAATGAATAACGAGAAAACGCAGATTATTAAATCTGCATTCTCTGACTTTATGTGGCTGTATCACTTGTGTATATGTTTAACTGTGCATGTGGCTGCTTGCCTGTGGTACACCTCATACATGTTGGCAAACAAAGACCATCTTTATGCTGTCTTATCTAAATAATTCACTGTTCCTCGGTTCGATCACAAGCTATAGTTAGAGGTTGCTAGCTAGGTCCCCTAATTTCTGTCCTATAACAGCCTTTTTAGAATTAGACTGTTCAATTGCAATAACATCTGCACATTTTAGAAAGCTGGCAATCACAGCCACCATGCCAACTAAGGCTTAATAGTGTGGAACGCCTGTCACTAAAAGTCCCCAACTATGACTACCCTTTTTTATTTTTTTCTGTTTTGGGTTGGTTACTGCATACAAGGGCTAGCCCATCCACTTCTAGTCCCATTCCTGCCCGTTTATGTTGTTCATAACACATTCCACATGTTCATCTGTAACTTTCTCATGTCTATGTTGCATCTTGCCAATGGATTATTTGAGTCATCAGTATCAAACCATCTGAAAAATTGTTGGCTTCACAGATCGGTAAGACAAAGGTCTTCCTTAGAGCTGGTCAGATGGCTGAACTGGATGCCAGAAGAGCAGAGGTGCTTGGAAATGCAGCTAGAACCATCCAGAGACAAATCCGCACCTACATAGCACGCAAGGAGTTTATTGCATTACGACAAGCTGCTATTCACTTGCAATCTCATAGCCGGGGTATTTTCTTAAGCTGCTCTCTTTTGTTTTTTTTTTCCAAACTTTTCCTGTTTGTATCTTGTTGCTTTCCAATGTTAGCAGTTGTTTAACCTTTCCTGTGACATGCTACATTTATAGTCCAACAACCTATAGACTCACATGCATGCCAATATGGTTGTACTTGAATGTGCAGCCATGTTGGTGTCCTAGTATTTGTGTTACATTTAGCTGCGCGGCTACATGTGAGAGAGAGAGAGAGAGAGAGAGAGAGAGAGAGAGAGAGAGAGTGAGAAATAGGTTTTCTTTTCGGGTTTTTTTTTTTTTTTTCTCCGCTTCTGGGAGTGGGGAGATATGAGTCATGCATAAAATATTAGCAACACATGAATAGTTGTGAGTAATATAACTTTGTCCAATTAAATTTGAAAGGTAATGGTTGTGAACCTCGTTTCTGAAAACAGTTATGTTGTTTACTGGTCTGTAAAAATTGAATCATGCCACTACTGTTTTTATCCGTTGAATTCTGATAGAGATAACAACCTTTTTGCTGTTTGCAACTATTATCAGGTGTATTGGCTCGCAAACTATTTGAGGAGTTGCGACGGGAAGCAGCAGCTTTGAAGATCCAGAGGAATTTCAGACGATTCACAGCAAGAAAGTCATACTTAGCTCTGTATTTGTCTGCAGTAACATTACAGACTGGCTTAAGGGCAATGACTGCTCGTAATGAGTTCAGATTTAGAAAGCAAACTAAAGCTGCCATTGCTATCCAGGTCTTATTTCGATGCCTCATTATATTTTCTTACAGGAAAAAAAAGATTTATACTAATTTAGAAATTTTGCTATAATTGGAATAAAATTGGTTTCTCTCTCTCTCTCTCTCTCTCTCTCTCTCTCTATCTCTCTCTCTCTCTCCCCCGGAACTTAGACCACACGATTGATTACTCTGGTTAATTTTGGTGATCACTTTCAGGCACAATTGCGTCGCCATATAGCATATTCTTATTATAAGAAGCTTCAGAAGGCTTCTCTCTCTCTCTATCTCTCTCTCTCTCTCCCCCGGAACTTAGACCACACGATTGATTACTCTGGTTAATTTTGGTGATCACTTTCAGGCACAATTGCGTCGCCATATAGCATATTCTTATTATAAGAAGCTTCAGAAGGCTGCTTTAGTTTCTCAATGTGGCTGGAGGCAAAGGGTTGCTCGGAGAGAGCTTCGGAAACTGAAAATGGTTTGATCATTTTCCTTGACGTAGTTTGGTTTTAAACAGGATTTAGGGCTGCTTGCATCATTCTTTATGGAAGAATTCAGATGGTAATGATTAGTGTGCTTTTGCAGGCTGCAAGAGAAACAGGTGCCCTTAAAGAAGCAAAAGACAAATTAGAGAAGCGTGTGGAAGAGCTGACATGGCGATTACAGTTGGAGAAGAGATTGAGGGTACTTTATTTTAATTTTTACCAATAATATTGTTAGTTAGACAAACTGCTCATGCACATCATTTGTTTTGTTTTGATTTGAATTGTAGACTGATTTGGAAGAAGAAAAGACCCAAGAAATTGCCAAGTTACAGGATGCTTTGCATGCAGTGCAATTACAAGTAGAAGAAGCAAATGCCAGAGTAATGAAAGAACGAGAGGCAGCTCGGAAAGCGATTGAAGAGGCACCTCCAGTCATTAAGGAGACTCCTGTTCTTATTCAAGACACAGAAAAGGTTGAACAGTTGACGGCTGAAGTGGAGAGTTTGAAGGTTTGCATTCTACGTGGATACTTAAATTTCATAGTGAAATTTACAGCAATTTATATCGTCTCATATATTTTCTGTGGACAAGTATACTGTTGTTTTAAACAGACCAGAAATCATATAAATACAAAGGGCTCTTATTTGAGTGGCCATCAATTAGGGATTTATGACTTCAGAAGTTCAGAGGGATGCATTAACAAATTTTTTTTTTTTTTTTTGGTTGGATTCCTATGTTCAGAAATTCCTTAGTTGTTTTCGTATTCCTGCTTAAAACCCTGCATAAAATACTTTCAGGTATCTTTTATAGATTGCTAATTGTGCTAGTGCCCAAGTTTTGGAGCACATGATTGTGTATCCTCTTCATTTGAATGGACCAGCCTAAAAATGAGAACCAAATAGCTTTGCATCAAAATTCTTTGTGATAAAAAAGGAATTGACAAATGAATGGCAAGTCTCCTCAAAGATTATTTCTGTTGAGTCTTTAGGGACTTGATGATTTTCTATCACTGTGCAGGCTGCTCTGCTATCAGAAAGACAGGCAGCAGAAGAGGCAAGGAAAGCCTTTGCAGATGCTGAGGCAAGAAACTCTGAACTGAGCAAGAAAGTTGAAGATGCACAGCAAAAGATGGATCAGCTTCAGGAATCAGTGCAAAGGTTTGTTAATGCTCAGTCAAATATACCTGCATGGGCTCTTAAACTCCTGCCATATAATTGTATTGGATGTGCATGATCAAAAGATTATTGGCTTATGCTTAATTAGCTCTATTCAATGCTTCCCCTCTCCTGTCTGGTTACTTGAGTTCATCTCCAACTACATGATTATCATTGCTGCTTGTGTGTCCGGAAGAACACATTTTCCTACTCTGTCTCTGGACTGATGTTTTCTTTTGCACTGAACATCAAAAGTTCTGAACTTCAGTTTATTTACATTTCAGGCTAGAGGAAAAACTTTCTAACTCAGAGTCAGAGAATCAAGTTCTTCGTCAACAAGCACTGGCCATTTCACCAACAGGGAGATCCTTATCTGCACGGCCAAAGTCAATTATTATACAGGTTTGATTTTTTTTTGGTTAGTTGTCCCTCTATTGTGACATAAAAGCTTTTAGAAATTGATCTTATATATTAAATAACAGAGAACTCCAGAGAATGGAAATGTTGCAAATGGAGAAATGAAGGTTGCATCAGTAAGGGGGACTCTTGTGTTTTCTTTTAAATGGAAAAAATGCGGTGTTATTAGTACACTAAGTAAATTAACAAATCATTTGGTACTTCTTATTCCGTGACTTAGGATATCACTGTTGTTGCTGTATCTAATGTGCGGGAACCTGAATCTGAGGAAAAACCACAAAAATCTCTCAATGAAAAGCAGCAGGTAAGCAGCTTTAGTGCACATGCAAGCAACTTGTTTAATTGATCAGTTGATCATTTAACTAAATAATTGATGTGATAAAAATAGTCATGAGGTTCTGATGTCTTTCTTATTTGACGTATAAAATACCGGTGCATCTGAAGTTCACATCTCATTAATTTTTCTGCAATCTGCTTTTCTGGTTCAGGAGAACCAGGACCTACTGATCAAGTGTGTTTCTCAAAACTTGGGATTCTCTGGGGGCAAGCCAGTTGCTGCTTGTATCATATACAAATGTCTTCTTCACTGGAGGTCTTTTGAAGTTGAAAGGACTAGTGTGTTTGATCGTATTATTCAAACAGTAGCTTCAGCCATAGAGGTAAATTACAACCATATTTGCAGAGATTAGTCTGCCTTTTGTAAACAAATTCAGACAAATTCTATTTGCCTGTCTATTTTGGCATCAGCGCAATCAAGTTATGAATATATGACTAATGCTGGAACCTTGAATGTAATTGAAGGTCCCAGATAACAATGATGTCTTAGCCTATTGGTTATCTAATTCATCCACATTGTTGCTGCTGCTCCAACATACACTTAAAGCTACTGGAGCAGCCAGCTTAACACCACAACGGCGGAGAACAACATCAGCTTCTCTTTTCGGAAGGATGTCTCAAGTGAGAATGATTCTTTTCTTATCCAAATGCCTCATCCTGTGGTATACTCGCCTTTTTTTTTTTTCTTCTTCATCTGATTGATTTAATGGATCCTAGGGTTTACGGGGATCTCCTCAAAGTGCTGGACTCTCATTTCTTAATGGCCGAGCACTTAGTAGACTGGATGACTTACGGCAGGTTGAGGCAAAATATCCAGCATTACTGTTTAAGCAACAACTTACTGCCTTCCTTGAGAAGATATATGGAATGATAAGAGACAATCTGAAGAAAGAGATCTCTCCATTGCTTGGATTATGTATTCAGGTTGCTGCTTAGTTACTTTAGGGCACATAATCTCATTTATCACTACTCTTAAATGAAATTTCTGAAAAGACGGCGTAAAAATGAAATGATAAACAGAACTGCAAATCAGGATTGACTCTCTATTTCTCAAAAATGCACGTATATGCATGTGTCCAGGGTGCTCACATCTGTTGATTATCTTGTGAATATGAATGCAGGCACCAAGAACTTCTCGGGCAAGTTTAGTAAAAGGACGCTCTCATGCTAATGCTGTTGCTCAGCAAGCTTTGATTGCTCATTGGCAAAGCATTGTGAAAAGCTTAAACAATTATTTGAAGATAATGAAAGCAAATTATGTGAGTTATGACTGATGAGTATGCTTTTTCTTTATTATAGAGAATGTCAACAACCATGTTCATCTTGGTGAATTATCACTGTTTGGTACTTCATTTTGTAGGTACCTCCTTACTTGGTGCGCAAAGTGTTCACTCAAATATTCTCGTTCATCAATGTTCAACTATTCAATAGGTAAGCATTCAAAACCCATTTCTTGATCTCTTGTTTTCAATCTTCATCATTTTATTTAATTGTTAGACACTAGGAAAGATTGTCATTTTCATGCAATTTACGTGTTGTTCTTATCTTATACATCCTGCAGTCTTCTTTTGCGTCGTGAGTGTTGCTCATTCAGTAATGGAGAATATGTGAAGGCGGGTTTGGCTGAATTAGAGCAGTGGTGCTATGAGGCAACTGAGGAAGTGAGCACTGAGCATTCTTCCTGATATTTGTCCCCTACAATCTTGTCATACATCTAACATATTTTTTTCCGTCCAGTTTGCTGGCTCAGCTTGGGATGAATTGAAGCATATAAGACAGGCTGTTGGATTCCTGGTAATACTTGTTCTGCAGCTTATCTTGTTAACTTATGATTATCATATGCATAAGGTAGTGACCTGCTTTTTGGCTTTTTGTTTCAATGTCACAATCAGGTCATACATCAAAAGCCTAAGAAGACCTTAAATGAAATTACAAAAGAACTTTGCCCAGTTAGTACCTCTCATCTTTTCAATGTGATTATTTTTAATGCCAGACACCGTCTTCTATTCATCCTTTTTTTCTTGTATGATATATTATTTACTGCTTCAGGTGCTGAGCATACAACAACTATACAGGATAAGTACAATGTATTGGGATGATAAATATGGCACGCATAGTGTCTCTTCAGATGTAAGTTTGTCTTCAACCAGTGATGAGAATGTTGATTTATGATGTTAGGATTAAATTCTTGCTAAATTTATTCCTTTTCCATCCGAAAACAACTTGTTTATACAGGTTATATCTAGTATGAGAGTTATGATGACCGAGGACTCAAACAATGCTGTCAGCAGTTCTTTTTTGTTAGATGACGACTCGAGGTAGTATTTTCCAATACTTTTCCAAATCTGACAATGGTTGCTTGCTTGCTTTTTTTTCCCCCACGCATCATAAGCACAAAAACACATTGTCTAAGTTCAGTTGCAATTTTGAATTTCATGCAGCATCCCATTCACTGTGGATGACATCTCCAAGTCAATGCAAAAAGTAGAGATAGCTGAAATCGATCCTCCACCATTAATTCGTGAAAACTCCGGTTTTGGGTTCTTGCTTACACGGTCTGAGTGATCGTGCTCGCCCCTCCCCCTCTATCTCAATCTCGTTCTAATGGATGTCCATGGGATGCCCTGTGCAAGAACATGCTAAGGACCTGTGCATATGACCTCATTGTTTATCACCATCATCCATGTGTATAATATATTTTGCATTAGTCTCAGGCTACCATCTTTGGTGTCCGGGTCAATTACACCCCCTCGTGTTACATAAACAAGAGGGGGTATTTGTTAAGCAGCCATATCACAGTTGATGTGATAATGGGCAATCATAGGAGGCGGCAATATTGGAATGCTGCCTCGTAATTTCTCATGCCCACAACACAATGGGCTTCGTTCATATTTATTTATTTATTTTATTTGTTTTAGCCAGGTTTCTTCCATATGTAGTCGTTGGTTTTTTGGGGTGTAGTGTTTTCTGATTGTAACTGACGTCTTGCCGCATTTTATAGGCCATTGTCATTTGTTTGTATGAAAACAATTTGTATCTAGTCTTCCCTTTTTTTTTTTTTTTTTTTTAATTTGTTTGTAGAAAAAATTTTGTATCTTAGTTCCTTCTTTTTTTTTTTTTTTTTTTTTTCTCCTCTGTTCCTTGTGTTTATGCTCAATGATTTTAAGATAAAGAATCATGATTTTTTTTTTTTTTTTTTTTTTTTTTCTCCTCTGTTCCTTGTGTTTATGCTCAAGATTTTAAAGATCAGAAGAAATCATGATTTGTTAAAAAATTAAAAATTAAAAATTAAAAAAAAAAAAAAAGAACATGCAATTGAGAAGAAAATGTGTAACTGCAAGATTCAAATATGGCTGTCTGGGAGAAAGCAAACGATGAGAAGTAAAAAATTAAAATGACCGGTGATTTAACAATTTTTTATTGCTGTTCTTTTAGGAAGTAAATTTGTTTTATAGTTCAAGTTATTATTTTTGTTCAGTAAAACAAAATGAAAATGTAACCTTATCATTTTTAACCAACAAAGACAGGACCTGAAAAAACGGGGTTTGGCTGGTAATCCAACCCATGCTTTTAAAATATCATATATATTATCTGATAAATAAAGAGGTAAAATACCTGCGTTCTACATACTCCCATATAATGTTATTATCATTTTTGAAAAAGAAAAATAATCCTATTCTATTACTAATTTTTCCTTTAATTATTATTAAATTTGTTGAAACCGGTATTTTTCCAGAAAGGAAGCAACCAAACTAAGACATCGTTCTAACCGCCAATTTCACAACCAAGAACAAAACCAGTCGACACTATACAGATTGTAGCCAATTTAACGGTAGCCCTCGAAAACGTTAGTTTCTACACTGGAAAGAAAGAAAAGCAATTGTGTAGCCCTTTTTTTATAGGGGGTAAACCTATGACGTACAGAACTACTGAAAATCCTTTTCAGAACTAACAGCTACTTTTCGTGACATATCTGTTGACTGTTAGGGCTCGTCAACCTCGGTGGATTGGTTCGTGTTGGATTGTGTCACGTTCATTGTATTCTCTATCGGATTTGCAGGTTGTTCTTGTTGCATGTTTGCAGACTGGTCTTGCTGGTTTAGTGCTGGCTTCATCTCAGATTTCTTCTTCTCTTTGAGAATTACCTGTCTTGGCACTACATCTACCAGAAAGCTTCCTCCATTCCACACAGCCGCTGAAACCTTGAGTATTTGGAAAACCGCATGCAGCTCATAAGATAAGAAGATTGGGACTGTCAATGCCATCGTTGCCACGGTAAATATTCCTTGCAACAGAATGTACATCAATAATCGATTCTGATCGCCAAGCAAACCACTTAAACGCCACCATACATTGTTTGCCTTTTGCGCCTTTTTTGATAGCTCCCTAATGGAAGTTGAATGAATGAGTTACATAAGATAATCATGTTACAACAATTCAAAAAATTAACCCAGATGACTAAATAATACGAATGTATCTTTCTTATATAATGGAGAGAGATGATGGGAGAATTTAGAACCTGTAAGAAGTCATGACTTCAGGATCTCTTAACAGTCTCTGCCTTCGTAAGACATTGACAATCAGAAAATAGAGAACTTGCCACAAGGTATAAGCCACCAACGGCACTAAGAACAACCATGTCAACAGGAAGTACTTGTCTTCTACTACATATGGCCATGATGTTCTGCGCAAAGTTCCTTCAGGATGCATAGCTTCAAAGGTTGCTGGATTCCACCACCGTATAGTAAAGAAAACTAAACCTGAAAGGGAAACTGTTCTATTAGAAACTTAAAATTCTTGAAGCTAATGGCAAATGACCAAGTGATTTCTACCATAAACAAATGTTTAAGCCTCCCATTTTCAGTCTAATGAGTAATTATCCTCGGGGAAAAAAAACACCAGCAGAGAAAAATCGGAATTCCTTCTATTCACTGAAACCATTACCAGACAAATTATAACCAGAATGATTTTGAAAAATTGGAATTTTAGCTAGCTACCCATGAAGCTTTTTTCTTAATTAGAAATAGACATTTGCTTTGTTGCACCGACCCGTGATTATATTGTTATTCTTTCTTCATATTTATATATATTGTCATAATTTTGTTAGATCAATGGATCACATTGGCCCAACCAGATTCCAAGCATTAAATTTTAGAGTTCACATGAAGCTGAGGTCACAAAAATGTAATACAACTTGCAAGCATGCTTTGGACTTAGTGAGCATTGAAGGGTCATTTTCGCTAATGATTATTTATGACTAAAATACCGAATTATGTGTTTGTCACTCTTCAGTCTTCAGAAATAATCAAATTATATCTATCACTAGCTTATGAATAATCCAATTACAAGATATACAAAACTTAACCCTCGAGCATTCTCGAGTATATTTAAAAGAGAGCAACCTTAACTAACCCCTTGCTCTTCAAAAAAATCTGGATCTTTTTTCCCAAAGAGTACTTGTTACATTGCTTTTGAGGATCTATAAGTGACTCCAGAAAGGAAGAACCAACTCACCAGGTAAAAGATGTATAAGGACACTGACAATTTTGTCAGCAGAACTAAAAACCAAGCTACAACGCCAAACAATAATTGCCCATGCTAATGGCCCCTACAACATCATTTTAGTAAGTCAAAAAGAAGATTAAGAATTATCATCCATCAAACAGAAACATAGAAACTATTCCAGGACTATTTTCTTACCTCAGCAAATGAGAAGCACACCATAAAAAGCTTTTCATTCTTTGGGTATAGCAGAAGGTCGACCAAGAAGATTGTATTAGCGTAATAGCAGAAATCCTGGAATGAAGAACAATTATGTCTGTTTTGTCATTTCTCAATTTCAGATGACCAAAAAGTAGATGTACAAACCAAAATTTTTGGTGATGAATATCTTAAATTCTTAATATTCTGGAACATTACTGTGAAGGCAAGATCAAAACTGAGGGCAACTAGCTATAAATGGTTCCATCACACTTGCAATTAGATATACTGTTAATGTTACATTCAAATTACTTTTTATGTTGTAAAAATTCTTGGCTTAGAATTTAGAAAGTTTCTGACCCATCTGTTAGTGATTCAGAAAATGAATCCTGCTTCACCATTCCACCATATCCCAAGGCCAAATTTTCTAACATGTGTTCTAATGCATCACTTAATCTTATGTTATGGTAGTCAGGAGGTTACACAAAACCACGGAACTCAAACAAAGTCTTAAAAACCTCCTCTCTTGCAAGTTGCAAATACTTCCAAATTTCTCAACAGAAAGATTCATGTCCCTATAAGATGTAACTAGGCAACCACAAAACTTACCAGAAGATAATAATGCCATTTCTTGATCCGATAGTATATCCACCGAAGAGGAACAAATGTAACATAAAACAAACAGTATACATAAGGAATATCTTGCGGCCCTGCACAAAGAACATCAACAAGCAAGCAAAAGAATCGGTAAAATTCTGGATGCAATTATAGTAACCATCCCATCAATCAAACAGTATACTCACTTGCTCCAAGGAGGAAGCAAAATCCCCCAAAACCAAGAACACCAAGAAGATGAGTTACCTACATAAACACAAAAGAATAGGAAAAAAAAAATCAACGAATTTATTAACACGCTCATATTAATCAAATACTTGGAATGCAACAGCAAGAGGACATATTATAAATTATAACCAAGATCAATTTAATGACAAAATGTCATTAGAACTAATAGAACACCACCAGCAAAAAGGCCAACCTTACTAATAAAGCTTTCATGTTCCTCGGCTTGTTTGGCGATCTTAACTGCCTGTTTAGATAGGATCTCCTTTGTTTGATTCGCTTGTTTTGACAATATTTCCTTCGTTTGAGCCACTTTCTAATGCAGAAAAAAAAAAAAAAAAAAAAAAAAATCGTTTGAGCCACTTTTAATGCAGAAAAAAAAAAAAAAAAAAAAAAAAACATACCCAGATCAAGAAAAAGATAAAGAAACGAGAAAGGGAACAATCACAGACGCTGCAACAATAAAAGGGCAAAGATTTAGTGCACCTTAGATCGGTCTTTGAGGCTCTGCTTCGCTTTTCCAAATGAATCTCCATTAGAAACTACTTCTTCAATAGGGTCTTCGTTGCTAGCCATTTTCTTATTTTGTTCTTGTCCGTTGCTGAGGAAAGAAAGAGAGAGACAAACGAAAGAAGAAGGTGGGAAAGGCAATTATATGTAGAGAAATATATGGAGAGACGGATCTCTGTCGCGGAGAAATAATAAAGAAATTGTTGGGATTATCTTAATCTTTAGGATTCTAATTAGGATTAGACGACAGTACTATCTGCTAATTCCTCTCTTTTCTCTTCTTGTTTTAACGTTCTTTCTTAATTACGTACAGTACTTATTAATGGATGATATAATTAGCCATAACATTCTCCCCATGCTTAGGAAAACTATTCCATCTTATTCAAACAGAAACTGAGTGACTTTGTTGTGTGACATATATATATTTTTCATCAATTTCTCCTTATTTTTTAAGATTTTTACACAATAATTAATTTTAAAAAATAATTAGATATTTTTTTTAGTATTAAAATAATTAGATCATTTAATTACTCCAATTTTAATAATTTTCTCCCTAAAATTTAATTTGCTGCTAAATTTAAAAGAGCGATAAGATTCTATCTATATATATATTATATATATATATATATATATAAAGAGTTTTTAATATTCTCTAAAAGGTTTAGCCTTTTTTCTTATATTTTTTAATATTTATTTTTGTCTAACTTAAGTATAACTTAATATATTATTATTATTATTATTATTTTTGTATAAATGGTATTTGTTAATACTAGTAACCACATTGAATATATGTAACCATAATGTACATGATTTTTATTAAGGCTCAAATTTGTTTCCGTAAAATAACCTGCAAAAAAAATAATTTACTAAAAAATATATTTAATTAAATGATTTATTTTCCGTTATTTGGTTATAATATTAAAAATATTAAAATTTTTATCTCATAAGATCATAAAAATATTAATAATAATAAAAATTAAAATTTCATAATTTAATATTTTTATTATTAAAATCCTGAAAAGAATATATAATATATATGAATATGAAAGAGTCAATGGTAGTAGCCGGATAGTCGATGATAAATGGTGGCGGTATTATTTTATTATTAAATATGAAAAGAATATATATATATATATATGAAAGCAGTCAATGGTAGTAGCCGATAGTCGATGATAAATGGTGGCCGGTAATTATAATGATTAATAAATTAAAAAACATAAATTTATAAAGTTTATCAATATTACAGAAATATTTTATTCTCTTAAGAATGAAAAGTCGTTTTTCTTAAAAAATAATTTAATTTTTCTTTAATTAAGAAAATACTTTTCATTAACTCGTTTTACTAAACACTTTCAAAAATGAGAAACAGACGAAATGTAAACGTCAACATAACTTATATATTGGAAAACACCTTGCGTTTGCATCGTACACATATTATAATATTAATTTTACTGAATTGGTGCACGATTACGTGGATATTAAATTGTTCTTGTACAGAATAAAAGGATTTACTCTAATGGCTTCGATGACCAAAATTGGACTCTGATTCTTAAAAAAAAAAAAAACAAAATTGTATTTTTATCCTCCAATAATTTCCTTTTTTTTTATATCGAAGGGACATAAACAGATCAGGAGAGGTGACGTGGCATTTCCTAGGTGAACAAACCGTTTCGAATCACCGTACACGTGTGGTTTTTGCGTAGTAATGTTGACGGTTATGCCGGGTTTCCACATAGCTAATAACCTGAAGGTTCTGATAGTGATCACTTTTAGACTGACCGTACTCAACTTCTAGAATTCGCACCGGAGCGGAATATTCTGGAACGCAAATTATGAATTTTTTTTCCGCAAACTGTTTTTGTACCACAGAAAATACGAATCTCTTTATAGTCAATTTTATTCCGAAATCCCAAACAAGGTGTAGATATGTGGAGGGTAAGGCTAAAAAGGAAATCCCGCACCTCAAGGAGGTTGTAATAATATGGTGCATTTAGGTAAGGGATGAATTGGGAATTGTCCAATTCAAAGCTCACATTTTCCAATCACTCACTGAAATAGCCAACACAATGAACCATTCAATGCCCCTTAATTTTTCTTTCACAACTCATGCAAGTTAAAAAAAAGATTTTGCATGTAAAAATTTGTGCAAATAGATCCATGGGCAATTGTGGGTTTGTCTTGGGCCTTGCCATTTCTATGAGCTGCACTAGTTCATGGGCTGGACTCTGGAGAGTCTACCACTAATATGACGGGTGAGGACGAGCTTATCCATACGGTTATTCATTCTTTTTGGAATAAGAATTCATTTTTTTTGAAAGATTCTGACTTCCGTGCTTTGGTGTGAAAGAGCTATTTTATTTCTACAAACATAAATAATCTTTGTATTTCCATTTAGTTAACCTTCTTGATTTTTATTTCTTGCTACTTGTTTAGGCATGACATATTTGATTATATAATTAAAAAAAATTTCATGGAGGCTATTAATAACAATATTTCAAAAGCAAATTAATCCAACTAATACTGATTAATCTGAATTAATCAAAGGCCCGCAAGCAACTTCCGGGAAAGAGCCACCCACACCCACAAATCATTTGCATTGGTTCCAAATGGTTTTCCCTCCTTCTTTCCTTCCTTCAGCTTCAAGTCTTCAGCGCCTGTAATGTCTATTGTCTAAGGTCTCTTATCTTTTCGTTTGTATTTGATAAGTGGTTGAAAACGGACACAGCAAACAATGACAAAGGGCAGAATGGCGCGTTATTTTGAATATTTTCAAGTGCATAATTTAAAAAACAATTTTTTTTTTATTTTTAGAATATAAAACTAAATCAAATTAGAAAATATGTAATTCTTTTTATACAAAAACGCGTTTTTATGTTCAAATTAAATGCGTTATTCAAGTAAAATTTATTTAACAATGACAATTTGAGGTTTTAAATCCCTGATTTTATAGATAAAAGATAATTTATTTTTATTGAAGCAAGCATCTATTTAGTAGAAAATAAGCAATTTTTAGTTTCAAGAATCAATGCTTGGAAATGGAAGCATAGTGTCGGAGGGAAAAAACTAAGGAGTGCTTATTGCTGTTGCAGAGCGTTGTGAACACAACTTGAAAAAATGGAAAAAATAAAAAATTGTAGGCCTTAAAATAATAGATAGGAATTGCTTTTTTCAAATTTCACAATTCTCACGTGATTGTGGAGGGAATAAGGATAGAAGTTCCAGGAGAATTTATTTTATTTGTAAAAAATAACATATATATATATATATATATATTGTTTTCTCTAAAGATTAAATTTGGTTGCAAATATATATTTATTAAAATTTATTGGTATAAAATAAAATAGGATTGCTAAGGCCATTTTCATATTATGCATTGCAAGCAAAGAATTAAGAATTTCATCCAAGGCAAGTGCCAGTGGGACAGCTAAGCCTTGTTCCTTTCTTGACGCTCCAAGTACTACCAAAAAGACCAACGCATAGGATTTTCGCTTAATTATGTTTGGCCCGGAATGTTTTGCTATTCTAATTTCTGCCCATACAATTTTTGACTAATTTTACTCTCACAGCAAAATACTTTGGTAGGTCAATTTTTGACTAATCTTACTAATCAAAATTTGAGTAAATCAATTAAGTGATTATATTTTGATTTTCTAGTTTTTGCTAGTAATAAAATATTTATTTATCTAAATATTATATCATCTGGCATTTGACTATCATTGTTAAAAATTTTTTTATGTAATGTTCATAACTCAAATCTTAAATTCGTTTAAATTCTACGTTGACTCAAATATTATCAACAAGGTTCATGGATTTTGTTCAATTTTTGGTAAAGATAATTTACCAAATTGAGCTTCATTCTAGTATTGATCATTAAATTAAATAAGAGTTTGAAAAGAAAGGAATTCTGTAGAAAATTGTGGGTAGAATTCTAATTAGATAAAAGTTCCATGCACAAAAATATATTTTTCGAAAGATGAGGACACGATTTGCAAATACACTGGAAAGCTACTGACGATGATATTTGGTAGTTGGTTTCAAACTTCGAATAAAATAAGCAGCGGCATTTCAAAGAGAGAGAGAGAGAGAGAGAGGAAGAGAGGAGAGCGAAAGAAAAGAAAACAGTGGCGGCCGTTTGACGCCGTTCAGACACTGTGGTATAAGATACTATTATCGTTATCGTGTTGGATTTTCTTCTAACTTTTGTTTTGGTCTCTCTGTTACGTTGGAAATTTAAATTCTAGAAAGAAAGACGCGTCTTTGATACATTGATTTGGGGTTCGTTTTGAAAAGGTTTTCTAATTAAAGGTAAGTTCTCATAAGCTATTTGTGATAACTTAGATATTTAGTTTTTGAGATATTTATATTTTTATTCTTGTGTTTTTGGTTTAGTTTTAATCTTGTGTTGGGTTGTCGTGAAATCGGTGAATTTAAAATTTTGAACTTCTGAATTTTAGGTTTCATAGGAATGGGTTTTGCTGTTTTAAATTCATTTCCTGATTATTATTTGTTTTATATGTTTTAGTTTTGAATTTATGAATAGGTGATGATGTCCAAAGCTGAAGTTAGAAAAAAAATTGGAGAGAATTCAGGTAATGCCAAGTTGTTAAGCGAAATTGAAAGTATAAGCAAAGCTCTATACCTAGACAAAAATCCTTCAAGGAATTCAATTTCTGCGCCTAGCAATCGATCAAAACCAACTGGAAAATCTCAGTTGCTTGATTCGAAGTCGAAGATAAAGTATGGTAATGAAAGTTCATCACAAAAAGACAAGAAGTCCATTTGGAATTGGAAGCCGTTAAAAGCCTTATCAAATGTTAGGAACCGGAAATTTAATTGTTGTTTCTCTCTTCAAGTCCACTCTATTGAAGGGTTTCCCTTGAGTTTTGAAAATCTCAGTGTCTGTGTGCACTGGAAGAGGCGGGATGGAGAGCTGGTTACCCGCCCTGTGAAGGTTTTGGAAGGTGTTGCTGAGTTTGAGGAGAAGTTGACTCATACATGCTTGGTCTATGGGAGTAGGAGTGGACCTCACCATTCGGCTAAGTATGAGGCGAAGCATTTCTTGCTTTATGCATCTGCAATTGGTGTCCAGGAGCTTGATTTGGGGAAGCATAGGGTTGACCTCACAAGATTGCTTCCTCTCACACTGGAGGAGTTGGAGGAGGAGAAGAGCTCAGGAAAGTGGACTACTAGTTTTAAGTTGTCAGGAGGAGCAAAGGGTGCTACCATGAATGTTAGTTTTGGGTATACAGTGGTTGGGGACAGTTCAGTTCCACTTGGAAACAACCAGAATGTTCCAGAGCTGTTTAATTTGAAGCAGACTGCTGTGAAAACAGCGAAACCAATTCCTAGATTTGGTCAAGGTGATGGGAAGAGCCCACTTCGTCGCTCTGGAAGTCTTCCTGGTGCTTTGAACCAGCAGCGTTATGTCTCAACTAGACCTGTAGAAGATGTGAAAGATCTTCACGAGGTGTTGGCAACATCAAAATCAGAACTTATCAGTCCAGTACTTATGCTGTATCAGAATTTTGATGAAGAAAAGTTGGATTCTTCATATGCCACTAAACCTGAACTTGATATGTTCACTGAACACCTTGAACCCATTAAGTCAGATTTCTGCCCAGAGTCTAAATCCAACGAAGAGAAGGTCGAAAATGGGTGTGAAGATGCTGCATTTTCTGTGATTGAACAGGGGATGGAACAGGAACAGGAGAAACCAGTGGAACTTACTGTTAAGGATGATGACGTTTCTTCAGCAGAAGATAAAACTGGTAGTAGTTTTCTGATAGGTTCCGAAGAGGACGATAAGCTTCATGTTGATGATGTCGGGATGCATAGTCATAGAGATGAGCTTGTTGTGCATGATTGCACTAGTAAGGAGGATGAAATGTGCTCAAAAGAGTCTGTGATGAAAGCACTGGAAGCTGCACTGATTAGTGTGACAAATTTGGAAACTGAAGCATTTGATTCTCCAGAAGAACAAGAAAATTGCATGGAAGTCAAAACAGGTTATGAAACAAATAGGAGTGAGACATCAGTTAACTTGGATGATGTCACTGACTCTGTAGCAAATGAATTTTTGGACTTGCTGGGGATTGATCATAGTCCATTTGGTTTGAGTTCAGAGAGTGAACCTGAATCCCCAAGGGAGCGCTTACTAAGACAGTTTGAGAAGGATGCCCTAGCTGGTGGTTATTCTCTGTTTGATTTGGGGGTTGATAGTGAGGACCAAATGGGGTGTGACTACAGCACATTGACTGTGCCTGAGTGGGGGAACTTGTCTGATGACTTTGAACTGTCATCAGTTATCCAAGCTGCAGAGGAGGAGCATCAGATGGAAGCTCAGGCAGAGATTGGCAAGAGAAGGGCTAAAATGTTGGAAGATCTAGAGACAGAAGCTTTAATGCGTGAATGGGGTTTGAATGATAAGGCTTTTCAATATTCACCGAAGAACTCTGGTTGCTTTGGGAGTCCAATTGAATTGCCTCATGAAGAGCCACTTGAATTGCCTTCTCTTGGAGAAGGATTAGGTCCATTTCTGCAAACAAAGAATGGTGGATTTTTGCGATCTATGAATCCTTCACTTTTCAGGAATGCAAAAAGTGGTGGGAATTTGATCATGCAAGTTTCAAGTCCTGTCGTGGTACCTGCAGAAATGGGTTCTGGAGTAACGGATATACTGCAACAGTTGGCTTCAGTTGGGATTGAAAAACTCTCCATGCAGGCAAATAAGTTAATGCCTTTGGAAGATATCACTGGAAAAACAATGCAACAAGTAGCATGGGAATCTGTGGCTTCCTTGGAGGGACCTGAGAGGTTTGTATCTGGATGTGATTCCGTTTTCTGAGATTTGAATTCGAATTATTATTATTCTTTAATTCTTCTAGTAAAATATGTATCAGTTATGATGTCTCTTCGTTTACACAGGCAAAGTTCGTTGGAGCATGCATTCGAGTTTGGGCAAGATATATCTGGTAGGCAAAAGAATGTGAAGGAGAGATCATCTGCACCAAGATCTAATGAGTTCAAGTCAAGCACAAACGATAATTACATGGGCTCAGAATATGTATCTCTAGAAAATCTTGCTCCCCTGGCTATGGATAAGATTGAAGCACTCTCATTTGAGGGACTAAGAATACAATCTGGCATGTCAGATGAGGATCCAACTTTGAGCATCGGTGCACGCTCTACTGGGGAAACTTCAGCCTTTCAGGGAAAGGGCATCAATGTCAGTGGGTCCCTTGGTTTGGAGGGAGCTGCTGGATTACAATTAATGGACATAAAGGAAAGTGGTGATGATATTGATGGATTAATGGGTCTGTCACTGACTCTTGATGAATGGATGCGATTGGATTCTGGTGACATTGGTGCTGAAGATCAGATAAGCGAGCGGACTTCTAAGATACTTGCTGCCCATCATGCCAGCTCCTTGGAGATGATTCGTGGGGGGTCCAGAGGAGAGAGAAGACATGGTAGAGGTTCAGGTAGAAAGTGTGGTTTACTGGGGAATAACTTTACTGTTGCATTGATGGTGCAACTTCGTGATCCTTTGAGGGACTATGAACCAGTAGGCACACCGATGCTTGCTCTTATTCAAGTAGAGAGAGTCTTTGTCCCACCAAAGCCAAAAATATACTGTAAGGTTTCGGAGCTAAGCAATGATAAAGAGGATGACGATGAGTCAGAGTTGGTGGTGAAGGAAAAGGTTAAGGAAGAGAAAATTGGGGATACAGCGTCTGAAGAGGAAAGAATTCCTCAGTTCAGCATCACGGAAGTACGTGTTGCTGGTCTCAAGACTGAGCCTGAGCCTGGAAAGAAGAAACTCTGGGGTACTGCAGCTCAGGAACAATCTGGTTCTCGTTGGCTGCTTGCTAATGGAATGGGGAAGAACAATAAGCAGCTTTTTACAAAGTCAAAAGCTGCTTCTAATAGAACTGCAACCTCTTTGACAACAAAGCTGCAACGTGGTGATAAATTATGGAGCATCTCATCTCGGGCAAAATAGGAATCAGATTGCATCGAATCGACACACAGAATCAAAGTACAAAATTCCTTAAATGAAACTATTAGGTTGAGGTAAATTGCACATGCATTTGAGCATGTCTGAAAGGCGTTCCTTGTTGGAAAATGGCTGCAATCTCATTGTGATTCTTTGCAGAACCCGTGTAGAGTTAAACCATTAAACTTGGCATGAGCTTGATGATTGAATGCACACGGCATACAGGATGGTCCTTGAGTCCCTTTTAGGTTTTGTGAGTTCTGCTTTAAGGAGTTATCTTGTTTACTGCTAATACAGCGTGGTGATTTTGTTCATGCAAAACACGGTAAAGTGAATTGATGGATTTGCTCTACCTTGATTCCTTTTTTTGTAAATTTCATGTTTGTAATCATGCCTGTGCACTGTAATATACATGCTTCATGTCTCGTTGAGAGAACGGTAATAGTTGCTAGATATTTTCCTTACAGGAATTATACAGCGGTGGTCTTTGTTAATCAAAATATCTGAAATTTTGTCTTGTTTGTTTCGTGTTGAAAGAAACAGAGAACTTAACTCACTCTTTTCTGTTTGTTTTAAAGCACTTGTTTAAACTATGAACAAAGTGCAGAGAAGAGGACTTGGAAGTAATTTAAGTTTGCTCACTCAACCAACCGGAATCAGTCCTCAAATTAGTCTGGAAAATTGAATGGGCTAATCAATTGCCTAATAGCTCAAAATAGTTGACCCTTTAAATTAAGGTTTTCACTTGTAAAACATGCATATCCATTCGTGCACAGGTAGTTACAGTGTAAATTGAGAGCATTTTTTTTTTCTCTTTTATTACAGGGAAATAATTTGATCTCTCAAAATTTAAGATAATTAGGTAGAACAATATGCTAGACTTCCTATTATTACATAAACATTCCAAATACATAACATCAAAATGTTAGAGATGTTGTCTCCTTCCAATCTTTCAAGCACTTCATCAAAACCTCACCTAATTTCCCTTCATTAATAGCCTCGTGAACTTTCTCTATGTCCTCTCCTGGACTCACCTTCTTTGCTCCACTAAGCAGCTCAGTTCCCACTTCGCTTCTCACAAACTTGTATATAGGATAAGTCCTGCATTTCTTGATCCTGTTTTCTACGCCAAATTCTCCACCATCAAATCTTTCTCTTGCTTTTGGCACATCTTCTTCTAGTCTTGCCCTCAATTCCTCCATAAAAACAGGTATCCTCTTAAAAATTGTGTATCCATTTTGATCCGAATTTCCAGATTTAGGATCTTTGAGCGCTTTTTGAACAAGCACTTCTTGAAGTTTAGCCAAAAATGGATAAGAAGGATTGGTTGGGTCATCGAGATAGGAAAATACAGGTTGATGTTCAACAACCTGTAAGATTTCTTTCTCGCAAAAGCGCGATTCAAGAAGCGATCCATCTTCAGAAATGTAAAGAGTTTTCCTGATTACTTGACGAACAACCTGTTTGATGACCTCCCTCATATTCTCCTCCAAATGCCTTAAATCAATTGCCTGACAAAGTGCAACCATAAAAGTTGCAGACATAAGCTTCAAGATTTCAATGGCTTCAGCACTCTTTCTTGCTGAAATCAAACCAAGAGAGTTAACATCTTGATTATGCTGCTCAGCACTTTGAACATGAGAAGTTACAGGATTAGCCAAGAATTGAAGTTCTGAGCAATATGAAGCCATAGCTATTTCAGCACCTTTCAACCCATAATCCAAGCTTGGATTAGGCCCTCCACTTAAATTTGAAGGCAATCCATTATTGTAATAATCACAAACAAGTTCAGAGAATTGAGCAAACATAAGCTTTCCTATAGCTGCAATTGCAATCCTGAGATTATCCATAGAAACTCCTATAGGAGTTCCTTGGAAATTTCCTCCATGAAGTGCAAGATCACGAGAAACGTCAATTATTGGATTATCATTGACAGAATTAATCTCTCTTTCAATAGAATGAGTTGCTGCTCGAATAACTTCAATTTGAGGACCAAGCCATTGAGGAGAGGTTCTTACTGCATATCTGTCTTGTTTAGGCTTTGTAAGTGGGTCTTTCTCGTTCCGAATTTTGGCTTCTTTCATGTAATCACTTTCATCTAACAAATGTTTCATTATGGCAGCAGCTTCAATTTGGCCCGGATGATGCTTAAGTTGATGAGTGAGGGGATCTGTATATTCTGGCTTACCATGCATGACTTCACAGAACAAAGCAGAAAGGATCTCTGCAAGAAAAGCCAAAATGTTTGCATCAAAACAAACAGTTGCCGCTACAGCCGACCCAACTGCAGTTCCATTAACAAGAGCTAACCCTTCTTTTGCCTGTAGCTCAAAAGGAGCTTCAATTCCAGCTCTTTTCAGAGCTTCTAGGCCTGTAATCTCTTCGCCTTGTACAGTCACCACCTTGGAATTATGGCGGCCAGTTAACAATCCAGCTATGTAAGACAATGGCACAAGATCACCAGAAGCAGTGATAGTACCTCTTAAGGGCAGCTTAGGAATTAAATTTAGATTCATAAGCTTAGAAATAGATTCAAGAATCTCCCAACGAATACCAGAATATCCTTGCATTAGAGTGTTTGTCCGGACAAGCATAGCCGCCTTGGAATAACTTAACGGAAGATTTTCTTTGCCAATGACGCCGGCATTCAAGAACCTAATAAGCTCGGTTTGAAGGTCAGCAGTTTTAGTAGTGCGCCTATGAGAAGTAGCACCAAATCCTGTAGTAACGCCATAAATGTCAATTCCATGCGAGATATTGAAAGAAACCCAGTCAGCGCTTTGCCTTACACGGTCACCGGCCACCGTCTCATTGAGTTGAACGCTTACATTACTCCGGCGAGCAACGGCAGTGACCTCAGCAACCGTCAAGGAAGTGCCTTGGATGTCAACAGTTTGAGCATTGGCAAACTGCGATGCCATTTCATAAACCTCATCAAAATGGGAGCTTTGGAGTGACTCCGCAGCCTTCTGCCAATGGGACACCGTTTGGCAAACTTCAGAAGGAGAGGAAGTTTTGTTTGCTGCCATTTTTGTACAAAAGGAAAGAAATAAATCAAGAGAAAGGGTAGTTTGTTCAGTAATGGGAGAAGTGAGATTGAGAGGAGAGTTGATTTGAGCGAGTACTTATAGTAGTGAGGAAGGGTTAGTAAGTGGGAAAGGGCTGCGTCAATGGTCCAAAGTCATTTTCTTTAGAATAATAGTTCTAAGGTCAGTGGAAATAGGGCGGATGCAACCAACTTGCATGGAACGAGATAGGAAATTAAGCCAATTTTGAAATGAAAGGAAAAACACGAGGGATTGGTCGGTGGGTGAGGTCCATTTGGTATTTTCATTAAGAAAGTCTAAATTTGACCATTGACCAGTAAAAGTCTCCACTGATTAGACTTCTACGTTCGGCATTCTACTAATTAAGTAATTAAGTATGCGATAAAGGAGATCTAAATCATGTTAGCTTAAGGAGTTGCTAGAGGGAGGGAAGACATTCTTGGATTTAGTGGACCATCTTTGTAATGGTAATATCCCAAAATGAAATTAGTCTTAATATTCAAAAACATACAGTTACATTCTAAAAATAAATTAATCTCATATCTTAAAAAAATGACAGAGTACACTGAAAATTTTTTTTTAAAAAAAAAAAATCTAAACCGCATTAACTGAGCTTTTATGTTGTTTTTTAGTTAGACTTAAATCTTAATCTCTTCTAACTACCCTAATTTAATTAGGTGGGTGGAAAATAGAAACTTCAGATTATTTTCTTTTTAGTCAATTAATTTTTTATTGAATTCAAATTACAACCAAAATAGTTATGGAGAAAACCGAATCAAATAAAAGCTATAATGAGATATGATCTGTAAATTTGGTGGAAGATAGATGGTTCTTGCGGTCATATTCCTAACTAAAATTCGAGTAAATTTACGTTACAAGTCTTCGTTGAAAAGGACCGAAACAAAGGACCTGCACTCTGCACTCTATACCATATGGAACTTGATTCAAAGGTTCAAAGGGTTGTGTTGCGTTCAAAAGAAATTTTAAAAAGTTGGTTGGTACCATTAATAAAAATAAATATGCACTTTCTGACCATCCAATCAGGAAACTCTAACAACCAAGAAGCTTCTCCTGCATTTCAATATTTTATTTCCTGAGAGATATTCATCAAAATATATACATTTATCACTAATAACTATTCTAATAAATTAAATCAGTTATTGATGAATCTCATGGTTACCCTTTTTCTTGGAAAAGAACTCGCAATTGAGTTTAAACTACTACTAAATTTGATTTTGATAGGTTGCAGAATCAAACTATATTTGTAGAATATCATTAACCATACTTACATATTAAAGTTTCTTACCAATTGTAAAAACTAATAAACTAAATAAAGGAGGAAATGCTCCATAAAAGAGGAGAAAACACAATAAGACCCACTAAGGTAGGAATCAAATAAACCGACAATGGAATGACCTTAAATCCATACAAGTCAACCGATAAAACTCATTTTAACCATTTGATGACTTTATCCATTAAATGAAACGTGCTGTCGTTCACTCGTAGTGTCTTTCCTCAAAAATTTCCGGGCATGAAAACAAAACTACTGCTATGAGACAGAAGGAAGCTGAGGTTTTTCACAAGGACAGACGACAGGTCGTCCACGAATGCATGTATTGCTAAACACCAAGGCAAATCCAACAAAAAGTGAAGATCTGCATTTTAATAGGAAAAATGATTTCCTACAGAGTGAAAATAATATATATCCAAATCGAAGTGGTAGACCTGTCCAGATGTGCAAACTACCAAATATTAGAATACATAACTAACAAGTTTCCGAGGATAAATATACCCCTAATAAATATACGGTGCCTACATAACATAAACATAACATAGGAAGCCTGACTGACTAAATACTGAGCTGCTGGCATGAACAAAAGGGATGTAGAGAGGTGAGGGCCAGCCCCACCTTTTGTATATCAAGGTCGCGCTCTCTTGTTGCTGCACGACGGGCATTTATACTGCTTAATGTGCTCAGCCCTGGCAGGAGTGATCTTCACGCACTTGCCATGGAACCACTTCTCACATATGTCGCAACAAATCCAGAATTCATCTGCAGCATAGTTCTCTCCGCATGCCCCACATAATGTATCTCCATGCTCTTCATCCTCTTCTTCGTCCAATCCTTCATCTTCATCCTTTGGTTGCCCCTTCGAAAATTTGCCAGAGTCAGTTCCACGCTGTACCAAGTTATCAAAAAGTATTAGCATTTAACATGAACTACTAAACCATCATAACCATCTGTGTCACAGCTTAAATTTTAGACAGACAACCTCCAAGAAACCTAATACAGCTTGGAAACAGAAAATGCACATGCCTGAAA
Organism: Jatropha curcas; assembly: GCF_014843425.1. The sequence goes on from NW_023590909.1 coordinate 754,707, forward strand.
ATAAATTATATGTAATCCAATTCAGAGCAAAAGGAAAGGCCAAACAGGGAAATATAATTATAACAGTTAAAATTGAACAGATAAAAATGCAAAATGTTATATTGAGCTATAGACAAATGAACAAGTAAACGTCATATCAAGAACCCATGTCTTACGTTTTTAATAACCCCCTCATCAGAGGCTAAGGATCAAACACAAATGTAAACTTGGCACTTAAAACAATGGTAATAGACATTGCATTAAACAGCAAACTATTAAAAATTAGTTTTACCCCTTTCGAGCTCGACTTGGTCTTGTTACTGCTATGATTTGAGACTGACTTATCCTTTGCCTGTTTCTTTACACTTCCAGTCACAACCTCAAATATTGTGGGAAGATCATTTATCATAGTGAAGAGACGTTTCCTGTGTCATAACTCACATTTTATTTTGTAGGAAATGATATTCATAAAGCACAATTCTTTCACCTTCAATTATCATGGATTATAAAGAAAAACCAACAAATAATATGCTCTACAGTACTAAAAAAAATACAAAATTTCTAGGCACCATCAGGGGAAAATATCTTGAAGCAAAATCTGCTATTTGGACAATTTTCTTGTTTTAACATTTCATTTTACTCGATCTCTATCAATCTATTGGAAAGACAACATCAAAGTTCAAGTCTTTGTCGATTATTCTTGAATTGATTATATTTGTAGTGCTTGAACTTCTTAACTTTTTTCTTTTTTTGGGCGTTTGAATGGAAAAAAATTGCAATTAAGTATCTAAACTATTAAAAGAGATGCAATCAAATGCATTTGGCTGAATCATTTTACTGAAAAATTAAAATCGATCATTTTAGTCAATAAACAATGTCAATCGTAAACATCCATTTAATGCATCTTTTTTTTTTTTTTTTTTTTAAATTATGGAAAAAAAAATTGCAATTAAAGTATCTAAACTATTAAAAAGAGATGCAATCAAAATGCATTTGGCTTGAATCATTTTACTGAAAAAATTAAAAAATCGATCAATTTAGTCAATAAACAATGTCAATCGTAAACATCCATTTAATGCATCTTTTTTGTTTTTTTTTTTTTTTTTTTTTTTTTTTAAATTATTGTCTTATATCTCCTCTAAAAAAAGTCTCAAAAATTCCTTTTAATTTTCTTTTGATGTCAAAACAAAATAAAAATGTAGTGGAAAACTCATAAATCAACCCTCCTTAGAGCTCGACCTTGTTTTTTCCAGAACAAAATAAAAGAATTATCGAGAGAAAAAGGAATAAAAAAGAATGGTAATAATTTTTAAAAATAAATAAATAAAGCAATGGGGTAAAATAGTTTATTTTGATTTTCCGGTTAGAAAATCCCGGCTAAATTTAATTGTACAAAAATCATTTCCAACATTCAATTGCAAAATTTTTCCGTTCAAATACCAAAATAGAAAAAATTAAAAAGTTCAGACACCACATATATAATTAACCTATTATTCTTTTATACAAATCCTACCAACTAGAGGGTATCAACCATCAACAAATAAGAAAAAAACATTACTCCATTTTCACAAAGCCCAAAATGCTGCATAAAAATAAATCTTCTAGTTAATGTCCATGCTTCAACATGAAATTATATTGTCAAAAGTGATTGCTGATACATCAACATGTAATAGGCATTTCAACGAAATGAAGGAATGACTTTGTAAATAGTTCAGGAATTAGTATGTCATACAATCAAAATGAAGAGCAAATCTTAAGAATCTGAATAAAATTTTGATCTTCTAAAGCAAAACATTTTAGAGATTTTCACTAGATAATTTCACGCTAAACCCAGTAGACATCACAATTCTCATTGGACTATGAACTCATAGTAATTATGACAAACTTAATACCAGTAAAGCACAGATTTCAAATATATTTTTATGGATTTATTGAATATGAAAGCAAATGAAGTTTCGATTCCATTTAATTGTTCTAACTTGTTTTGGCACTTGGATGATTTCCAATGATAAAATATTTTTCACAGTTGAATATTAAAGTTGGAAGAGGTAGTAAATATACCTGTCAGCTTTATCAAAACCAAATCTAGCACCGAAATAGAAAGCCACAGCAAGTAACCATGCATCACTATGAACAGCTACTAGAGAAAGCCAATCTTTTTCTTGCATCCCATCTCTCGCAAAGTTAATACCTAATGCAGGCTCCGGAAGCTCTGGAGGCACTTCTTCAGCAGGTAAATTGACTTCCCACTGTTCATTAGGGAATCCATACAGGCAAAGATTTTCCTTCTCTGTGCAGGTGCACAAAATTTACTGTCATAATGAATCCATTAAGAATAGGATAGGAACTCCATTTTAATTTCACTAAAACATCATTTCAACTAGAAAAGCACAACAAAATGGTAATAAGCAACATGCCTATACACATATTTCCTGCAGGTGTTAGAGAGTAATTATCTCAAAGTTGCCACTAACTACGCACAGGAATTGTAGCATAACACCACAGAGAAGAGTAATCACTATGGCTTTGCTAAAACATCGCCCTAATAGAAACTCAGTACGCGTGTCTCCAGAAAAGAAGTAAAAGGAAGCAAACTGAAGTGCCAACATTTAGAAATCATATAGAAAAAGAAAAAGTTAAATCTCATGAATTCACATTGCAGATCACTTTAAGCAAGCTGTTAAGTAGAATTAAAAAGAAAAAACTGACAGAAGGGCTACCAAGTTTAACTCAACTTTATATACTACAATCATACAAACTCCTGTCAAACAAAAATAATAAAAAAAAAAAAAAAAAAAAACAGCACCAATGTCTGCGTGTTTTGAGTAAGTTCCAAACCCGTTACTCTTGGGTTAGAGAGTATTGACGAAAAGTAGAACACTGGAAATAACTAGAGAGAACATTTAAATTTCTCTATCCAGATTGCTATTCAAGGAACCAATTATAATTGGGTTTTAAAATTGCCAAAGCAGCTATTCTTAGGAGAAAAAAAAAAAAAAAAAAAAAACTAAACCGGCATGTAAAAATAGCAAAGTTTGCAAACACAAATCTTGAAGCCACCAATTTAAAAATTTTCACCGAATTAAAAAAAAAAAAAAAAAAAAAAAACTAACCCATGTAAGAATACAAAGTTGCAAACACAAATCTGAAGCACCAATTTAAAATTTCACGAATTATGATAAAATTGAATTAAGCAACACTAAGAGCTTCCATGCAAATACAAGCTCAACACTGACTACCAACATAACGCAATTTCGACCACAGGTGGAAAAAAGTGAAAACAGCACAGAAACTTTGAAATCTCAAACCCAAATAAAAGAACAGAGACGGTAACCCTAACCAGGATCGCACTGCTGATAGAACTCTTCTACATCTGCAAAAGAGAAATCCAACAACAAATAGCAAACCCATTAGACATTGAAACTTTATAATACAAATATAAATGGAAAAACAACAAGACGAAAACCCAACTAGGAGAAAATAACAAGAATATAATTTCAACTCAAAGAACCCAAAATCCAAAACTTGAGCAAGTAAAGAAAACTATAAGAGAGACCAGTAGTGAGGGCTTTGATCATTCCAGCTCTACGGCCCTTGAAGTCCCTGAAAACCTCTTCCACTGTTCGTGGGTTGTACTGTGCGCCTCCGTCCATGTCCGTTCCACTCAAAAGTAAATTTTAGTATGCAGAGAGATAGAAAGAAGGGAATAGAAAAATGGAGACTGAGATAGAGGAGGGACAAAAATGAAAGGATAAGAAAGGAAATCTGAAGTTTCAAAGGGGTAATAACTATCGAGATATTAATTGTTTGCTTATTAGAGAACCAAAAACACCAACAAACATTTCACTGATAGTAGCAGAGAAAAAATAGAGAGATAAAGTTCGGATATTATTGAAGAGGGAAATGCAACAAACAAACCAATACTCGAAAATTTTATTACTTGACCTTCCAGATAAGTATATTTTCCTTTACTCATAACAGGGTCAACCAAAATTAAAATTATTTAAAAAAAAAAAAAGAAAATGTCTTAAGTATTTTGCAACGTGGCATCCATTGTTTGGCTTGAGGATTGCTAAGAGGAAGAAGTGGAGTTGGAGAATAGAGGCAGTTGATGCTAATGTGAGCCGTGAGTGTAGTGCGTTTGAAGCTCCAATTTGTGGGGGCCATAGCCCCATGCCTTGACTAGATCACCAGAGAATCTTTGCTTTGATGATCGGAAGAATCACATACCTGCCATGCACGTGTCATGATGAGGTGTAGCGGCGAAGAGGGTGCGCAGTGATATTAAAGTGCGCACCCTTGGCTGGGTGCGCAGTGATATTAAAGTGCGCACCCTTGGCTTTCTTTAGCACTATGCGTCTTTGAGGAAAATCGACGACGCCCCTCTCCGTTTCTGAAACATCGATTATGTTAAGGACCGAAAGAGCACAGGGGACAAATAGCACGCGGTTGAGCATTTATATAGCCTTTGAAACTAGGAATCTTTTCTCATATGACTATTTTGCCATTACTAAAATTTTATCATTTCCTGTTTTGGTCATTGGTTAAGCAAAACTTTGGCTTCAGCGAATGGGTTTTTGGTCAAAAAGACAAAAAGGTAGTTTCGTTTTTATCGGGAATGGTAGAATCTCATAGGCCTCTCCATTTCTCATTAACAACCAGGATGCCACTCCGTATTTTTAGGGTATCCATCGTTCCATTCTATCCGGTTAAACGAGTGGGCCTAGGCCCGAGAGACCAATAATCAGATACATAAAGTATATGCATCATCTAGGGTAAACTGAATCGATTTAATTTAGATTTTCAATTTACAATTTTAGATTACTTCTATTTCGATTATAGAAAATAAGTTAATTTCACCTAACATTGATAATAAGAACCTGAAACGATTGTTATTAGAGTAAATTAACATCAATATTATAAAAAAATTCCTCAATCCTCAGGTGAGAACTTCTTTTGTGCTATAAACCAGTAGTGAAGCATAGGCCATTGCCTCCAGTAGCCAGCACTAGCAGGTTTATAATAGGCACAGCAAGCAATGCATATAATCGATGGAGAGAAATTAAGCATAGACTGTCAACGGAAGAATTATCTATGAACTATAAAGACGCAAACAGTCCATTACATCAATTACATATTTTAAATTTTTAAATGTTCTTTATTCCTACAATGAGAACAGGTCAAAATGGACTAACTAACAAAGATGTATGTCAAAAAGTTGTACGCTATACCAAAGGCATTCACATTTGCTTTTCTGGCATCTGCTGAAGCTTCTCAAACCAATGAAATATTTCAGAGAAAATCAGAATGAGTTGGAGGGTCTCAGCGATCAGCAATTCTTCACATAGAACTTTTAGTTGCTGCAGTTTCAAAAACAAAAGGCACAAACACTTTAAGGACCTGTGGTGAGCCAATTTATAACATCTTCAAATTCCTACATGCAATTAGTCACCTCCCCTCAGAATCTGGAAGCAGAAAAATAGAGGGCCCCATTAACACAGAAAAAAACTGAGGAAGTGTGAGAATTTGGCATTTGTGTGCATGAGCCATCATGTCAATTATGAAATATTTTATCATTATCTAAGTGCGAAATGTGAACATTTAAATGATTTAAAAAGAAATTATGAAAACATAATCTAAATGGGTTTTGTACGAGATATGTATAACAAAAGTGAAAAGATAAGTACGAGAGAGTACAATTTTACAACAAGAAAATAATAAATTATGCCTATGCCAGACCATTAAAATACAGCAGAAACCAGGTAAAGGTTAACTCAAAATACCAAGGTCAATTTTGTGTCTTTTATTACAAGGCATTGCCTTCAGGGGATAACCATACTGCAAAATGGTTCTTTCCAAACCATCACGGCAACCAAAGAAACAGCCTTCCAAGTCATGGAAATAGCTTGTTCCTTGATTTTAGTCATGGCAGGCATGGAGAAAAAGGACCAGCCAAAAAAAAATTTGGGCCATCCTGCATTAGTCTTTTGGCTCTTTTCCAAGTTTTGGAACTGTTGTGATTTTAATAGGTTACTCTCATGGGCCAATGGGTCATGCAAAAGCTGGAACAGAAAAGCAACTTGGTGAAAATGAAAAAAGAAGAAAATCAGAATAACCAGATCGGGGGGCCTAAATCAACCCAAGAAAATGTAATTGATTTCCCTGTTTTTACTTCCTAACATCAATATTATGTTAGGTGGGGTATATCCATCTTTCTTCCTTTTGCCAGATAAAGTTCCATAAAATTTTCAGAAGTAGAAGATTACCTTTGTCATCATGGAATGACTCATTTTCCTTGTTCTCTGGAACATATTTCTTGAGAAAATCCTGAATTGTTTTCCAATACTGATCACCACCAGCCAACCAGGTGTCCATGTGCATGCCAGTAGGAAATTCCACAAAGATGCATTCCTTGTTATGAGCAGCTGCCTTAGCATACAACATTTGCATATGGGATGGAGGTACCATTTCATCTTGCAATCCAGAAAGAAAAAGGACTGGCTGCTTAACCTGCAATCAAGAAGACCCATTTTATGCGTTATGCATTGGAAGTGCAAGCAAAAATGAAAAATAATTAAAAACAGAAGAGATCATTGAGTTGTTTTCAGCATTTTGATATATCACAATTGCAATCAGGGAAATAGCTAACAGAAAGCTATGTTGTATTAACACATTGGTTCATGGCTTTTAATTCACCAATTTACCATAGAGAGATACAGCATGGAGGACATTCAACTATATATCCTCATCTAGATTCTCAACCAATCCAAGAAACATAGAGTGTCTAGCATGGGTAACCATAAATGCCAGATATGGATTCCACGGAATGCACCAGAGCAACAAATTGAAAAATTGTTGAGAATGGATAGCAAAATCTTGCATTTGGCGTTACCTGGCCTATAACATCAACAGTGCTCCATGGAGATCGTACAAGAAAATTAAGAATTTTAGGACCTTTTGAATGATTGCTTCCAATAAACCACTTTAAGAAGGGCAGTAAAACTCCAGCCATATCCAGAATAGATGTAAAAGTATTTTCCAGTATCAACCCAGCCACCTGCAAAGCACAGACAGGATAAAAGATGATATCTGAAAATGCATAGTACAAATGTTATATAAGTTAATGACCTTAGAACTAGAAAACACCTAAAATTCTACAAACAATAACAAAGAGAAGTAACTAGAAAGACATATCTGATTGCAGTCACAGCAAGCATTGAGCTAATTGGAAGATCTTTCCAGCAAAAAATTTGTCCAAATAAGAAGTAAATGAGATAACAGGAACCAAGTTGAAACACATTACTAAGGATTGCATGAATCTCGTTTTTGTTTTGCTGCTCTCATGTTAATAGAACAAAACAATATGAGAGGAGTAAAAATACCATAAACATTAGCACAATCAAGTTTGGTATATCTCAAACTAGAAATCAATGAAAGACTTTAGAAATAAATATAACATGAAACCAAAAAGCAAAACGCCAAAGAGGCAAAAATTAGAATTTCAAAGATTTCTCTAGCGATAATTCATCGTAGAAATTAAGGTCCTTACCCCCATTTGCAATAGAAGAGAGCCATAAATTGATACTTTCAAAACAATCACATTCACAATACAAAAGGTTATAAAAGCAAAAAGAAAAAATTACAATAAATTAAGACCAGTATTCAATGCACCAACCACTTGGAACTGCCTGTGAATTATCCATAATTAGGTTTCTTCCTCAAATATAACTGACCAAACATACAACACACACTACTCAGTTCTGTCATCAAATGTAATATGTTGCTACCTCCAGTTCCTGCTAAGTATTTACAAATCACAATTATAACAATGCAACATAAAGGACGAGTGATATTAATGTTATCTTCAATGCATCCACTTTGCAAACATACAAAGTTGCACCACATTTGGTCAACACTCCTATATTTAATACCTTGTACCTATTCATTAGTCATTTGGAAGACTTATTACTAAATATACAAGGAGATTGACAAGCACAAGGAAAATTTAGTAAACAAATTTTCATAACCCAAACAGATGCCATGTGAAAATTTAATAGATTCTTAGAGGGCAAAAGGAAGAGAAATACTTTCCACCAAAATAAGTGTTAAATTAAGCAGCATGATACCTTATCAGGATTGTTTTTGGTCAGCAGAGCCCCAACTGCACCCCCAAGTGACCTCCCAAATACGACTATTCTAGACGAGTCAATGTCAGTCCTCTGAGTAAGATAATCTAGTGCAGCCTAACAAAGAAAAAAGTCATACCAATTGAGAACATAACATGAATCCAAACAGCAGTACATTGAAAGTTTAAGAGAAGGAGCTAAAAGAAACACACACCTGAGCATCCTTTGCGATTCCATGTTGAGAAGGGTATCCATCACTTGCTCCATAACTGTTTAAGCCACAAAAGGATTTGAAGCATTTGTTTTCAATCAGCTAGATGAGCAGTAAACATGAAAGGGATGGATCCATGTCCAGAATGCATAACACGAAAAAATAAATATTAGATACAATAATTACTAAATGCATACCCTCTGTATGAAAGCATGAACACATTGCAGTGCAACCTCTGTATCATTATGCGAACCATTTCAAGACGGTGAGCAATATCTGCAGGTTACTAGTTAAGGCCACTATGAAGGAGTTTGAGCCAGTAAAATAATAGAAATAACCAATTTGTAACTGAATCCAGTAGTAAAGAATGAACAATAACAATTATGATAAGGATACTTCCGGCATTCTCCTGGAAAAACAAGATGGTTGGACCTGCAATACCAATGACATTACTATCAATCTGACCCTTGCAGAACAAAAATCAAACACAATGGAAAAAAAAAAAAAAAAAAAAAAAAAAAAAAAAAAAAAAAACCACATGGAAAAAAAAAAAAAAAAAAAAAAAAAAAAAAAAAAAAAAAAAAAAAAAAAAAAAAAAAAAAAAAGCTGAAGAAAGAGGAATCGTAATCACAATGTTTTCATAAGGAAATTAACAAAAAGAGCATGTTTTAGTGACGTTCAGATAGGAAAAAGCATCTTTGAGATGCAAAACGATAAATATTAAATCTTTCATTCCTCTCAAACACTTAACGTCAGAAACATGCTTCTGTGTTTGCCACTGACATTCGAATGAGATGTATGAAGAAAACGGACCCAGCCTAACTCACCCCTAAAGCTAGCTCAAGGAGAGGAGGTTTGTCATTCCTTATCCCAAACCGAAGTGGGACAATAAGATGACATCATAGAGACCTGTGCAATAGATCTGCCATGCCAATGTTTATATAAAATGTACAAAACCACCAGGAAACATATTAAATCATTTCTGATTTTATCTAATTTGAACAAACTTTTAGCTAAAAGAATCTTGATATTTTCCATTAGCACTTGAATTGATTTGCGTGACTTCTTATGTACAATTAAATGAATCACTAAACAGCAACAATAACAGTATAACAACGAAATTAAGCTAACCAGAAAAAGGAAAAAAAATCAATTCTCGCTTTCGCTAATTGAACTATTAACAGATTTGAGGCCCACAAACCTCATACTCCACATCAAACAGTAAAGTTCATAAAATTTTCTAAAACAAAAGGAAAAATCTGATTCCATTTAAAGTTCTCCCAAAAACAGCTTCAACATTACAAGTAGTCCCAAAAAAACCCTAATTCAGTGACCAAAAAAAAAAAAACCGATTCGATCAAGAGATTCTCAGTTAAAAACTGATTTAAAAAAAAAAAAAAAAGTTCCTAACCTCGGCATTCAGGAAAGAGCTTAATGAACCAAGCATGGAGGCGGACTCCATCGGAGGATCTGAGCCAGACATCCTCGTAAATGAGTCGGAGTCGGGCCGGAGTAATCGGGTAGGACTTAGTGAGACCTGGCAAGACGGGCACGTAGACCAACTTCTCTTGGAAGGCGACGAGCAGAGCCATCCCTGCCACCACTATGCCGCCCACTCCGTACAGCAAGGCATTGACGTACGACACCATTTCTGCGGGTCGTCGTTTTGATCTTTTTTCTCCTGATTTGATTTTTGATTTGATGCTTGGCAATAGCAGCTGATGCCCCAGAGCTAGTGCCTTGGGTTTTCCTATGTATTTCTCAGCTACGAAAACGAAAAGTGGAAATTTTTTAATATAGGGTACTGAATTTTTTGGGAAAAAGGAAATCCAATAGGAGGAATGTGGGTGCGTGAGAATGGGTCCCTTGACAATGCGGGGCTCATCTTCCTTTTTTTTTTTTTTTTTTTTTTGCTCATCTTTCCTTTTTTTTTTTTTTTTTTTTTTTTTAAATTGTTTTAATAGAACTCCACCTTTATTTAAAATAAATTTTCCAAAGAGAGCGTTTTTTGTTTGCTTATTTTTTTTTTTTTTTTTTTTTTTAAATTGTTTTAATAGAACTTCCCACCTTTATTTAAAATAATTTCCAAGAGAGCGTTCTTTTGTTTTGCTTATAATTCAGTCAAATTTAATTTTAAATTATAAGTTAAATAAACTTAGACATCATAAGTAAAGTCTAAATCACTGTATTTTATTTATAATTTTTAAAAATACTAATACTAATACTATTACAGCTTTAACAAATTATCAAAATTATTAATTATCTATTTTAAATTGATTTATAAGTTAAAAGAAATAAATCCTCTAATAATAATACTTCCTCCATTTTCAATGACATTTTACTTTATTTCACTTTAAGTGCTCGTTCAAGATTTAGAGACTACATTAATTAAAACATTATATTATATTTAAAAAAAGAATCAATTAATTTCAATTTTCTTATCTCATCTTAATTCTTGTGAAAAGACCAAATATTGCTATTGGAGTATTAAAAATTGGATAAAGGCTAAAGCTTTGGAATCAATGGAGTCAACTGTTAAACCAAATATTGAGAGCATCGTTATTAGATTCGGCCGCAAAAATGTAAATGGATAGAAAGAAAATGTAGATCACTAGATTTGTTATAATTAGGAAGTGACCCATGAACATGACGCTCTTCTTTAATCTCTATTTTAATGTGTTTCGATAAGTAAAGGACCCATACAAAAATGGAAACAACTAAGTAATAATAATAACAATTAAAAAGAAAAGCAAGGTGACTCGTAGACTTAAAAAAGACTTCTTGTTAAAATAACAACCAAGTACTAATAACAATTAAAGAGTAGTAAACTGATGGGTCTGCAAACCTTCTTCACTCATGCTTAACATAACTAATACAGCACACCACAAGTCTTTTTGATGCACTCTTTCATAACAAATTTGTAACCACGTAGGAAGTGATTAGACAAAGCCAAGGATGAATTGCCCGCCCGGCCAGGCCACATCATGACCGGACAATTGAAAGCAGCTCTAGGTTCCACTGCATATAAGGCCCCCACTTGTTTGCATGCCTCCACCAATGTGGGTAGACATACCTGAGAATCGGCGATCTGGCTGCCTAAAAATAAGGTCACTGCTGGAGACACTGGTGATATCAGAGCGGGTTGTGTTTGAAGCACCCGATTGGCCAGCTCTTGAGACACACATTTCACGTTCTGACATCTCATTCTTTTGATGAAAGCTGATTGTATCTGAAACACCATGCGTGCAACTAGTGGAAGTTGGATCAGGCTGTTGGGACCTTTTTGTGCTGAGAAAGCGTCCACCTGACCCCCTAACCCTATTTAATGCATGCAGATGTCGAGACTCATGAAGATATGGCTGCAATCCATGAAGCAACTTAGTAATAGGTAACTGATGCATAAATATCAATACAACTCGTCCTATTATCATCTTGAGCATTAGATAATAGTAACTGGGTGAGATTCTCCACAAACCTCAAAAGCTCTAACACCTAACAATACATGCAGAGTATATATACCTTTCGGCTTTTGACAAGCTTGTTTTGTGCCTCTAGCTTTGCACGTGACTGTCTCCTCCTGAGAATTCCATGGTATTGCTTTGCATTAACATAAATTGGTCCATCATCAGCAAGATCAAGGGGCAATGGGACACGTGCTGATGTCATCCCCACCATCTGAGAACCAAGCTGGGGCTGAATCTGGTCAGTTTCCAATATAAAACAGCAGTTGTTAGTGGTTACATATAATATAAACAACAGAAGAGGAGGCTCAGATGATCACTTCAAAACAATTAAAATCTTCGCCCCTCAGACCTATGGTTTAGAAGTGAAAAGGTTATACTAACATAGTAATTGCAGAAAAATTCATGTGCCACAATGAATTAGAAAATTCCTCCAATAAATAATACTTATCATGATGTGTGAACATTTTGTAGAAAATTGCATACTTGAACACATAATCTTCCAAAATAAATACAACTGCATGTCACAAATGCACTTGCTTATGGATGGCAAACAAACTCAATCTAACTTACAATAGTCTGCGGTCCATAAGGGGTAAACAATCCACCAAAGTAATTATCAGCATGGGGAAATGGAGCACGAGCCTGAAATTGAAGGAGAAGCATTAGTTTGCAAAAAATTTGAAAAACATAAACCATTAATAAAAAACAAGAGCTTAACCTACCATTGAATAACAATTATCAACTTGTGAAGGGTTGAGTGCAATTTCTGGAGTACTAAACAAGAAAACTGGCTTCATTCTGCCGCCTACACCTTTTGTACAATTTTCATCTTGACCTGAGTACATGGGAAAACAACAACATGGAAGCTAAGCAAGCCTAGTCATATGCCTAGAACAATAAAACTTTTACTAATTCTAGATTGATTTTCAATAATCCAGCTGAAGCAGCCCATTCAGCCACAAGCATTAAGCATACAACATATGTACGCATTATAAAGGGGACTACTCAGCATCTGAGTAAAGACAAAGTTACTATTTTCAACCTGAGAAATTAAGAAATACACATTCCACTTAACCCTATCTATTTATAAAATATGTTAGTTATCAACATTAGAGTCTATTTAGTGTATGCATAAGCACCAGGAAGTCAGGGACCAGCATTTTGAATCCAATAAGAGGGAATGAGCAAAAGGAAATAAACATGAATGCATATGTGTGAACATACAAAAACTCAAATCGAGAGTTTGGAATAGAGAACAGAAGTAATTAAGTCATCTACTGATTGTATGTTTAAGGGCTTGATGACAAGTGCTACTACCAAAATGTAGCACAAATCACATGGGAAGATGACTATAATTACTGATGTGCAGTAAAGATTTCATGCAAATTCCAATACTTCTGACGATGAGTAAAACAGATCAAATCATTTGAATTTCAGAAAGGGGCACATAAACACTGGAACTAACGTTAAATTTCATGCATTCATTGTAGTTATGTAGTGATTTTGCTAAAATTCTATATTCATTAACTCCTAACAAGTTAACTACATCTGCAAATCAGAAACTGATAAAGGCAGGAAAGAAGCTAATATTAAGCTTTGAACATTTCATAGAAATGAATCATTTTGAGTTTGAACATTTAGCAGAAGCTACAGAAATTTCTTCGAAGCACAAAATAGTCTTCTATCATCATTCTCTTTTCTTTCATTTCATTTTGCCAGTGTTAACAGTCTATTATGTTTTCAAGTACAAAAAGAAAATTAGAATCAAATTCAAACATATTTATGCAACCAAAAGTATATACCAGATTCAGATGAAATGCATTGATCTTGAGAATTGCTCTCCCCCATGGCACCCACTTCATTGTGAGATTTACCAATGGATTGACATGAAGATGATTCCTGGTCAGGAAGTTGAAGACCTAGATTCTGTCCTTCACGATAAAGTTGGTGTGGAGGTTTTACTTTAAAGCTTATATTTCTGGATACAGACACTGGATTTTGTTGTTCATTTGAGTACCACCAGGAGGGGCAATTAAAAGCAAAGGGCACTTGACCAAAATTTTTCTCGGGCAAGTTTTGAATTGGTACCGCCATCTAGTTTATCAATATGTCATGAATTCGAAGAAAAATCCTTAAGGAAGCAAAGATTCTTTTTGCTGGCTTTTCAGATTATCGATTAGCTATCTAAGGAAAAACAAATGCAATGAGCGAGAGCTAGAGCTGCCTTAATTATGTGAAGATGAAAGAACAGCATTCATGAACAAATTGAAAAGAGAATGAACTGTAGATGAGACTAAAACACACTCAGAACACAAATATTGGCACAAATAAAAAAGCCAAACGATGTATTTTCAAATGCCAATAATTTGGGTCCAGTACAACTAATGCAAGAGAGGAAAAGGAAACATTAAGACTTGAGAAACTATCAAAATTGCACAAATTAATAAAAACAAGAAAAGAAATACTTCAATTATCAAAAATTTATAAAATCTGAAAATGAATTCCACATCACCTGAACTACCTAACTAATAGGAGTTAAATGTCAATCATTGTTTGATTAAAGCAACAAGCAGTACACACTTGTTTCAAACACAGTTGTTGCAATCAGGCTTTTAAGTTAAAATATGTTCAATTGAAAAGAATTCCCTATACTGGCTTCCAAATAGTTAAATTTTAGAAGTTAGACATACAAGTTTTGAGAACTATACACACTGGTAGATAACTATTAAGGGTTGCATCCTTGCGAAACTTCAGTTGCCACATGAAAATTTTGTACTTCCACGTTTCATGATACTCACTTTGGGCAGCTCGTAAGGACACAATTTTCAATCACATATTCCAATACTAAGCTCCCATCAATGTGACACTGATATAAAATTGGTATTTGCACAAGCTTCAATGTGCACTAATATGTGTAGCAAGCAACCAAGAATAAACACAGAATGAGAATAATAACCCTGTCTTGAAAATCATCAGCAATTGAAATAAGCTTGCAGTAATATGGCATATTCTAAAAAAAAAGCTAAGAAAAACATAATCTAGAATTGAATACATCTCTAAAATTGGCAAGTATGTAATTATCCAAAATTGGGATAGAATTCAGCGGCCAAGATCATTAGTAAAGCCACGTGTATTTCAGCCATCAAACGCACAAACGCAATGAATCTAGATCAGCCACTAATCTTGGCATGCAGCAGGAAAGCACAGAAAAAGAAAAACCCATGTACAGCACAGGAACCATCTTGACCAACAGAAGATTAACTATAAAGGGACTTTCTATTTTTGTGCAAGAATGAAACAAATTAAGAACCTAACAACCCCATTAATCAAGCTCAAAACAGTCATGAAACCAAATTCAATCACAGAAACCCTCCAGACATATTTGGTAAGGCACCACTGAAAACGAGTGGGGAAAGCAACCAAAACGCAATAAATGAAAAAAAAAAAAAAAAGATATTACCATCTTTAAAAGGCTCAAAGAGGTGATATATCCAAATCCAAAAACGATATAAAAAAACCGAAGAATAGTAAACCACTCTCTCGACCGTCTGTCTTCCCCTGTCCCAATATCATTTAACAGTCATCACCTCACCATGATCTCAAACTCCACATGCATAAACAACACAGCAAATAACATAAAACCACTTGAACTCTACACCCACAAAAATTATCACCACCAAGATACAACGAAAACAAGAAAAAGAAAACACAGTTAAAAGGACAGGAATCAAAAAGAAAAAAAAAAAAGGAGAGAAAAACAAAATGAAATAGAAGACAAGACAAAGGGTAAAGATAGGAGGATATAATGGATAAGTGGTGTAAGAAAAAGAAAAAGAGAAAGCAAGAGAGAGACCTTTGGGATCTGGTGAGTCAAGAAGAAGCAAAGAATTGAGCTGTTGGGAAGAACTCGGGCATGTCCCCTCTATTGAAACTCTCCACCACCCAAAAACTCTCACTCTCTCTCTTTCTCTTTCTAAATATATTTCTCTCTCTTTCTCACTCCCTTACTCTTTGCGCTTTGCTTTGCTATGACAAAAGCCCAAAAGAGTAATAATTCCAATAAGAATAAAAACACCCACCACCCACCACCACCATTTCTTCTACACCTCTCTGTTTTTTATTCGTTTGCATGTCTTTTCTGTATGCCCCACTTACACATATACTCACCCAAACGCGCCCTTACCCTTTTGGCTTTATTAGCAGCCGCCCTTAACTATCTATCCACAATATAACCACGAGCAAATGATGAGGTGGGGATCACAGAAATTGTGATTGGATGTGTATTCCACTGGCTAAATGAAGTGCGTGGGTTAGCGAGTTGCTTAAAGGATTTGGAAATTGCACCATAAGGTTTCTTGTAGTTTTGTCGTCGTATGATGACCTTATTTTCGAAAATGCCCCTACCATCTTCTCCTTCTGGAATCTCTTTATTTCTTGATGATTGGAATTGAGCAAGGAAGCGGAATCAACTTGTTCCACTTAAATCCCACAGCTAATCCTATTGGTGAAGATAGGATACTTTCCTTTATTTTTTGGAAAAAAAAGTTTAGTTCCTAAAAAATAATAATAAAATTAATAAATAAACATCTCTATTTTTTAAAAACTAATTATGAGTTTGTAAATTTTGATTCATTAACATTTTGGTCCATCAATTTAATTGTTATCAACTTATAACCAAATCTAAAATGCATCAGCTTTCATTCTTGATTTCTTGCTTGGATGATGAGCAGTTGACCACTACAGAGGTCTTTCATTTTGCTTAATTTTCTCAATTTTTGAAATAGAGGGGAAATTTTAAAAAATATCGTCTGATTTCTTGCTTGGGTGATGAGCATAGACATGGCCATGGTTCCGGAACCGAACCGAAAATGTCCGGTTCCGGTTC
Source organism: Jatropha curcas (assembly GCF_014843425.1). Next base: position 771,372 of record NW_023590909.1, read on the forward strand.
CGGTTTGGAACCGTCTGGTTCCGGTTCCGGTTCCGTCCGGTTCCGATTCCGATCCGGTTACAAAACCGACGGTTTCAATCGGTTTTCCGGCGAATCGCATAATTTTAAATTTTAAATTTTAAAAACCGGTTTTAAAAAATATATATATTTGAACATAAAAAATTAAAAGATACACCTAAAAAAATTAAAAAATACTTCAATTAAATTTTTTTTTTAAAGACTTGAGAGTTTGTAAATTTTTTGATTCATTAACATTTTGGTCCAATCAATTTAATTGTTATCAACTATAACCAAATCTAAAATGCATCAGCTTTCATTCTTTGATTTCTTGCTTGGATGAATTGAGGCAGTTGACCACTACAGTAGGTCTTTCCATTTTGCTTAATTTTCCTCAATTTTTGAAATAGAGGGGAAATTTTTAAAAAAAATATCGTCTGATTTCTTGCTTGGGTTGATGAGCATGACATGGGCCATGGTTCCGGAACCGAACCGAAAATGTCCGGTTCCTGGTTCCGGTTTGGAACCGTCTGGTTCCGGTTCCGGTTCGTTCCGGTTCGATTCTCGATCCGGTTACAAGAACCGACGGTTTCAATCGGTTTTCCGGCGAATCGGCAATATTTTTAAACTTTTTAAATTTTAAAAAACCGGTTTTTAAAAAATATATTATATTTGACATAAAAATTAAAAAGAATAACCTAAAAAATTAAAAAAATACTTCAATTAAATTTTTTTTTTTAAAGACTTGAACATAATTATTTTTTTAAAAAAAAATTTTCAAAATGAATTTAATTTTTTGTTTAAAAAGTTTGAAAATATTTTAAAATTTTGAAGAACCAGGTTTTTAAAAATATATATTGAACATAAAAAAAATTAAAAGATACACCTAAAAAATTAAAAAAATACTTCAATTAAAAAATTTTTATTTTTAAAGACTTGAAACTTAATTAGAAATTTCACAACAAAAATTTAAAAAAAAAAAAAAACTGACAGTTTGGCTAGAACCGCCGGTTCGAAACCGGATGTTCGAACCGGCCAGAGAAACCGGCGGTTCCAGTCTGGGTTCACCGGTTTCTCCTTGGGAACCGCGCCGTTCCGGTTTCGCTAGAAAATTTGGAACCGAACCGAACTGGAATTCCTCCGAATTTCCGTTCCAAAATTTAGAACCGGAACCGAACTGGAATTCTCCGATTCCGGTTCGGCCCGGTTCCGGTTCTCACCGGTTCCAGTTACGGTTCCGGACCGGTTCGGCCATCTCTAGATGAGCACTAGAGAGATCCTTCATCCTTGTTAATACTCATTTAATTTTTTATTTTTTTTTTTCATCTTGTTGACCTTCCTTAGACACATCAAAATAGATTAAAAAAAAAAATGGCAATTACGAATATAATCTCAAGTGGACGAGGGGCTAATTTAGTAAAATCAAATGGTCATTAACAAACAGCAAATTTTGCATTGTCGTTTTGCTTGTTGTGTAGCACAAGACAAAGAGGTTGGTCAGATAGAGATTAAATGGGGCTTTGAATGCTACTATCAGAGAAAGTCACGAGTCATAAAGCGACGCCTATAGAGACCAACATTTCTTTGCTTTTGCCTCCTCACTAAGACTCGTTCCTTTGTCTCTTTTGTCCAGAAGCATCTACACCCTCGAGGTTAATATTTGTATTTTTTCTAATAAATAATAATCATCTCTTCATTTAATTTGCTCTCAGTAATAAATAACATTATAATAACATACGATATATATAATATATATATATATTTTTTAGTTTATCTCACTTTGGTTGTTTTAAATATTAACAAGATTGAGATTTTTTTTTTTTAATAATTAAACTTCAATTGAAATTCGAATTTGCAAGTTTACAAACTTATAAACTCGTAAAAGCTTAAACAACATAAATGGCTCTAATGCCAATGAACCAAAATTCAATGCTGTTTAATTAATAACTTTCAATGGCTGGTCTCATAACCTATTCTTTTATCAAAAAACAGAGACAAACACAAAATGACAAAGGCCATGTCTGCCAGAAGATGTGAACTTGGTGACCTTAGGCATGCAGAAAGAACAGAGACAGATTCTGAATTCAAAGGGAAGATCACAAAATTATAACACTTTTTATTCACAACGGTTAATTAAATTACAGAAATTTTATCCAGAAAAATTTCAGGCAACTATAAACTTAACCGCACCGCTAACGGAGTAATGGTGGGTATGAACCACGTGGGAAAGCCTATCTATATGGTTAATCTTGTTCGGTCATTCCCAAAACAATGAAGGGATGATACAGGTGGATGGCATGAGTGACGGAAACCTGGTCGTATGCAAGTGAAAAAACATACCTCAACTATTCGCGCCATTGGCTGCATCTGGTAGTCTCGTAGTGGTGTCTTGACGAGAACCAGAAAATACGAGTATGATTTCATCTGCCAAACAAGTACAACAACAATAATCAGTAAGTTAATTGCAATTGACATAATTAACTGCAAATGACACCACGAGGTAGAAAACCTCCCGTCCTGCCCGTTAGGCCAGAATATAGAAATAATTTTATTTAATTTCCGGTCAATCTTTTAATTAGAAATCAATAAATAAAACAAGAACCAAGGATATATTCAAAAATCTATGGTGAATTATGCATCAACTGGGTCTGTTAAACACCTTACTTCGCTCAATCATAGGAACCATATAAATAAGTTTTCAGTGCTTACTATAAGAACTACAGCTGCAAGTTAATCCTTTCTGACCATTTGAAAATATCAGAGTAGACTCGATCTCCTCCCAAGTCCTCTCCTGTAGCTCCTGCTGCTACCCTTATAATGTCCTCTATTAATGCGAAGTTCCCCATTATATCAACATGAGCACCACTTTGGGTGCCTCGACCCTCCAGAAGATTAGCTGGAGGAGCATGGTTGTATTCCCTTGTGTAAGTACGAATGCCTGAAGGATTGAATCTGGTCTTCCCTCGCCAACCCTTTGCACACATAAAACCCGCACTCAAAACAGGAACAGTCTCGTCTCCGTTTACGGAAAAAACTCCATCTTTTAAACAAGAGTTCTCACTTCTGCCTGTTGCTGAGGTATCTATCTGAAAGGGAATTGAGCATTCAGCAGTTGAAGTTAGCTTGTAAACATATGCTCTTTCAGTGGGTACTCCAACTCCATACATAGAATATATCTCCATCTCAGGAGCATTTGGTAATCTGCAAAAGCAACAAAGAACATTAGGCAGTCCTAAAATATATGAGGTAAAGTATAGATAAGCTTCTGAATTTTAGCAATAATCAGTTAAAGCAAGTACAACTTATAATTATTCTATTACAACAATAGCAACTATAAAAGGGATTAAGAGAATATATGTGCAAGAAAATTTTCAACTATAGGACTTAAAAGAGTTCTAATTTGATGCATTTTAAACATGATAATCGAGTTGTTCCCATGGGAATCACACAAAAGCAAACTAAAAGAATTTGTCAGTAGAAGAACAATTCATGAATTTTCTGTACAAAAGTAAAGCTAATTAATGTGCAGAAAAATCAAATCAATTCCCTTTGTCATAAGTAATAAATGATGGAAATTCACACCTTGTTTCCAAGGGGTTCGACCAGTATTTGTAGTGTTTGTATTTTGGATCGTCCAAATTTTCTGCAATCCCATAGGAAAAATGAGCACCTCCACGTTTCATAAGCTTAGGAGCAACAAAATTAAGAAGATCTAAAGTTGACCCAGCCGTGTAAATTTTGTACTCAGCAACAGCTTTGATACCCTCAATACCAATTTCTTGGTACTCTGTCCAAATGTCACAGCTGTTTGTAGGGTTATTCACCTTAACCGCATCCTGCAGATCAACGACATTTTTAAAAACACCAACCAGATTCAAAATTAATACTTGCAACAATGGTATAAGCAGCTGTTAGAATCTCAGACATAAATGGGTTAAACCTAATTTATTGTTATGAAAATGTAATACAGCAAGAGCCCGGAAGGGGGGGGGGGGGGGTTTAACCTAATTTATTGGTTATGAAAAAATGTTAATACAGCAAGAGCCCGGAAGGGGGGGGGGGTGTGAAGAGACCTCCAGCTTTCAGCATTAATTGAGGGGGGGGGGGGGGTGTGAGAGACCTCCAGCTTTCACATTAATTGACTGAGAACTCCTAAGAATGCAAGAACAGCAGTTGACTTCTCATATAATTGCTTGTGCACTCTAGCAGCATAAAAATGATTGATTATAGTTGCTCACATTTAATACATGAGATTGAAAGCATTGCACTTCCACCAAAATTGATGTGATTATCACCAAAGGACTAAATGAAATCATAGGGAATTGAGACAAAGAAATACATGAAGATGTACAAGAAGGATCAACTAATAATATTAATTTTGTAATCCATGTGTGAGCATACTTGCATGTGCATGACAGAGGGCTAGAGAAAGAATAGGGAGGGGCATTTTTTAGCATTAACTGAAGATGAAGTATTACCCTGAAATCCATCCTCTCAATTTTGGAGGAAGGACGCTCAGCTGCATCTTTTCCAAATGATATAATTCTCCCATAGTTCACACCTTCTGTGAAACTTGAAGTCCCTTTCCCATTTTGACCTGCAGTTTTAGTATTATTGTTCTTTGGCTTCTTTGCACCACAGCTGTAGCCTCCTTCAGGTGACCAATCAAGGCCACCCCATATAGTATCCCCACCTTTTGGTATCATAGACATGGTCGAGTCCCATGTACGAGTCATCCGCATTAAATGTTGCAGAGTTTGAAGGCCAAAAACATCTTTATCCAAAAAACCTGGTGCGAAAGCCCTGTAACATGATTAGCATTTCATCAAGACATAAACATAAAGCAGGTCAGACTAGTCTGAAAAAGTTGTGAAATTAAATGACTTGATGAAAATATATAATATAAGCATGTCTAAGTACCACTTGTTGAAACACAAATCCAGAAAAGGAAAGAGAAGTGTGGAGGGATTGCAAATTGCTGGCAACATAAAATTAATTCTTATTTGTAAGCTGACTTTTGTAGTTAAAGGTAAACCTGGCAGCTGCTATATCCCTGGCTTCATTAGAGAAAAGTCCTGAGACTGCTTTTGGAACGCCTAAAAAGGGTCCACCAATATTCATCACTGCCTTTAAATGCTTGGCGCACCAATCTGTTCCACCGCCACCACCCATTGGAGCAGGTGCCTCAACCCATTTCATGAAATGCAGAAAGTAAAGAACACCCATTGAATGCGGAATAGCAACCACCTTTCTCCCACCATTAGTAGCCACCATGAGTTCTATATTACTTTTTATCCTGCTCAAGGTTTGGTCCCTGACCTGATCAATCAATTAGAAAGAATTTAACAAGCTAATTGAGAAAGCAATACATAACGACAGAGAAAGAAATATAGAACACTGCAAAAAGCATCAAGAGACGGTGTGAAAAGTTCAAACTATGACTTGGGAACTCCAGAAGCAAAAGTGCGCCACAAAGGAGCAAATCTCTGACTTGAAAAAACATACCTCAGTGTTCTGGAATGATATTCTCCAATCATATGCAGCCATGTACATGGTTTTCTCCTCATATCCAATGCGAGCCAAATTAGCAATTAAAACTGCCCAGACAAAATAACCAGCTGCAAAATAATCTGCTGCCACAAGTCCAGATACAGGCCTAACTCTTATGCCAGGAGGGTCTAGTCCAGTCTCATTGTCCAGTGACATATGCTCAACCCAGCATAATGGTCTGAATGAAAATAAGGAGAAAGAAGAGGGGAAGAAACAAACTTCAAAGTCAAAATTATACTATTATTCAAAGAGTCTATCAAATGTCTCATTGAATAGGTAGCACAAATGCCACTCATAGGTTTTATCTATACTGTTCCAAAATTCTAAAAACTCAGTTACTTGTTACTGGTAAGGTGGAACCGTTATTAAATTCAACAAGATTTATTTAATCTTCATCAGTTACTTGTAAGCAACCTCACCCACACCTACAATATACTAGTTGAGCAACGTTTGCTAATATTAATTAGAGAAGAAAAAAAAAAAAAAAAACTAACAAAAGAAAGCTTTTCTATGAAGCCATAAGTAGTCTCAAACTAACAATCACAACTATAAAAAGATTTTTTTTTTTTTTTTTTTTTCCAACTACTAAAATCAACAACTATACAAAAGATTTTTTTTTTTTTTTTTTTTTTCCCAAAAAAGCCAATATAAAAAGATTTTTTTTTTTTTTTTTTTCCAAAAAGCAAAATACCTTTTGTACACTTCTCCAAATGTGCCACCCCAGAGTCGCTTCCTAAACAATCCCTCCGAACACTGGTGTCCTTCCCACAATTCAAGCCCACCGGTAACAATTCCAGGCACAAAAACCACGGGATGCTTCACCGTCAACCCTTCCTTTTTCAATTTCACGCCAGGCGGGTCCGGCATCGGCCCCGTGATTGCCTCCGTCACGTATTGAGGGAAAGAGGCAGGCATTGCATTGTATAGAAAAAGCAAAAACCACCACATCGAACATATAAAACCAATGAACCAGCAACAGCTATCCACACAATTCCATTTCTTTATCCTCCTCCCTCCGCTCTGCTTTCTCTTTGGCTTTTCCTCTTTCTCCTCCTTCTTCTCGTCGTTGTCTTTCTCAACCTCAGGGAAATCTGAAGAACTGTGAACTTTTGACCTCCGTCGCAAAATCGCCATCGTTTGATGAACTTGCTAATCAAAGACAGAGAATCAAATAAAAAATAAAGCGAGCTGATTTGGCTAGGAGCAGAGTAAACACCCGAACCCTAGCCCTAATTTTATCCCGAGCATGTGTATATCGTTTTAATTAGGAAACTCCATTGCACGAAACGACGGAGACCGGAGGGGACGAGAGCAGCCGGCGAGAAATGATGTGGAACCACGTGACAGGGCTGTTAGCGGTGAGCTTTGGAGAGTTTTGGAGGCAGTTTCAACGTTTTAATAGAAAAGATTCAAGGTCGCCTGCCTGCTGCTGGAGTGCGGACCCCTCACTGAGACAATTTCCACGTGGCGACACCAAGAACCTAGAGAGGATCTGTATGTAAGACTGTAACTCGCTGGCGCGGTGTTCATAAAGAAAGCGTGATCGAACGGTAAAGAAGTCTAGTTTAGTAGGCGAGAAATTATTTTGAGGGTGGATATGAAAGTATTTATTTCTAGAAACAGGCCTGATTCTTATTGTCCACTGACATATGCTCAACCCACCAAAGGAGAAAGAAGGGGGAAGAAATAGGCTTCAAAGAGTCAATCCCACCAACATTTATAATTCCATAGCCAAGATAATTGGAACATTGGTGGGAAATAATTACAGTAATTTTGCTGGTGAATTTTGTGAAATTTTCAATTTTACAAATTCAATTCTACAGAATTAAATATATTTAAATCAAATTCTATAAAAATGAATTTTATAAAACTAAATGACCCAAAATTTTACGTCTAACTACCCTCTTTTCTCCTGCCCAAATGAGTTAGCGTCTTAAATTTTTTTATTATTATTTTAGTAAGCAGTATTATATTAATCTTTATTTGAATAAGTTCTGATTAAGCTAATGTATATCAGTTTGCTCTTAATTCAATTTTAAAAGTATTGATAATCCATGCATCATTTTCATAAAAATTTCTAAATAATAACTTATGTTTAATCATAAACTTATAATTTATGAAGATGAAGTTCAAATTTGTGACCTTCAACCATTTTTTAACCACGAAATTCTTATGTTCTGTGTATTTATTAGCTTTTGTCTTGTGCGATGTGTGTATGGATATTCTTGACAATTATTATAAAATAATGATAGTAACATAATTAAGTTGGATTAGATCTAAAGAATGGAGTCTTTTTTAAGCCTTAAGAATTGATAAAGTCATAAAACTGTGTTTTCAGATAAAAAATTATAACTCAGATTTCCCTTTTTTTTTTTTAAGAAATTAATATATTGATATTGTTTTGGTATTATATTTTATTTTAATAGGAAAACATAAATAAATTATTATTTAGTATAAAATAAATATAATTAATATTTATAAAATTATTGTTTCTATGATGTTTTAGGAAATAAACATGAATTTTCAATTTTCATCTCCCTATTTACAAGAAAAGAAAAATGGATATTCTGAACACTAAAGTTTAAATTATAAAGAACCACAACTATAAAAAGAATTTTACTTTTTTTTTTTTCCAAAAAGAAAAATACGTACCTTTTGTACACTTCTCCGAATGTGCCACCCCATAGTCGCTTTCTATGCAGTCTCTCAGCACACTGACGCCCTTCCCACAATTCAAGCCCTCCGGTAGCAATTCCAGGCACGAAAACCACCGGATGCTTCACCATTAATCCTTCCTTTTTCAATTTCACGCCAGGCGGGTCCGGCATCGGCCCCGTGATCACCTCCGTCACATATTGAGGGAAAGTTGAAGGAATTGCATTGTATAGAAAAAGCAAAAACCACCAAATTGAACATATAAAACCAATGAACCAGTAGCAGCTATCCACACACGTCCATTTCTTTATCCTCCTCTCTTCTTCGTTTTGCTTCTTCGGCTTCTCCTTCTTCTCGTGGTTGTCTTTCTCAACCTCAGCGAACTCTGAAGAACTCTGGACTTTTGACTTCCGTCTCAAAATCGACATCGTCTTGCTGAACTTGCTAATCAAACAAAGAGAGTTAAATTAAAAAAAAAAAAAAAAAACAAAAAGAGCCGGTTTTGCTTCGAGCAGAGCAGACGCCGAAATCCTATATCCCGAACATTTGTATATCTGTTTATTAGGAAACTCCTTGCATGAAACGGCGGAAACTGGAGGACACGAGGACAGCCAGCGAGAAAGTCGTGGAGGGTTTTAGAGGCTGTTTGAACATTTTAATGAAAAAAAATTCAAGATCTAACCTAGAACATGCAAACCTAGAGAGCAACGAGGAAGAAATACATATTCACTCAATTTTGTACATATCCATTTTGCATGCTTGACACGTAGTTCACAGCATCTGTGAAATAGCCTAACATTTGGCACACTCTCAAATTCTCTCTATCTGCACAAATCATGATTGGGCATCTTTTCTTTTCATTTTTTCTCCTTCTTCTGCAATTCTTTATAAAATGTACATGCAATGCAAGATATATATCTCACTTACAATTCTAGACTGGTAAGTTCCTTAATATACATTTTCAGAGAATGGACTTCCCTCCTTTGTTTTTGGTATAATGTAATAATGATGAGAAAACAATGACTACAGCCCTCATAAAAGAACCCTTTATTAGTATTTATTTTACTATTTAATACTTGTGTAAACTTGTAAAGGAAAAATTTTGCATTTTCTATATAGAAATATTATGTGTAAAGGAAGGAGTTTGAAACTTGGAAGTATTATTGTTATCTGAATACCATTTTTCTTATCTAAACATGAAAATACATTCATATGTATAATAAAATTTTTATATATAATTAATTTAATAAGACTTTAAATTTATAAGAACAAAGTTTTAGATGCAAGTATAACATTTATAAAATAAAACTTTATTTAATTATACCTTGTTATAAATAATTTATTTATGTAGATTCCATAACTTTCAAAGATTTATTATCTAGTTGAATATCATAAATTCTATAACTCTCAAAATACTTAAATCATATAATTTAATATTTATATTTTTATAGCTTATAAATGTATATATATTTAGAATCAAGAGCTTATAGATAGAGACCACACACCAAGCTATACTGTCGTATATATTTCTTTCCCCTCTTAATGTTAATTATTTTCGCATATATACATATTTCTTGTATTTTCTTTTAGTTTTATAGTATATCTTAATTTGATAGCAAACCTATATTCAATAATCCCTTTTCAATATAAAAATATATTTTCTATCTAAAATTAATCAATTTATAGAAAAAATTAATATTGATATTAAAAATAAAAAAAATCAAAATTCACTTAAATTTATGTGAATTTATTTTTAATATTAATAAATAAGTTTATCGAATCTTAAATATTAACTATATTAATTAAAATTGTGGCGAATTTTAAGATATCAAATTTGGAATATCAATTTTAAGTAATATATTCTCAAAAATAAATATATATCAAAGCCAATGTACTTGACAAAATGATAGCACGTCCGATATAGAAATATAATCATTATTGACAACATGGGCAACTTAATTAGTAATTAAATTATCCTTTGCAATTTTGTAATGTTGACAAAATTAATAAATCATATCAATAAAAATTTTAAATAAATTAATATCCAATCATTAAAAGACAAATAAAATAAAATAAAATAAAAATCCAAATAAACAATAGTTTGCGAGACACACCTTTAACATGCAAGAATCATTTTTAGTTTTATTTTCCATTTTTAAACATTTCTTAGGGAATCTGTTTTTATTTAACATTACCATCTATTATTCACATGAAAGAGTATGGAAGCGACAGAATTGGCATTTTATTGTTGTCATGCACATAATAGTGATGGTTGATTCATATTTTTTTTTTACGAAAATGTTTGGTAGAACATTTTAAATTTTTAATCATTATTATTAAAAAGGTTTTATTTAAACACCATTTAAGTTCAAACATAAAATACATGTGTCATAATGGTAACTTGACCTAATTGCTTAATTAAGATGGATTAAGCATCATTTTTCAAAACAAAAAGTATATCTATATTTAATAACCTTATTCATGGGCCTCTTTCATAATACGAATCGCCTTTTTCTTCATATAATCTGGGCCTATAAGGAGAACAAAAAGGCCCATGATGCGGGACAGTGGCCCAGAAGTTCAATAAATATCTACAGAACCGAAAAGGGAGAGAATCTAATCTTCATTGATCACTCAGTGTTTGTAAGCATCCAAAGAGAAGAAACAGTAGGCATGGAGAGCTACAGAACGATCGACCATAACAACCGCGAGGACGAATTACAACCGGTGACTACCGGTAGCAGGTAAACATGAAAAGCAAAGCTCACTCATCAACAGTTCACCGAAATCAACACTAATAGTACTATACTATCTATCCCCCATTATAGCGATTAGCCAGCACCAGACCAAGCCTAAACAAAATAATAATAAAAAGATTGCGTCTCTTTCCCATTTTTCTCCTCATTGCCGGTCTCTCTGAGTCTGACTCTCTCCATGCAATCTTTTTCCGCCATTAACTCCGATGAGGTAGTGTCTATTCTTTTATTTTTATTTTTTTTAAAATGTCAGAATTCTATATTATTATCAATTTTCATTTGTTTGATTCGTGTAATTAATATCTTCATTAATTTTGAATAGAGAATCTCTGATCGCGTTATCTGAGTTGAGCATCCAAGACCTGCATGGCCATAGGTTGTTAGAAGTCTCTCGTTTTTCGCGCTTAGAAACTAATACTGAAGCTAATAAACCGATTCCTCGGACTTCACTCTTGTAATTTCTAACTGTGAGGACTCTGTTTGTTTATGAATTCTCATTTACTTGCAATTCAATTCCGCTCATTTAATTTCTCATGCAGTTTAATTATTAATGGTTTGCAGCTTTTATTTGAGGTGGAATTTGGAGTGTCTGAGTTAAACAAAAAAAAAAAAAAGATCGAAGGTGTGAATTTCTCGAAGTTGACAATGTGTATAAACTATTAGCGTTTTCTTGTGGAAGTAACAGAGATTCGTTTATCTCTTTCTCAGAATTGAAAAATGCTGACGTGTATAGCTCGATCAAAGCAACCCGGTGATGACTCACTGAGTCAACCCGATGAGTCTGCCACCGGTGATGCTCCCAATACCAAACAACATCAAGCAATCAAATCCCTCACTTCTCAGGTACTTCCAAAATCCAAAACCCTCACTCTGTTTTAGATTCCATAATTCAAGGTCTAGTTATCGTTTTCCATTTTTATATTGTTTTTATAGCTTAAAGACATGGCACTGAAGGCCTCCGGAGCATACCGGCACTGTAATCCGTGCACCGGACCAACAACTCAGAGCCGATTGAGGAATAACTCAAACGAGTCTGACGCAGAATCGGAGAGGTTCCGGTGGTCGTTACGGCGGACCGGAAGCTCGAGCTCGACGACGCCAAGGACATGGGGGAAGGAGATGGAGGCGAGACTAAAGGGGATTTCGAGCTCCAGCGGTGAGGGCACGCCTAATTCGGTAAATGGTAGTGGGCGTCGGGTCGACCCGCCCGTTGTGTTCGTTGAAGAGAACGAACCGAAGGAGTGGGTGGCCCAGGTCGAGCCCGGTGTTCTGATAACTTTCGTTTCGCTCCCACGCGGGGGAAATGATCTCAAGCGGATACGCTTCAGGTACGCCCTCTTGTTGATCAGATATTCGACGGTCCTGCTTTGTTTTAATATTAATGTGCTATAGATTGGGATTTGGATGTTTCTGATCTTTTGATCGGACGGTCTGTCCTGAGTTATGACTGTGCATTTTGTGTGTATAAGTCGTACGTTAGTACTGTTACTGGTGTGATAGAGAGAGTGGACTGCTAGTGAATTAGTATGCGTTATTGATTGGTTGCTAAGTGATTGTTTCATTGTTTTGCTCCTTTTTTATTATTTTTTAAATATTTATTCGCTTACTTCTGTTGTTCTATGCTTTTTAATTTTTATTTTTATAAAAAACTCAAAGTAGGTGGAGGGGGAGAAATAGAGGAAAGGCCTCAAACAGGTGTTTGGATGTTTATAATTTTCACGCATATATGTTTTTTTGCTAAATTAGAAAGCTGTTTGATGAGTGGGAAAAAGTTTCATTTCATCTTTTCACACCATAATTAAAATATTTTTGCATTAAATAAGGAAATATGAAGTAAAAGTTGTTTTACAATTTATCAATTTGAATAGAGCATCCAAACTCCTTTCACTAAAAATAGAGCATCCAAACACTACCTTGGACACCTCTGTTCTGTTCAAATGAAGAAATTAGGTGGGGGGCCCACATGCTACAGTTAAATTCACGCCTAGTGCAAAGCAATCCAAGAAAAGTCCAAAAGGAGAACTCATTGTGTTTCATTAGTGGCGGTGGGTCAGATTTGATTGTGTTGGGCACCTTTTTCACTGACGATTGTCGCGGTGTCGGAGAAGGCTCTTCCCTTTTCTTTTTCAAATAAATATTTTTTTTTCTTTATTTCTTCACGCCTGATTCCCCGTGGCTTTGTCACCTTATGCGACTATTTGTTTTGTCATGTTGTTCTTATTGGCCAGTGGCCACAGTCTTCCTTCCACTTCAAACTACATGCTAGACAAAATGTGCCCTGCAAGTGAGTCAATGTTGGCAGCAACAATGACATGGCAAGAGAGGCAAATAGACCTTTCTTGTTTATCGGGGACAATGTTAAGAACTTTCGTGGTTAGAAACTGTGTTGTAATACTTATCTTTATTGCCCCTCAAAGCATTAATTTTACTCACTGTAGCCGGTGCTACTATTCCAACAAATTTTCGCTTTCCTTTCCCTCTTTTATTGACTTCGGTTCCACATTGATCTAATTCCATCATTCTGTTGCTTGGATGTGTCAATGTAATAATTCTGTTTGGATTTGTTAATGTAATTATGAGACTTAATTTAATAATTTCGATTGGTTTGAGTCCCCCTATGTGTTTTGACTGATTAGACATCCACTATTATGTTTTTGCGACCTAAATTTTTGTACTGTTTCATGCACTAAAACTCCTTTTTAAAGTAAAGTGGCTTCATTTCTTTTTGACAATAAAGTAGTTTCGAATATAGCTGCCTAATATAATTAATTAAGACTAGCTGGATGCTGAAGGCCAGGGATAGGTTTTTGAGGCTTAAGGTTGTAGGCATGTGAACAAGTAATGCCATGATGCGGACTCGATTATTGTTTATTGGAAAATGTTTTTGGGCTCCAATTCATTTTCTGGGAAAATTTTATCTCATGCTTGACTTCTTCCTGTCTTTGCAACTCAGTGTGTTTTGCTGAATCACTGCAGAATGTGCCTTTTCAGTTGTCACATGCTTCACACGTTCATACCGTGACTAAGTCACAGAATTAACATCATAAATGCATGAACATCAAGGCTTCTGAATGTAGTTAATTTTCTCTGTTTTAGTCGAGACATGTTTAACAAATGGCAAGCTCAAAGATGGTGGGCAGAGAACTATGATAGAGTCATGGAGCTTTACAATGTACAGAGATTTAATCGTCAGGCTTTTCCATTGCCAACACCCCCAAGATCTGAAGATGAGGTGAGTTCCACTCTATTTGCCAAAATAATGACATGAAACGTGATCAAGGAGAGTGTAATCGTCTGAGATAGGCTGAGGCAATGACTGCAGAATGTGCATATAAATTATCAACAATTTATGTATCAATGGGTTGCAACACAACTCCATTCTACTGTAAAAAACAATTCAATAGCAAGGGCTGCTGGACCTTCCATTGAATGACTAGGAATGAGCGTTAGCATGCATTGCAAGTCATATTGTGCACACTTTGCACCAACGCAGTTGTTAATTCAATTAATGCTAATACTGTCATCTAAAACCTAGCTCAGAGCTCAAAGATGGAGTCTGCTGAAGACAGCCCTGTAACACCACCACTGACCAGAGAACGGTTGCCTCGAAATTTGTATCGGCCAACAGGGATGGGAATGGGCTACTCATCCTCAGATTCACTCGATCATCATCCAATGCAAGTCCGCCATTACTGTGATTCAGGTGGTCTCAACTCAACCCCAAAACTATCTAGTATTAGTGGGGCCAAGACAGAAACATCATCTATGGATGCTTCTATAAGAAGTAGCTCATCAAGGGAGGCAGATCGCTCAGGAGAGTTGTCAATCAGCAATGCTAGTGATATGGAAACTGAATGGGTCGAACAGGATGAACCAGGGGTTTACATCACTATCAGAGCCTTGCCGGGTGGCAAAAGGGAGCTCAGAAGAGTTAGATTCAGGTAAGATTATTTGGTTAATATATGACCAGCTGATTGATATATATTTATCTGAAAACATTCTGTAAGGAACAGAGTAACAAATAAGTTGCTAGATTGCAAAAAGGATGTGATAAAGGAACATGCTTACTGTAGATTATCAACCTGGGCATGAAACCATTGGCTCCACTGATGAGTGATGGAATGGGTTTTAGCCTGCACAATATAAATTATAATGATTTGGCTGAATAGTTTGTTAACGACCTAGAGATTGCTCATAGTGTTAATCTTAGATATTCTTGGATGCTTATGTTCATTATATTCAATCTTTTTGCTAGTTTACACAAAGGAAATGATGATCCTTTGTCCTGAATCCTGGTAGCTTGAATTTTCATATAGCACCCAGTGGTGGGGATAAAATAGAGTATGTGATATACACCGCGTGTGCCATCCGTTATGGCTCTGTGATGGGGACTGCTGGATCAGTCAGCTTAATCTTTTTGCCCTTTTTTTTATTTTTTTAATTTTTTCCCAAAAGGAAAAAGGGCTTAGTTCTTGTTTAGACACTATAGCCTCTGTTGGATTTGATCATTAGCTGTCAATATGTTTGGTGATATAGGAATTCCGGAATATCTCAGAATATAATATACATGTTTGTTGGCGACAGTTTTCCTTTTGACACCTAGGCAGTTTTTAGAGACAAGTTAACATTGCTAACCTGTTAATAATGCTCCATAAACAAGTCTTTGAGTGGATTTAATTTGACTAAATCCAAATTGTTTGTGCTTCATGATATTTGGGTAATAATTGGTCTAAATTACAATAATGACTTGAATTGATAATCATTAGAAACAAATAACTGTTGTCCATTATGCTGCTTCCACCGAGTATTAATTGTGTTGCTAGTAACAATAAAAATTTAGCATCGAATATTGGCACTTTTCTATTTTGATTATACTTGTGTAGCTTTAGAAATACATTGACTCATCATCATCTAACTGTACACAAATGTGGTGCAGCCGAGAAAAATTTGGGGAGATGCATGCCAGACTCTGGTGGGAAGAGAATCGAGCCAGGATACATGAACAGTACTTGTAATTGAACGACAACAATAGTTGCTGGTGGACTGTCCAGATTGTGGGGGTGTGTTTATCTTTTCTTTTTCCTCTTTCTCAATTTTTTTTTTTTTTAAAAAAATCTCTACTCAATACTAGTAGAATCACTTCCTTAGAGAATCTGAATAGGTGCTGCTGGCACCTCTTGATTTTTTGAGGAACTCCTTGCATGATCCTTAAATTGGAAAAGTTTTTTGAGCAGTGAAGTTTCTCAACTTCATAGAATTTATGAGCATATAATATACTCTTTTCAGATTGGGATCGTGCACTTAGTTAATCTATTATATTTTAACCATTTCTTTTAATTAAGGGTTGGTGGATAAAAAGCAAAGTTTGTGTATTTATGGTGGTCAACACATTGTTATCAATGAAAGAATGTGTTTTGTCTCTTTCTCGCTTTCCAAGCAATCCTTCAATCTACATTCCCACTTTGAATGGCAAGGAAAAATCATTTGAATTTTTATTACTTTTAATATAGTCATTAAATTATATTTACATCAACAAAATCATTTAACTTTAAAAACTATTGTTCTTTTTTTTTTCAAAAGAATTTAAAAATTTTAATAATCTATTAAACATAGTTTATATGATGAGACTTCCAACTCATAAAAACATATGGATTAATAGTGACCTAAACATAGATAATAATTATTTGTATTATATATTTCGATAAACATTACAGTTAAATAGCTAAGCTAAATCCTGCACCGGACGGTTTTGTATTGTAGCCTCCGTCTTGCTTTTCTAGACATGGTAAAAAATAGAAATCTTACCAAAAAAAAAAAATTTGAAAGTTAACTCTCTTTTTGTTTTTGGTGCTTGAGCCATAATTTCTATTATAGATTGAATAGTTACTGTTTTTTAGCTGCTTTTTAAATTATTACTTTTACCTTACCATGCAGTCTCCAATTATAATATTTTCAAATATATTAAATTAAAAATTAAATATTAAGTTAAAAATAACTATTCAAGTATTCTAACATTGTTTAAGGCAAACATATTACTTCATTAAAAATATATTTTTTTTGACATTAACTCCATGCTTTGCATGAGCAAAACAAATAATAAAAAAATTGATTTGGTATGACATATATCATTACAAAGTTCACATCTGTTTAATGATTTTTTGTTATCCTACTAGGTGGTTATATAGCCAAGTTAAATACATGAGTTTTTGTTATAAAAAGTTTTTAAGTATCTCCAAGTGTGAATCTCAAAAAAAAAAAAAAAAAAAAAAATGGTTATATAGTGCCCAAGTTAAATACATGAGTTTTTGTTATAAAGTTTTTAAGTATCTCCAAGTGTGAATCTTCAAAAAAAAAAAAAAAAAAAACAAAAATCCTCTCTACTAAATATCTTTTACTTAAAAAAAAAAAAAAAAAAAAAAACAAAAATCCTCTCTACTAATATCTTTTACTTAGATTGGCATATATCTTGCTAGTAATTTAAAATTTAAAATTAGGATTTTCTAATAATTTCAATGTAAAACAGTAGTGCTCCATTAATTATTGGAGATAAGTGAACTAAGCTGTAGCAAAAGAACACAAAGCCGAAGTGTAGCAAAAGCAAATCTCTTATCCAAACGTTATAAGAGATGATGGATATATAGATAGAGAGAGATAGGATCTCAGAACCAATAACAAGAATCCAACTCAGCTTCCTTATTCCACCACCTTATCCTCCCAAACTTTCCATTTGGACCACCAATGCCTTCCTTTTAGAATCTAAAAACCATCTCTCTACTTCCTTCACTCGTCTAAATCTTCTCTTCTTATTATCTTTTATTTTCCAAGAAAAGAAAAGAAAATAAGAGAAAATGTCTCTTACCATACCTACTAATCTCTCAAAACCCATGTTGAAGCCAAAACTTGGCTCTTCATTAAATCCAGCAAAATCATCAAGATCCTTGATCGTTTGCTCGGCTTCACAAAACTCATCAACCCAAGAAAAAGACTCTTCTAAATCACCACTTCAAGCTTTCTCCGCCGCATTAGCCCTCTCTTCCATCCTCTTATCAGCTCCACTTCCGGCCGTGGCTGACATCTCCGGCCTAACACCATGCAAAGAATCCAAACAGTTTGCTAAACGCGAAAAGCAGCAAATTAAGAAGCTGGAATCCTCGTTGAAGCTCTACGCTCCTGATAGTGCACCTGCTTTAGCTATCCAAGCGACAATAGAGAAGACAAAACGACGGTTTGATAACTATGGGAAACAAGGATTGCTTTGTGGGTCAGATGGGCTTCCTCATTTGATTGTGAGCGGTGACCAAAGGCACTGGGGTGAGTTTATCACTCCAGGGATTTTGTTCTTGTATATTGCAGGTTGGATTGGGTGGGTTGGTAGGAGTTATTTGATTGCTATCAGTGATGAGAAGAAGCCTGCAATGAAGGAGATTATAATTGATGTTCCTTTAGCTACAAGATTGATTTTCAGAGGATTTTCATGGCCTGTTGCTGCCTACAGAGAGTTGCTCAATGGTGAACTTGTTGTCAAGGATGTTTGATTTTTCCCTCAACATCATATATAATTTATATCCTCAGATCTCAGGTTTGTTCTTTCTTTTAATTTTTCTTATTATTCTTTTAATAATATTATTTATTATTTATTATTTATTATATAAAAAAAGTGTTTTAACAAACATAATATAAAATTTTAATTTAAAATATAAGTGGAAAAAACTTGTGTTATAGAGAATTGTTATTGATATTATTACTTAAAACTTAATAACATTGAAAGTTAATTTAGTCAAGGATTAATGTAATATCCAATTTAATTTTTAAAAATCATAGAGACATAAATAATTTTATGTGCATTTATTATATATACTCAGAATCATTTAAATTAAATAAATATTATTTTTAACGTAATTGATTGAATTACTTTCTATTAATTACAGTATTAGTTTGATTTGAAATGAATGAATGAAATTTCTAAACTTAGTGATATAAAATTTATCTTTTGGTGAAAAGTGAAATAAAAATCAATGTGAAATATTTTGGAACATATTATTGAGGACATAACATTTTGACCAGGAAAATAGATTCTCTCTCTATTCCCAATGTGATAGTTCTGAGTCATTTTGAAAACATTCAAGAGTAATTAATAAAGTTTTATTAATTTTACTCTTATTCTTATTAAATACAATAACTAGTCTATAATTTTTAAAGGATAATTTCGTTAAATTAATAAATATTTTGTTATAATTTAAGAGTATTAATTGATTTTTTACAACAGCGGAGGGAGTGATTTTGACTGTGTGGAAATAATTTTCTCCGACAATTCTTGTATTTTGCAGAGAGATATGAAGCCAGAGGGTTGCAGTGCTTCATTTGGGAAATGTAAGGAGGGATTTCTTGTATTGTTATTTGTGACCATTTACTTGTATGTATCTAATGCTTGGTGTTGAAGATTTAGTAACTGTTTAGCCTTACTTTTTTCTTCCCCAATATTCAATAAATTAAATTTTCTTTAAAGTTAATCAAACAAAATCGAATTGTGAATCGGATAAAAATCAAATCAGTTAATTTGGTTTTTTTTTTTTTCTATTAAAATTGAAATTGAACCTTTTTTTTTTTTTTTAATTTCATTTAGCTTCCCTGTCTTTCATTTCCTTTCCTTTCCTTTCCTTTCTACGGCTTACTTCTCCTTACTGGTTCAAGTTGATGCTTCTTAATTCCTTTGATTCGTTTTTCTCCATAGCTGCCTCTGCCTTACTGGTTCAATTTCATCTGCAACATCATCGCTTGAGAGTCAAATATAACTGAACTTTCAATCTCATTATTCTAATATTTTCATCATGAATTTCTCTCAATCCTAATATTCTTAATACGAGCAATACAAAAATCATAATTTTCCAAAAAAAAAAAAACATCATTTCATACTTTTTTATTAACAAAAGTAAATTTGTAACTTTCAAGAAAATAGATTAAAGATGATGTGTGTTTAATTCGCTGTATGGTACTTATCATTTCATTTTATAAATAATTAGTTTGATTTTGTTATTAATTTCTTTTCCATCAAACTCGTTTAAAAATTTCAAATCACATTAAAATAATAAAAAAAGAAATTACTAAAACTCAGTGTATTAAAAGTTAATTTATCATGGTTTAATAATATAATATATTATCTTAAAGTTTAAATATTTTATGTTAATCTTGTGATCTTAGTTTAAGATTGTATTTTTTTATACTTTATATAAGTGATTTATTATTAAACTTTCTATAGAAACATATCGATTTGTATCTCATATCTATATAAAGTTTTTAATTAATGAAATTTTTAGTTTGAATTCTTCTAACAAAAAAAAAAAAATCGCAGCTAAGGCTAAAAAACAAAATAGCTCAATAAAAATACCAAAAAATAAATTTTAAAATAAAATATTATAGATAATATTTTTTTTTCTTGTTTATTAAATTTATATAAATATTTATAAAAAATTGAAAAATATAGTCATAATTAAATTTATAGCAAAAGAAGATAATAATATAATTATAATGTCGGGAACCCTCATAATGTCATGGACTCGGCCGAGAACTTTAAGCCCAGCCTTTCAAATTGGGCTAAAAATCTAAGTCCAGGATCAACCTGAGCACCGGTAGTCATGCGTGCCCACCGAACTTCCGTGGGATGTCATTCGTCAGATTCAATTTTGTCTCATTCATACATTTAATTGGCAGTTGATGTACTTAATCATGTTTAAGATATTAAAGTAAACTGACAACCTATGTTATTAGTTAAAAATAAATAAAGTTCTAATAATTATTATTTTACTTATTTTTAGTAAAAATTGAGTTTTTTTATCATTTCGTGCAAGTTTAAGGTTGTAATTATAAGCACACCAAAACTTAACTAGTGGTAAATACATATGACCTGACAATAAATTTAAGTTTGCATCTCTTCCCCAATATTAAAAAAAAAATTATAATTATAAGAAAATTGATTTTTAAATAAATTGTATCTTACTATTAACTTAAGAAACTGCAACGGACCCGTCGAAAATAGTTAAAAAAGTCAAAAAATAATTTAATTGATTGGAAGGGCAAATTAAATTATTTTTTCCAATTTATTATTTTTTACTAAAATTTATTAAAATAAAAATTGAAGTTTGGGGTACAGTCCCTTGTTCATGCTTTGTGTTTATATTAAATTTAAAAATATATTTTATATATATATAGAAAATGTGAATTCCAAAAGCTTAGGTGATTCTCTGATTATTCTACTTGTCTATCTATTCATTCTCTAATTATTTTACGTTATTTGTAATTTTCATTACTTTTTAAATTTTTTTTATTGGACTAAGAGTGGCAATTGGTAATTATAGGAGCAATAATAGGGTTAATTTAATTATTTTACAGAATTTTTTTTTTTTTTTTTTTTTTTTTTAATTTTCCATTACTTTTTAAATTTTTTTTTATTGGACTAAGAGGTGGCAATTGGTAATTATAGGAGCAAATAAAGGGTTAATTTAATTATTTTAACAGATTTTTTTTTTTTTTTTTTTTTTGAGAAATTACAGAAAATGTTTATATTTTCAATAATTGCTGGTTTTTTTTTTTTTT
Source organism: Jatropha curcas (assembly GCF_014843425.1). Next base: position 792,920 of record NW_023590909.1, read on the forward strand.
TTTTTTTTGAGAATACAGAAAATGTTTATATTTTTCAATAATTGCTGGATTTTTATTTTTATTTTTTTGTTAAAATTATCCATTAGAAGGTAACTGGGCCTGGAATTTAATGTTATGGACACTAAATGATGTGTATGGCCCATCTATTTATCACATATTAAGGTTTGAAGCAACAAAAGAAACAAAACAGTGTGGGTTGTGGGCCTTGTGTCAACTTATTTGGGCCAATGGGTCTACTTACTAACCCATCCGGTCCGGTTAAGGCCGAAACCCAAAATAGTGGCCAATAATGTCTTTTCCTTCCCTTATCCTGTCCTATAACCTAATCTTCCATAATTAACTTGTAAAATTAATGATTGAACAGCTTTAAACTTCCAAAAATTGGGTATATGATAGCAATTAATGTGTTGAAAATTACAATTCAACTAACACAAGATGATGCTTTCTTCTTTTTCTTTAAAGAAAAGATCTAACGAATCAATTCCATTAATATCATCCTGAAGGACTAATCTTTAGACATCATTTGGAGCAAAGTCCAAAGAAAACAACAAAGTATAATATTAATTAAATTACTTTTTTTGAAAAGAGTTTCTTTTTTTTTTTTAGGATGAGTAATTATATGTTATTTTATCTCATAATTAGAAAATTATATATATTAGAGTAAAAAAAAAAAAAGAGTACATGAATTAAACTTTAGAAATTTTTATATTAACATCTATACATCAAAATTAACTGATTTAGTAGCTCTTAAATCTTTAATATCATTTAGCTATTTTATTAGCTATTAGCCATTTAAATAACTTTTTATAAAATATTAATTTTTTAAAATCACCAAGTTAAAAATATTATAAAAAAATAATATTTATCGAAACGTAACGACTTAATCTCAATAGCATCTCAAGGTTGCACTATTCTTGTCATTGTAAAACCACTGTTTCAGATTCCCAACTTATTCCTTGTTAGACCACCACCAACCTTTCTACCCCTAAAGTAATGTTGCCTTTAAAACCTTTTTCATTGACACCAAGATGCTAAACAATAACTCTTTTTTACTTTTTTTTTAACAATTTTTTGTCAAAATAATTCACCATATTTATTAACTACATACATGTAATCATCCAATCTCAATGTAAAAAGAAAAGAAAATTGCAGATAGAGGGGGAAAAAGAAAAAGAAGGAAAGAAAAACACTTGTGAATAGACTTATGACATGATCTAATGAAATAATTAATAAAGATGTATAAAATAAAAGGAAAATTATATTAAAAGCAAAAGAAAAAGGAAATCAACCAAAATCAACACTTTCATTTCACCTCCTCCTCCTCAAAAAAAAAAAAAAACACTTTCATCTCACCTCACATTGAGCTATCATTAATTTTCAGTTACCCCAAGTTTGCTTGTCACAGTATCTCAATCCTCATCATTACCAAACTACAAATTTACATCAACCATTTTCAGAAAAAAAGAAAAAAGAAAAGAAAATTACATCAACCACCAAAGCACCTGTAAATAAAAAAATAAAATTCCACCTCTCCCAAAAACAGACAGTAAAGCAATCAAAAAAATTGAAAAGCAATTCCCTGCACTCAACTCAATCTGCTCTGCCACCCTGTCAATAACTCCCCCAAGTATATAATTTACCCGCACGCGCGGCCTTTCCTTTAAAAATCTTTCCCTTTCTCCTTTCTTTATTTCTTGTTCCTTCCCTTCTTTCTTGCTCTGTTTTCTGCTTCTCTGTTTGCTTATTCAAATCTTTTTTTAGCTTTCTCTTTCTTTCTTTCTTCTTCTTCACATGACCTTGTTGCCTTTCTATTAATGCGTCTTGCAGCTTTTGACATTCTCTTAGCAGACATTATACCTCACAACTCTCTTAAACTAAATTCATTGTCTTTTAACTCCCCTGTTTCTTCTATTTATAAATACTCTTGTGTTGCTCTGTTTTATTTCAGTTCACATAAAAAATGAATAAGAAAGAGAGATCTTCCAGGGAAAACCCATGTCCTCAACGAAGAAGGACTCAATCTTTCTCTTCATCGCTTCTCGATGCTATATACCGTTCGATTGACGAATCCAACGGTGGAGTTGAAAAGGAAGTTTTGAGTCAATATAAAGAAACCACCACGATAAAAAAACAGAGCACCACGTGCTCTGTTTCTTCGATTCGGCGAGATATGTTTCTTGAAGAAGACAAAGATATATCAAATCTTCGGCGAGCTGTTATGATTGAGAGCTGGATGGAGAAACAAACCACTCGTGGCTCTGTTTTTTCTAATTCTACTTCCACCTCGTCCGATTCTAGCTCTGCTAGAGGCGGTGGTGTTTTCTCTTCCTCTGAAACAGAGTCGAGTGTTAAAGAAAATTCAAGAAAGAAGCAACTTTCAGAGAATCAAAAAAAACCCAAGTGCGAAGGAGGATTCTGCAAAACAAAGCTACGAGCTTTAAAAATCTATGGCGAATTAAAGAAAGTAAAGCAACCAATTTCACCGGGTGGCCGCATTGCTAGCTTTATAAATTCCATTTTCAGTTCAGGAAGTGGAAAGAAAGTGAAAATGTGTTCTATTGGAGCAATGGATGATGTCAGCTCTGATCGTAAATCAAAATCTGCTTGTTCTTCAGTTACTTCGTTTTCAAGGTCTTGCTTAAGCAAAACCCCTGTTTCAAGAGGAAAACAGAACAATGGAAACAAAAGGTCCGTTAGATTTTATCCTGTGAGTGTAATTGTTGATGAAGATTCCAGACCTTGTGGTCATAAATGTATTTATGAAGATGATCCTGGTTTGATGCCAATTGCGAAGCCTCAAAAAATTGCTACGAGCAAGTCTCTGAAGGAAGATGTTGCTAAAGGAGCAAATTTCATTAGAAGTTACCAGAAGAAGAATATTGGTGAATTAGATTTCAGGGGTTTTCATAGTTATGCTGGAGATGATGAAGGTAGTGATGATGAAGAAGAAGATGATGATGATGACGAAAGTTGTTCAAGCTCTGATCTTTTTGAGTTAGATCATCTTATTGGGATTGGAAGATACAGAGAAGAGCTTCCAGTTTATGAGACTACAAGCTTGAAAACAAATCAAGCCATTGCTAATGGGTTCATTATGTAGTTAATGGGTGAAATCAAATGAATGTAATTATTGATATTGGGCAATTAATTTAATTAATGAAATAACTTAATTTCTGCTCTCCGTTCTTTTCTATCACTTACAGTTTCAACTCATAATTATATAATGCAATCCAATTTTTAATTTCTTAAAAATAATAAAAATAATGATGAACAATTCTACATAAATGGTCAATAAAGAAAGAAAGTGGAGGAGAAAATAAAAAATAAAAGCAGACAGAAATGAGAAATCTTCTCCCTGTGAGAATTGATGTGTTCCTTTTTCACTGCCTTAGCACATGGCCACAACCTAACAAGTAAATTTTGTCCTATCTACTTTAAAAAATCATTGCAATGGAGGGTCTTCCATTCTCTCCTCTTCTTTGCCCTTTTCCTAATTTTGGCAAGTCTGCTACTTCTATTATATGGGGGCTTAGAGCTCTAAAATATTTTAAAAGTACATTATAATATACAGAATAAAGAATAGGAACATGATAAAAAATGAAAAATTTTAATTTCATTCCACATTAAGGTTCTTTGTCCATTTTATATGAATCCAAACTTTCTCTTTTGTTTTGATGATGTTGTTGCAAGTATTTGTAACACATTTCGAAAGGGATTTGACAAATGGGTTTCATTGTCAAGTAAATGAGCAAGTGTTCAAACCACAAGATTGTAAGAATAAGAAATGTGGTAATAATAGACCAAATAATACAAGTGAGTAGAAATGGAGACAAGCATGTGAGGAACCGTGGTTAAATTCAGTTAAACTCAACTTAGTTAAGTAATCAGATGGATGAGTCACTGGTTTAATTGACAAGTTAAAGGTGCAATTAATGGATTATAAAAATATTAATTTATATATATTAATCAAACAAATATAATAAAATTATTAATGATTTAATCTAAGTAGTTGAACCGGTTTGAATTAATTTATTCTTTTTTTTTTTTTCTTAAATGGTTTAAAAGTAAAATCGATTTGATTTTATATCCGGATCGCCGATTTTATGAATCAAGTTGTCAAACCAATCCGGGACGAATTTAATAACTGTGCTCACAAGTCAAAATACAGCAGGATCAGACATCATATCTAGCAAAAAAATCCAAAATCCAAACTAACTTTTTCACCGAATGAGAAAAAAAGAAAAAAGTTTTGCATTGGCATTCCCATTCCTATACAACTACCTACTTAGATTATAGGTATATTCTGTATGAATGGATTATACGGGACATTGGCCACCATCGTTGACTTGTTACCCTCTCACTCAAAAAGAAGAGAAACAATGAAAACAAAAACGAAAAGCAAACTGTAAAGACAGAAACATGATAAAGCCAAAGCATTTTTTTCTCAGAATTACTATATCTATCGACTTTCAAGAAATTTATCTGCCCTAATTAATTCTCTAATTTTTAGAATTATTATTTTCTTTTTTAAAAATATCAAGAAATTTCGAATGCACCATATAAAAAAAAGTAAAAAGTATCTTGTTCATGGCTGAGAAAATGTTATATATAATAAGAAATTATTATTTTTCTTTTTAAAAAAATATCAAGGAAAATTTCGAATGCAACCATATAAAAAAAGTAAAAAGTATTTGTTCATGGCTTGAGAAAATGTTATATATAATATTATATATATATATAATTATATATATATATATTATTATATTCAACAGAGAAAGATAACAGTAAGAAAAAAGAAAAATCCACTAGGATAATGTAGTTAAACCAAGTAAAGCAATATATATATATATTCAACAGAGAAAGATAACAAGTAAGAAAAAGAAAAATCCCACTAGGATAATGTAGTTAACCAGAAAGCAATAGTGGGTATGTTTCTCACCAACCAAACACCATATCTTTGACGTAGAACCGTATTATGATTATAATTCGTAAGTTGTAACAAGACCATGTGGTTTCAATACAGGACCACTCACCACCACTACACCTCCATCACTTCTCTACTCCACATTTGTCTTAATTAAAGGGTGCATCTTTGGCCACAGCCACTGTTCACAGTTTATATATGCTCTGTACTCCTTGTACTTTTCTAGGGTTTGCTAATCAGATTCATAACATCCACTAAGCTGTCACTTACCCAATATCTGTATAATACTTAACCTCTTTTGTTCCCTTTCTATTCTTCTTCTTCTTCTTATTATTATAATTATTATTAAGTTAAGCCAAGTGGCATTATCAAATAATGGCTTTAAAAAGTTTTAGATGATGAAGCATATGAACATAGATGGAACTTGCACCCGCTAGAAATAGGTATTTGATTGTAGGATGGTTGTTAAGGTAGGCCATTATGAATAATTTGTTCAAGTATTGATGGATTGGGTTAAAATAATGATGATGATACTATTCATAATTTATGATTTGATTAGGTAATTGTTTCTCAATTGATTAGGGTTTTTCGAATTCTTGAACTACCGAGATAAATTTTTAGTTTATTCAAATTATTTCTTGAAAAAAATAATCAAGAAATGAAAAGGAATTGAACAACCGTATCCTACATTATATACATACAATCAAGAAAATTAAAATGGCGAACGCAAGAATTTCAGCTGTTCTTTTTTCTGCCTTGCGAAATTCCATTATTTTAATTATAATGTGGGCCGGCACGTGGAATGGCCCGCCATTCCAGCTGGCGAGCGATGAGAGGAGTTTCGTCGAAATATAAAATATATATGATCCAGAGGCAAAGTTGAGGAAGAGCGCGTGGAGAGAAAAACACAAAGGGACAGAACCGCACGTGACCACCTGGGTTGGACTGTGAGTAATGCTTGTTAAAAGCCAAATCGCCCCACATGCACTCGTGTGCACCGCATTAACCTTTACCCCCAATTTGTCAGCTTCAGAATTCAAAATCACTGCAATTTGCAGCTTTAATAATTCAAATCAGATGGAAATAGGTGACTTTCAGACGTCTGTTTCTTGCGTGGAGTTAAAATATATGTATATATGTTTCCTTTAACCTTTAACCCGACTCAAAAGTCAAAATGCATTTGTTCTTCAAAGGCATCTGATGTTATTATTATGTTTGCTTTGGCGTTGCCTTTGTGTTTTCAATACGCGCTTTGACGAGTGGATAGCGAAAGATAAAGATCTTCTCATTATAATCATTTCCCTTGCAGATGGATTCATTCTTTGAAATAAGAAAGGGCTAAGAAAGCCCAATAGTAACACAATGGGCCTTGTCTGTTTTCGTTTTTAAAAATTACATGCCCTTCGAAGGCACCCAAAAAGCCCACTATCGCTGTCGACAAAAAAAAAATAAAAATGAAAGAAAGAAAGAGGGATAAAGCAAAGGGCCCTACCAATATCACGTGCCACGTGTAATATAGGATGGTTCTATGGTTATTCCTTTCCTTGACCACTACCGCGTGAAGCAAAGCTGGATTATTACTGCGTTTGGACGATCAACATTCAACAACACCCTCTTTAAGCAATTGCTCAAGGATATTATTACTATATTAGATTCCCTATTAAGAAACAACTCACCATATAAGAAATCCGAACAGATCCGATCAATTAAGCCCCGTTTACCGCACTTACGGAATTATTCATCGGCGCTGAAACATGAGTTTCCTCTTCGGCAAGAAAAAAACTCCCGCAGGTTCTTTTACTTTTCTTCAATTATGCATCTGTTTCTTCTTCGATCCTTATCTGATTGATATTTTTATTTTTAAAATATTTTTGCGTGTTCTTTAGGGTTTTTATTAAGATAAAACCCTGGAATTTACTTCGCTTGAAGTATGTTTCTGTTTGATATATATATAAGAAAAAGAGAAAATTGATTCAATGAATTTGGTTGAACTTAGAATTTGATCGAGACAATGCTTAATTGAGATATTATTTTATTAATTTGGGATTAGAGGCCCAGGTAATGGTTAATGCATTGACAATATGATTGGTCAATTTTGGTCAAACAATTGTTTGTATGATTTTCGACTTAATTAATGGATGTCGTCTCAGAACTTCTGCGGGAAAATAAGAGGATGCTGGATAAATCCATCAGAGAGATAGAGAGGGAGAGGCAAGGTCTACAAACTCAAGAAAAGAAACTAATTGCGGAGATAAAGAAAAGTGCTAAGCAAGGGCAGATGGTGAGCTACTTTTCCTTGCTGACTGCTTTTTTGCTTCACTCATAGCTTCTATTGATTGTTTGACAAATTATCTGCAGAGTCTAATCCAAGTGAAATTGAAACTTCAAAGTTGATGGTGAAAATGGTTTACAATTCTGTTTTTTTGTTACGGCTAAAATTCAAATATTTTTGAATGCATTCATATCAACTGGCTGAGCAATTTTATTCTTCAGACTAGTTTTTTCATATTATTTGTTATTTTGGTCAGTGATTATATATAAATTGTTAATTTTTAAGTGATTGGAAGCTTCACAAAATTACATCAGATGATTTGTACTTGAAATAAGACCATTTTTATTATAATGTGTCACTGGTTCTAGTACAACGAATTGACAGTTAACATATATTTGATTTGCTGCGATGTTACTGCAGGGGGCCGTAAAAGTAATGGCAAAGGACCTGATTAGGACAAGACATCAGATTGAAAAGTTCTATAAGCTGAAGTCACAGCTCCAGGGTGTATCTCTCAGAATTCAGGTATCTTCTGATCAGTGCTGCTATTCATTATGGTTTCTCTGTCCAATTAATGGCTTCCTGCCTCCCCTATCATTTCAAGTAGCTCTTAGGAGTGGCATTATTGTATGGCTTTTTAGATTAAACTGAGATTCTTCTAATTGGCTTTGTCTTCTTCAATGGTATAAGTGATCTACTTGATTGTATGAATTGCCTTCTTGTTTGGATGGTCTGCATGCAACCTTCGAAGTTTTATCTATGAGTTGCAATTTTCAGAGCCATATGTTGAAACTTTGAATTTGTATGACATAAAAATGTGGCATGGTGATTCGCCGGGGATCATCTATTTGTTTATATTGATTGATAAGAAAGAGAGCTTGTCTGAGAAATCAAAATTTCCCATGCTGGTACTGTCTGACTGAGAATACAAAAGACTATTTGAATATGATTTTGATTGTCTAAGGTACCTTGATAAGCTGTAGTTAGGGACAAGTAAAATATTGATCCCTATTGGAGGGTAACATTTCCTCTATCCTGTGGGCCTTGAGATTTGCAGTCTCCTTAAATTCACAAATTTATCAACATTAGTTTTGGAAAACTATATGAGAACATTCTTTTGCTTATGGGCTTTAAAGATGTAGTGAGTTGTTTTTTGAAATGCTATCCAGACATTGAAATCAACACAAGCAATGGGAGAGGCCATGAAAGGCGTGACAAAGGCAATGGGCCAAATGAATAGACAGATGAACTTGCCATCACTCCAGAAAATTATGCAAGAGTTTGAGAGGCAGAATGAGAAGATGGAAATGGTGACTGAAGTGATGGGAGATGCCATTGATGATGCTTTGGAAGGGGATGAGGAAGAGGAAGAAACAGAGGAACTAGTGAGCCAGGTTCTTGATGAAATTGGAATTAACATAAACCAAGAGGTACAATTGCGTTTTCTGCTTTTGCTTTTATATGCCCTGTGCATGAAAAAAAAAAAGATTCAAGTATTAACAATAACATTTTGCTTGTATCTGCAGCTTGTGAATGCACCATCATCTGCTGTAGCTGCTCCAGCTGCAAAGGGTAAGGTTGCACAAGCAGAAGCAACTGGGAACGATGACATTGGGATAGATAGTGATTTACAGGCAAGGTTAGATAATCTAAGAAGGATGTAATATTCATCTTTTTATACTTGTAAAATATTTACGTAATTGGGCGTGAATGTCACTGAAAATTTGCCAGGATTCCTCCTGGCTTTTGGATACAGGTGAAAATTCTATAAAATATTAAATTTTTATTTTTATATTATTTATACGCAAAATTCCTTCGTTGCCTGAGAACGATCATGTAGATTTCATTTGTTCCTTTCTTGTCTGTATGTAGAGGCCTGTATATATAAATACAAAGAATTTTTTTATGCCATCAAGTATAAGAAATGTTTCATGGAATTTCATATTAAAAGGTTCTTTAAAAGAAAAAAAAAAAGCCTGTGGAATGATTAATTTATCCAACTTAAAACACATTAAGTAGAAATCGTACACAGAGACTAGACCAATCATTTAATTAATAGTATATGAAACCTATACAAGACATCTACTAGGAATGGTTGACCAAACAATATATCACACTGTAGTCATCGTCTTGCTCAATCATTTAAATAGTCGTTGGACAGTTGGACTGACACAAGGCAAGCTATCCAACTTTTCCTACCTAACTGACAAATATAAACAGATTAAATCTTTAAAAATGAAAAAGGAAAACCAAGAATTTTCCGGCAACGGCGAGACAAGTCGGAACAACAACAATTGTAAGCCAAATCCAAATCTATAGAATCTAGACAAGAGGAATGAAATGAATCCTTGCGGTTGCATCTAACAAATTTTCTCGAGAATTCTCCTCCGTCGCTTCAGTCACCACCGGACGTCGATGACCGAAGGAAGGAATTGGGTCGACTCGGGCGCGACAAAGCGGGCAATCAGAATGCGAATACAGCCACATGTCTATACAAGGAGCATGAAAGGAGTGGCTACAATCTGGCAATCGCCTAACCTCCTCTCCTTCTTCAAAAACTGATAAGCAAACTGAACATTCATAATCATAGTCACAGCCTTGGCCTATATTATTATCTTTTTTGTACTTGAAACTCGACAACTCTGAACTTAGCCTGCCACTGCCAGCTCTTGTTGTCTGAATTAACTGGCCTGATCTCTCACCCTGGACTCGATTACGATGGGTGCACCACTTGATTATGATAAGATTATATACGGCCAGAACAATTGCGGCTGTGCCAACAATTACAAGGCCGTAATATAACGTTGGCAAGTTGGATTTCTGTGAAGGAGGGGATGGCGGTGGTGGTTCATTGTAAGGACTTGAAGCATCATTCATATTGGATTTGTTAATTTGGGGTCTGGAATTAGAGAAGTTATATTCTATACGACAAATTAAATAATCTTGTATTAAAATAATGTTATGTGGTTAATCTAAAAGGCGTGGTGGTTATGGAGCTATGGAAGAAAAAAAAAAATCTAGTGGAGGCGGCTTAGAAAGAAGACAAAGGAAGTAGACAGTGAACGAGGCTGCAAATTAAATCTTCCAATTGCATAAGTAACTGATCCATAAGTTATATAGTGCACTTACCACCCTAATACGTTTTTTTTTGTCATTATAGAACGACTTGTCGTTTTTGTTAATTTGGTAAGACAAAATTTCACATTTCAATCTTACCCTGGTATAACCTTCAACGTTGCGGCATGTAAAGGTAATAAAACCATGAGCCATACGGAACCCCTTTCCGTCAACTAGATTTTAAAACCGCCGCCATGTCTGGAACTTGCAGTTAAATAACAAATATTTCCAACTTTTCATAAATACTCCATAGTAATTAATTTATATTGTTATCATTTCCTTTTCTTTTATATTTGCCCTTTTAACAGATTTGTAACATTTAACTGAAAGATTTACTAATCTGGCTAGGATTAGTAATTGTGCTTTCCTAGCTGGATTAGCAAATCTTGTTTGGTTATGTTCCTTTGTTGCCAAGTAAGAGTGTCTATATATAAACCACATTCATTAACTACAAAACTTTCTATTTTCAGCTTTAAAATTATTTCATCAACATGTCAAAGCCTTTTGCTTTTTGTTGATCAAAGAAATATGATACCTAAATATTATGTTTGTAAACCTAGTACTAGAGAATGTCAAATTATTCCAAATTCAAAGACTCGTTTTCACAATAAGAAAATAACAATGACAGTTTTAAAATCAAATCCTCTGCATTATACGATAGTTAGATTTTCAAAACCCAATTTTTCTTCTCTCCATGAATATTATTATCTTTTATCTGAAATTTTTGATTCAAGAACTTATGAATGGAAGCAGCTGCAAGAAATAAAATTACCCTATGGTGAGTTTTTCATTCTCGCGCTAAGCGTATGTGTCTATGGTTCACTTAACTGGTTTACAAATAAAAACAATATTTTTCCATTCGATGTGTACGAGGAGAATTATGGTATGTTTTCACTTCCAAATAATGAGGTTGATTATGATCATATCCAGCCTACGGATTATGAAGGGAAGCTTTCAGTAATTTACATGAGAAGAGATAATATTCTTATGGAGTTGTGGGAAATGGAAAATTATAAAGAAAAAGTGTGGAGCAAGAGACATATGATTGATGTTGAGCCTTTAAGAGAGAAGGAGCCTCATTCAATACCTTTGATGTTTTACAATGCTGATATTGCACTAATGAGTGGATTTTATGGAGTTCTATTTTTCAAGTTTAAGAATGGAATGGTGAGGTTGGAGGAACAAATTCAGACTTTAGGGATTGTTCTATTTAAATCTGATTTTGAGCCTTGTAATTTGAAAACTTGTTTTTGCAGAAGATGCATGCGCGAGACAAACGAAGAAGAAGTAAATCAAAGCTAATGGCTATTGTAGAAATTCTGATTTTAATGATTGTGCTCCTTGTTTTGTTTTTCTATTTCTATTTTCAGACTTTACTCATTGATTTTGTTACGTAGACTGTGATTTTGTTAGAAATTCTGATTTTAATGATCGATTGTGCTCTTTATTTTCTATTTTTTGCTTCTTGTCTTGTTTACTGAAAACTTTGTTAGTTAAGTTATTGGCTGCTTCTTTAAACGTCAGTAAATTCTACAATAGAATTCAAAAATCAATCTCACAACAATATGTTCTTGCTGCTATTTTGGACCGCGCCTTCTCAGTGTTCTTTCAGGGCTCCTCTCACTGAGATGGCTGCAATGGCTGGGAGGAGCACAGCAATATCTGGTCGTTTAAGTTCTAGAAATTTGAACATACGTAGTTAAGAAATAAAAGAAAATTCTAGTCTGCTCTCATTGAACATACATACTAATCTATTCTAAGACCTGAAGAAAATTCTTCAAGAACTTGGTATATTAAATGTCACCTTCTGCTTTGAGAAGTTCATACCTTAGCTATGTCTGATCAGCAGCAGCTTGAACAGTTACTGTGTTCTGTGTGCAGAAGTTCATTCTTGGTATATTAAATGTCACCTTCTGCTTTGAGAAGTTCATACCTTAGCTATGTCTGATCAGCAGCAGCTTGAACAGTTACTGTGTTCTGTGTGCAGAAGTTCATTTTCCTTATTACAATACAGGTATAATCATATTTTTTGATATATAAATTATTTGAAAAAGGTTTCGCTTTATTAATTAATTAAGAGATGGTTGTTGAGGAGATGAACATACTCTATCACCAACCTCAGAAGCCCTCTGATACTTGACTTTAACTCCATTTATGATTATTTATGAACTGAAAAATACAATCAGAAAGTAGGTAGCAATTGCCTGGTTGGACTAATGAGAAATTAGATATATTAGGTATGGCGGCTTGATTGACGAGAAAGAAGGTCTTCGTCCTGTAGACAATGGTCTTTCAAGGAAATTGAGTGGGAATAATAATTTTATAAGATTGATTTGCCTAATAATAATAGGTTTAGGAATAATCTAATTTTATTTAATAATATTATAATTAATAAAATTTTAAAATCGTTTTTCTTATACTATTAGAAATTCATAAAAGTGATAACGAACAGAACTGAGTTCGCAAGAAAAATTATTTTTGCATTACTTTTTAATGAATTTTTCAATTTAGATATTAATTGAATTGACATTAATATTGATACCATTAATAATATTATAAGTTTTTAATTTTTTAATAATGAACTAAATAATTAATAATATTATTAATATTATTAATAAATATTATTTTAAAAAATAATTTTGCAATTTTTTATAATTAATGTTATTAATAATATTATTTAATAATTGATTAATAAAATTTTCAAACTTATTTTTTCTTACACTATTACAAATTTGTAAAGTGAATATAAATAAAAAACAAAAACAAAGTCAAACCTAAAATTTATAATTACAGTTTTTTTCCTAACGCAATAGACTTAATAATTTTGGATTATCAATTATTGAAAAGAAAAATCAATTCAATTGTTCGATATTGACCAGTTTTGTTTTGTCGTTAGTAATATAATGCTTTTCACGTATCCCACGTGCCATGTAACTTTTGTTAAATAAATAAATTTAAGAAATTATTTACTTAAACCTGGTCTACAGCTATATTTTATGAACCAAATAGTTAAATTATATATATATATTAATATTTTAAATTTAAAATATATAGTTAGAAATATTTTAATTTAAAAAAAATTTTATTTTTATTGATTTTGGTAAATGAGTGGAGGCATAGTCGCAATCTGATAATATTTTTCCTTAAATCTATGTAATAAATTTGTTGCCTCGCTGTCACACCTAACGACCAGGATGGGGTTAGCGAGTTCCTTTATAACATTATTTATTGCTAGTAGTAGTACTATTTTTATTTTTAACGAGGAAAGCGAGTTGCTTTTGTTGACTCACTTCTAATCCGAGTTCCTATTTAGCGCATGTTACTAACTACAATAAATATATGCTCTTTTAGGACACAACGCACAAGCGAGAAAGAAACACCAGAAGTCCAAGATTAATTCTCCTCTTATCTCTCCACTAATTGATTCCTTCAAGATTCAATCTTTTTCCTCTGCAACTCAATTTAAGTATATTTCTGATTCACTTCAGAAGTGCACAAGCATGGCAGGGAAAGCAGATGACGTCAGCATCTCTATCTCCGGAGAGGAAGAAGCTTTTGTACTAGTGAAGTCCCAAATGCGATCTCCAATTCCTCAACCTACTGAGCCTGATAAAGCCACAGAGCCATTTTCCACTAAGCCTCCTCAAATCCAACTAACAAATTCAGTCGTTCAAAGAAAATCTTCCCCAACCAGGTCTTTGTCTTCAAAGCCCCTTTATAATAATAATGATAATGATAATTCTACGCTGCCAAAAGTGGAGTCGCTTGGATCACCACCATCACTGGAAAAGAATAAAGATAATGGTAAAAATCCTAAAAATCCTTACAGACGTATCAACTGGAAAATTGTTGATACTCTTTATCGAGTCTTTACTGTATTGTTTTGTATAGGCTTCTAATAGCTAGCTGACAGCTGATAAAATGGCCTAAAAACCGTAGAATTTGGGCATTTTGAGATATGGAATTGGTGCGTATTATTGCTGTTCTATTTCTGCGGTTAGATTAATTGCTTACACAGTAAGAGAGGTTTGCTTAATGCTTTGATGAAGTTGTATTCTTGACGGAAGAGTTCTTATTTTGCCCATGGCGTGAAAAAAAGTTGTCGTGTTCTGTATTTGGTTTAGGTTTGGGTTTACTTTTGTCTTGGCGTTTTCAATGTTTTCATCGCGGAGATGCACAACCGCAAGACTAGCAGAGTTCTTGCCGGCTCTTCTAATTGGATCTGGTGTTGGTTAGTCAAAACTTTTAGTTAGTTAAATTGGTTCTCTTCATGCAAAGAATAATTGTTTTGAAAAGTAAAGAGCAAAATTACGACTACGGGAAAGTTTTTCTTAAACAGAATTATCAAAAATGGACGACCATTTTGCTGGACTCTGTTGAGAAACAGAAACGGGAAAAAACATTTACATAGAAGACATGATGAACTTGTTGGAATGCGGTTCGAGGAAAATGCTCCTCCCTCTCACTTATTATGGCAGCGATATTAGAAGTCATGAAGGAACGAGATCAAGATGAAGCAGGAGCTAGAGCAGCTGCGATTTGAGGATTTTCGTCAGGACCTAGGCGGGCAATGATGCGGACAGGTGGATTTTAATTATTTGCTAATTTTATAATTCCTAATAAATTTTCTTAGAATGATTATTCTAACTGCTTTTTCTTTGATTTAATATCAGGCAAAATACCATTATTTACTTTGGAAAATTTCTGATGAAAATACTTGGATGATGTAAAATGTGATTCAACATTTCCAAGGTTAGCAGAAAGATAATGTACAGATTCAGCAGAACCCGACAACACAGATGAAAATAAAACAAGATTAAAAGAATCGGTTTTCAGGAGCTGGTGGTTAGATTTTTACCTCTGCTTTTCTTTTTCTTTATCATCAAATTTTTGGTTTTTTGTTGGTTTAGAATTTATATTTTTCATTGTTGTTGCTCTGCAGGTCGAAGTTTACAAGGACATGATTCATGAATAGCACAAACTTAAAAACATAGCAAAAACGGCTCTTTGATGAACTGAATGTTAATTTTTTTTTCTGTGATCGTTGCCTGTTTGTCATCACAGTTGTATGGTTACTTTTCATTGGATTTTTAACAGTCAAAATATTAGTCTTCTTATCATCTCAAACTGCTGCTTAGTTAAGTTTTTCATGTTCGGTTAAACACTTGCAAAGACTATTTTCCGAAAGCCATTCATTTTTGTATTTGTGGGTTCATCCGTTCGATATTGGTGATCGCTGCGTTATTGATTCGGTAACAGGTAAGTCCTAATACTAATATAAACAGCAACATTTATTTTATACACTTATAGCTGTAATAATAAACAATAATTTGGCAGATGACTGTTGGATGAAATAATATTTTTTGACGGACGACATTTTCTGCGACATGATGGTGGAAAAATATACTATCCAAATGCAGTTTTTAGCAACGAAAAACCCTTCAGCATCTTTACAGGAGTCCACCGATGGACTTGATTGTTTGGAATTTGCCATTAGGTCTTTTTCCGTACAAGAAGGATGTTATCATACCATTGCAAGAGAAATTAAAAGGTAAAGTTCAACTAAATTATTGTTAATCAAAATCTAATGATTATATATATTTGAAAGAAATTTATTAACATTGGGGATTTTGCTGATAAAAATCTGATTGCAGTTATGTGGAGAGTAATCCCAAGGGCGGTGGCGGCCAGAGGCACAGTGTGCAGTTCAAGGAGATTGAAGAATGTGAACAAAATGAAATAATTGGTTTTTGTACGTTAATCATTACAATAAATTTCCATTATTTCGCCAAAGGAGGGGCAAAAAGAAGATCAGGATCTAGTTGCTAAAGATGAAGGATATTTTTGAAGAGGCTTAAAGTAGAATATATAGTCTTCTGCCTCATCATGTTTAATTTACTTAGCTTAATTTCTGCAGGGCTGCACCTTCAACAGCTCCACTTCTGTTGGACGGCCATGTTATTTCTGAAGCCACACACTTCTCTGCCCCTTTTTTTGTTTGTAGTACAAACCAGTTAAGGAGTTTGTTGAGGTTTTTGTTATAAAAGAAGCTTTCTTTGTTTAGTATATATATTTTTAACTGCATTGGAAACAAAAATAGTGGCAGTCGTTATGTATTTGTCCTCGTTTAGGACCACTTGTCGTCTATTTTTTTGCAAGGGGCTACGAGACTCGGTGTCGTTTTCTTCGGATGATTGGCTGCTTTATCCTTAATTTCATTGCAATGACGGCATGCTTGCTGGCGGCGTTCGACGACTAGTCGGTTTTTAGCGAACAAATTGTGACATTTTTGCCAAAACATCTAAACGACAGGGGGACCGCTGGGACATGTAAACCACAAGAAAAACAGAACCATATGGACACGGCTTTTGAGTAGAAAAACGTTTATTTAATAATAAAAAATTAAAAACTCGTGTCAGCCATTTTCTGTTTTTGACTTGTTTTATTCCTTGTTCTCCGGTGACTAGACAGAAATCAATATAAAAGATAGAGATGACAATTAAATCATCATAAATATTGATTTCTTTTTTCCTTATAAATCATAGAGGAAGGAATGATAATTGGTTTTCTATTTTACGGTTAAACTTTTACACGTATGGATGTATGACTCGCTTAATGCCACATTTAAAAATAGGAAAATTCAACCTAAGACCTTTTTGGGTTCATTTTAATTTAATACTTTGTTGGTTCGGTACCTAATCTTTTTTTTTTTTTTTTTTTTTTTGATAGTATGGTTGGTACCTAATCTATTTTTGTCTTCTTCTAATTAACACATTTTCTTCTTACAGCTTCCCTCTATTTAAATGAATCACTCGTCATCCTAATTACATATATATATATATATACACACACACACACACACACACACACACATCATCGTTCGATTTCTCCTTTCTGCTACCTCTACCATGGCAGACGGAACAAACGAACTTAATATCCAAATTCCACCAGAGGAAGTCTTAGTAGGAGCTGCTATTTTAATGAATAATTCCCAAGCTAGCAGTTCTTCACAGCCCCATGATAACACATCGCCAGTACAGAATTCTGAATCGCAGATAAATACCTCCATGAAGCAGCCAGCTGATGTTGGATATCAAGCACCCAACAATTATTATGTGCGCAAAACCATCGAAAAGATGGTTATCGTCGTTGAATTAGGAGCATTTCGCTTCATTATGGTGCTTTTAATAGCTGGCTTCTCGATAAATAGATTGCAGAATTACAGGATTTGGGATTTGAAGTTATGGCGATGGTGTTTATTAATATCCACTATTTTCTGCGGCAGAGTAATCGGATATCTGTTCACAGAAGCTGTGGTTTTTTTAATTTGGAAATTCAGAATCAAGTGGTCTGTTCACAGAAGCTGTGGTTTTTTTAATTTGGAAATTCAGAATCAAGTGGAAGGAGCCTGGAACTTGCAGTTAAATAACAAATATTTCCAACTTTTCATAAATACTCCATATTAATTAATTTATATTGTTATCATTTCCTTTTCTTTTATATTTGCCCTTTTAACAGATTTGTAGCATTTAACATTTAACTGAAAGAAATATAATACCTAAATATTATGTTTGTAAACCTAGAACTAGAGAATGTCAAATTATTCCAAATTCAAAGACTCGTTTTCACAATAAGAAAATAACAATGGCAGTTTTAAAATCAAATCCTTTGCATTATAGGATAGTTAGATTTTCAAAACCCAATTTTTGTTCTAGCCATGAATATTATTATCTTTTATCTGAAATTTTTGATTCAAGAACTTATGAATGGAAGCAGCTGCAAGAAATAAAATTCCCCTATGGTGCGTTTTTCATTCTCGCGCTAAGCATATGTGTCTATGGTTCACTTAACTGGCTTACAAATAAAAACAATATTTTTCCATTCGATGTGTACGAGGAGAATTATGGTATGTTTTCACTTCCAAATAATGAGGTTGATTATGATCATATCCAGCCTACGGATTATGAAGGGAAGCTTTCAGTAATTTACATGAGAAGAGATAATATTCTTATGGAGTTGTGGGAAATGGAAAATTATAAAGAAAAAGTGTGGAGCAAGAGACATATGATTGATGTTGAGCCTTTAAGAGAGAAGGAGCCTCATTCAATACCTTTGATGTTTTACAATGCTGATATTGCACTAATGAGTGGATTTTATGGAGTTCTATTTTTCAAGTTTAAGAATGGAATGGTGAGGTTGGAGGAACAAATTCAGACTTTAGGGATTGTTCTATTTAAATCTGATTTTGAGCCTTGTAATATGAAAACTTGTTTTTGCAGAAGATGCATGCGCGAGTCAAACGAAGAAGAAGTAAATCAAAGCTAAGGGCTATTGTAGAAATTCTGATTTTAATGATTGTGCTCTTTGTTTTGTTTTTCTATTTCTATTTTCAGACTTTACTCAGTGATTTTGTTACGTAGACTGTGATTTTGTTAGAAATTCTGATTTTAATGATCGATTGTGCTCTTTATTTTCTATTTTTTGCTTCTTGTCTTGTTTGCTAGAAACTTTGTTAGTTAAGTTATTGGCTGCTTCTTTAAACGTCAGTAAATTCTACAATAGAATTCAAGAATCAATCTCACAACAATATGTTCTTGCTGCTATTTTGGACCGCGCCTTCTCAGTGTTCTTTCAGGGCTCCTCTCACTGAGATGGCTGCAATGGCTGGGAGTAGCACAACAATATCTGGTCGTTTAAGTTCTAGAAATTTGAACATACGAAGTTAAGAAATAAAAAGAAAATTCTAATCTGCTCTCATTGAACATACATACAAACATACGAAGCTTAAGAAATAAAAAGAAAAATCTAATCTGCCTCTCATTGAACATCATACTTGTTGTTGCGGTGCCCCCGACTCATGGGACCCCCACAATCTTGAAAACAAATAAAAAAAAAAAAAAAGAAAAACGTGGTAGGACCGCACACGTAGTTGAACACATCGGAAATAAGAATAAAGAATTTTCTTCTTTGGTAGGTGATCGCCGTTTTTCGGTGGAGTCGCGGTAATTAACAGCGCGTTCCACCTCTCTCCTAATCCCGCGTCCATTTATCTCTCAAGATTGGCCCTCCTATAAATAGGAGATGGCACAACACTTCACAACACACAGACCAAAAGAGCGAAGAGAGTCTTTTTTTGAAGAGAATTTTGAGTTTTAAAAGATCATTGGGTCTAAAACCTCCGGGTCGAGAAATAGTGAGGATAATTTGTGCGAAACACTGGCTGGTGAGTGCCACTATTTGTAATTACTTGCTCTTTTGTAAAGCCTTACTATTTTTATAAGTGGAGTAGAATTATTACGGTTTTTTTGTCCCGTGGAACGTACCTACAAGTTAAGGGTTGAACCACGTAAATATCTGTGTCATATTTTTAATTTTTCGCTGTGTTATTTTTTCTCGTAATCCTTATTGCCGGACCAACTATAGTGGTATCAGAGCCGAAGGTTTACCAGATCCGTGATATATTTAAAGAATAAATATACCAGACGACGAGAAAAATTACGCCGAGTCCAATTAGTGCAGTCCGTTCGAAAAGACGTTCGCAGAATCGAACTTAGTGATGAAATTAGTAAAATAGTAACTCAAGTTGAATAGTAAAATAGTAACTCAAAGTTGATAGTGAACAGTATTATTGGCGTTACTGTTGCTGAGTCCGTTTCAAGTAAGCCCAGCACTATTCACGCATAGTATTATTCACGAATACAGATACTGTTTACGTATATTGTTACGATTCAGGCATACGGTCACTATTCACGTATACTACTATTCACGTATACGGTTTTTGTTGGTGATAATATTCTGCACAAGTTAAAAATGGACGACAGAATAACAGGCACAATGGTTAGACTCAACTCATCAAACTATGCAGTATGGAAGATATTAATGGAAGATCTTCTATGCTGTAAAGATCACAGATCTGTTTGAAACGATTGAGTTTGAAAGGGGTCAGCCAGGCTTCAATCAAATGACAAGCGACTTGGCGCATCCCCATTACAGAAAAGCAGTCGCATACTTTAGCAAGCCACCCCTGTTTGAAATGACGTCCCAATCCAGACACCCACACTATATCGCTCATGAGGATGCCCCACTACCACTACATCCACCTTTGGAAGCCGTTGGAGCGCTGTACGCAAAGCGGAGAATGCCCAGACAAGACTTCATTTTCAATATAAAAGCTTGTAAATCTAAGTAACAACAATCACGGCCCCCCACCACCGAACCCACGATCATCATCAGATTCTGGGCATACAAGTGTGAAACCACTGACGACGTCCAAAGATAGTGTTTTGACGAACCGGTGCACCACACCCCCCACCAACCCGCCACTATTCTTACCTACCCCGAGACCCTTCACCCTTGCCACAGTTGGAGAACACTGACTGTTACGCTCAGTAATGTGCTCGGAGGGGAACTCTGGACCTAAACCCACAGTCAAGGAAAGCATTCTGAATGAAGAAACAAGACGTAAAGCGAGAATGCTACGAGTAGCAACTCAGATGCAGTCGTTACAGATTACAGAAAGGAGGGAGTAAAGCAGAAAAGATACCCCTCAAAATCCAACAAACGTTGACAATTCCACGGAGAAAGATCCAAGTCAAGAAAGGTGTCATCTTGCTATCATTGTGGCAAGCCCGGTCACATCCAAGAGGCATTGTAGAAATGTGGAAGATAAGGAACGAGCCAAAGAAATGGGCTGAAAGCAGAAGACCGATACGCGAGGTAAGCTTTCAGTAAGCTTATTGCATGCTGACGCACTTGCGGTGATGGTTCAGTGCGCTTGATTTCTATGGCTGGTCTTGTGAGTGTTCCAGCTAGTCAAAATCTCTTTGGATTATTGACTCTGCATGTTCTTATCATATTTCTTCAAAGAAAGAATATTTTTCATCACTTACCCTCGGAGATTACGGCCATGTCAAGACTTTGAATGGCACATATGTGAAAAATTACGGCATTGGAACAGTATGCATCAAAACCAATGCTAGTTATGATCTTTGGTTGGAAGATGTGAGATACACTCCTACGGCAAACTTCAATCTGATCTCAGTTCATTGTCTTGATGAATTGGGCTATGCAAATTTGTTTGTCAACAGAACTTGGAAGCTTTCCAAAGGTAACTTGGTGTTCGGAAGAGGAAGAAAGTTTAACACCCTCTACTACACCCAGGCCAAAGTTTTCATAGGAGTGGTGAATGCAGTTGAAGATTCATTTGCTGAGTTGTGGCACAAACGACTTGGTCATTTGAGTGAGAAAGGAATGAAGACTCTCACCAAGAAGAAAATGCTGTCTTTGAAAGGTTTGCCCTTAAAAATATGCACTGATTGTTTGTCTGGTAAACAACATAGAGTTTCCTTTCAAAGATCCCCTTCTCCTTCTAGAAAGTCTCCCTTCTCCATCTAGAAAACCTGGTAATTCTAGAATTGGTACACACTGATGTTGCTCAATGGGTGACACACATCTTTGAGTGGCCTGCTTATATATGTTTCAGCATTTATTGATGACCAATTCCTAGAAAGGTGTGGGCTTTCCCCATAAGTCAACAAGACAGGTGGCTGGGTTAATCGTTTTATAACCAGGTGCTGGATATGTTTAAAATCTTTCATGTCAGTGTTGAAAGACAAACGGGAAGAAAGTTAAAATGTGTTAGAGCTGATAATGGTGGTGAGTAAAGAGGACCGTTTGAAAAGTATTGCTCAGAACACGGCATCAGACAAACGGGAAGAAAGTTGAAATGTGTTAGAGCTGATAATGGTGGTGAGTACAGAGGACCATTTGAGAAGTATTGCTCAGAACATGGCATCAGACTTTAGAAAACAGTTCCTAAAACTCCACAATAGAATGGAGTTGCAGAGAGAATGAACAGAACCATTGTTGAAAGGGTTAGATGTATGCTCTCTTATGCTAAACTTCCGAAAACCTTTTGGGCTGAAGCAATGAATACTGCAGTTTACTTGATCAACCTTTCACCTTCAACCTCTCTCAACGGAGATGTACCAGAAAAGATCTAAGCTTAATTCGAAGTCAAAAACAGTGTATCTTCTTGGGTTATGGAAATGATGATTTTGGGTACAGATTATGGGATCCAGTTGAAAAGAAACTCATCAGAAGCAAAGATGTAGTATTCCTGGAAGACCAAACCATTGAAGACTTTGAGAAAAATGAAAAGCCAAATGAAAAAAGCCAAAGTGCTATCAATGAGTTTCC